>VZRE01001354.1:1108272-1290292 GCA_013396775.1 Cephalopterus ornatus
TTGTTGGATACACAGCGGCTCTGCGAAATCAGTCGGAACTGGCTTTTGACTTACGGCGTGGATTCCCGGAGCTGCGTTTTCACCGACCGCCCCGTCCATGCGGCGCTGGGGAAGCTTGTGGTGCTTCCACAACAACCCCGGGGAATCACAGAAACAATCACGTTGGAAAGGACCTCTGGGATCGTCGAGTCCGACCTGTGACCGATCACCACCATGTCAAACACGCCATGGCACTGAGTGCCACATGCAGTCTTCCCTGAAACACCTTCAGGGATGGTGATACCACCATCTCCCTGGGCAGCCCATTCCAATTTTTAATCACGCTTTCTGTGAAGCAATTCCTCCTAATGTCCAACCTAAAATTCCCCTGGTG
This sequence comes from Cephalopterus ornatus, assembly GCA_013396775.1. Taxonomy (NCBI): domain Eukaryota; kingdom Metazoa; phylum Chordata; class Aves; order Passeriformes; family Cotingidae; genus Cephalopterus; species Cephalopterus ornatus. The sequence continues at coordinate 1,108,646 of VZRE01001354.1, forward strand.
CAGCTTAAGACTGTCCTCTTGTCCTACTGCTGGGAGAAGACCCCAACACCCATCTGGCTACAGCCTCCTTTCAGGGAGTTGTAGAGAGTGATGAGGTCTGCCCTGAGCCTCCTCTTCTCCAGGCTGAACAACCCCAGCTCCCTCAGCCTCTCCTCACAGCACTTGTGCTCCAGACCCTTCACCACCTCTGTTGCCCTTCTCTGGACTCTCCAGCACCTCAATGTCCTTCCTGAACGGAGGGGCCCAGAACCGCACAGAGAATCAGTAGCTTTGCTGGAGGAATGCTGGTCCCTTTCATTTGCAGACTCATCCAAGTCATATTTTCAGGGATGTAATTAGCACAAGAGATCACCAAACTGGAGGAAGTCCTCAACTAAGGAGGGAATATTTATTGATTGCAGGGAGGATAACGAACCCATCACTTTTAAAATGCACACAGTGAATGATCTCAGTTTACTTTATCTGCACTGTTTAAAATCAAAACTAGGCATTATTCAGCAGGATCTTTTCCTTTGAGACCCATTCATTAAGTTTAGGTGTTATTGAGGAAAAATTAATGTATATATCCAACTCAGCCAGTAATAGGTGACTGTGTGCACAATGAAATTACTATGATATTTATTCCTGCTTTTCAGACCATTCCTATTTCTGTGTTTTTAAAGAAGGTTCAGTCTCACACTGTGTTGTGTGTGAAACTAACCATATTGAGAATAAGAAATAACTCCACTGACATAGGGCCAGGAGTTGGACCCTTCCAATTCAGATTATTCTATGATTCTATGACTCTGTGATATAAAGCTGGTATAAACAAGTGACAATCAGGCCCTTTAAGACTAATATATGACCTTTGTGCTCACTCTGTGAATAGGGATAACCATTCAGGCTCTGAAAATTAGCTCACTTGGATATTTGCCATTTAACAAGAACAACATATATAATGTCTAATGGACACAGTTGCATCACTTGTGTTCCTTGGTTTATATTTTTCTTTACAGAAATATTAAATACTGGTAAATCCTCATGCAAGGATTGTTCACATCATCTACAAACTCCAAATGAAACCAGAACTTTGTTGCGCTTGGTGCTGTGTAGAAAATCAGTGTTCATACTTGCGAGTGCTTCTACCTTACAAAGGTGAGAGACAGCAGAGCAGAAGTGAAGGTAGAGAAATGTCACGATACTTATCATAAGGTATGAAATACGGATCAGAGCTTGAAACATGGGTTTCCTGTCACCAGGTTCTGCCCTGCCCATTGCTCTCATGAATTATAAAATCCTAGACATTTGCTGGGGAAGGAGAGTCCCTGAGAGATTTCACTGCAGCTGGTCAGGAATGTTGCAAACTAAGTTTTGTGCGAAAATTTATATTTGTCAAAGTGGAAACACTTCCTCAAAGACAATTTGTTTCAAGAAGGTTTTTTTCTCAGCCCTTTCCCAGGTCAGAGAGCCCTACCCCAAATGCCCAACAGTGAGTGACAGAGGGCACCTACCCACACTGCACCAGCCCCACCTTCACTGTTCCCTTTTCTTCATTCAAAAGTTTTTAAAGGTCTCATTTTTGTCTGATACAGAATGGAAAACACCTCTTGAAATGTCAGGAGTTTTTCACAAGTGACACTTGGTTTTTTGCTGACTGGCTCTGGAATACATTCTGTTTGCATCCCCACAGCCCTCGTGTTGTTGCCTGCCAAGAATAGCCACATTTCACCCCTCACAGTTAATCTGGAGTTGAAGCCTCTGGGAAACTGCACTGCTGCAATTTTTAGCTAAATTTGCCAATGTAGAGTTTCCATTAATGCAGCTAATCCAGTGTCTGGGTATGGGAGCTTAAACTCCTCCCTGCAGCCCAAGAGTAGCACTGATCAAAAGAAAGGGCAGCACAAGAAGGCAAGGAAAGAGTCCTCACAGTCCTACAGCCAGGTCAGTGCCAGCTCCCTGCATCACACACATTTTGGCTTTGATTCTCTTCCTTGAGACTTTAGCTTTCCTCAAAATATTCATGGAGGACTATATATACCTGAAAGATGTGTAGGAATATGGGGTGAATATGCAAGAAATACATTAAGTAAACCTGTTTTTCTCAATTTGAGTGGGAAGGCTGAAGGACAAGAACAAGAAGCAGCAACAGGAAAATGAAAGCACACAGTATGAAGGAGCTTGGAACTCGGAGTAACCTCTTAGGCTGGGTTTTAGCCCAGATCACTTGTTGTTTCTTCATGTTTCTGCTATTGGTGATCCTCTTGTTACATAGATCTCACCTGCTTGGTGGGGTTTAAAGAAAAAAAAACCTGGTGCCCAAGTGCTGTGAGGGCTGGAAGGTTTAAGCCAGCGCTTGCTTATGGATGACTGGTTCAGTCTAAGAAGGGAATAACAAAGCCGCTTGAATGACAGCTTGGACCAAGTTCATAATGACCTGGTTTGTACAGGCCAGGTGTTATGTAGATTGGAGCTTGTTATTGTGAAAAATTTTGGCAAGGCTTGCGAGGCAACAGCCAGTTCCAGCAGAGCTGGGCAGAAAGCCACAGACTACAGGCAGGTCCATCTTCAGCAAGATGGGCACAGCAGCCATCTCCTCCTGTACTCTGCACCTCGGGGACCTGAACCAACCTGCCTGCACAGCATCTGGAACAAAGCTTACAAAGGAACAGAGAACAGTTTCAAAACATGGCGCTCCAGGCTTAAAAGTGAGGAGGCAAGCTTGCATCAAAACATGGCACCAAGTTTTTGTCTTTTACTCAGGGAGCAAAAATTCAGAGCAAAATTCAGAGCCTCCCACTGCAGCATTAATGGAAAGTGAGCAAACTCTTACAGAATGTTCCTATCAGTATATCCTGCATTTTTTAGGTAGTCTCTCATAATACTTTCATAATTCATTTTTTATGTTATTTAAAGTAGTTACCAGAGTAATGCGGATGAAGAGCTGTCGAAATTAGGGCTCACCTATGATTTGTTTTCTCACTCTTCACCATTAATATGCACATACTATGATTTGTTACTGAAGCTAGTTGGACTTAAATTTTATTCTTGCTTTAGATGGCCATTTTTTAAAAAGAGGAAGGCACAAAAAAAAACCCCAAACAAATTAAGGAAAATGTCTTGGGTGCATTTTTTTTTAATAATAATTAATGTGAAACTTTCAGGAAATCTGGACTCTTTTCACCAATACTCAGCATTTATTCCTGTACCCAAAGTTTATAAAAGGGAGTGTATAAATCAGAGCAAAGCCAGTTAGATGAATAGATCAGGTTCCTATTTTTTTGTTATAATGAAGATTTTATATGTGTGGTGGTAGTGATGTTTTTACACCGTACCACAACAGCTAGCACAACTGAAGAGAAGGAAAACAAAAAGGAAAAAAGGAAAATCTGAACAATGTACTCTTTACCGGGATGTTACACCTGCAAATAAATGACAGCTTTTTCCATATGGGAAGTATGGTGTTTTTACTCCAGTTGTATCAGTTTTCACACTGCACCATGGAAAAGCAGCAGAAAGCCAAGCAGATAATGAAAGCCTGACACAACGGATTTGCAGCCCAAAGGCACAGCTTTAGATAAGTGCTACACACAGGACAGGCACAAAGTAGGAGTGGTTAGCTGGGCTTTAATGCTCCATGGAAAGGTGGATTACGAGGAGTTTTTTTGAATCTCTCACTGTTTCAGAACTTACACCGAGGTTTAGAAGTTATTTTTAATAGTCTGTTACAAGCTGTGATCACGAGAAACTCAAAAAAGAAATTATCCTCTCATCCTTAGGGGCAGTGCCTCAGAAATCGATGCTAATGAACAGACTGCAGCACAGGGAAGCTTACATTTCCCCTGCTGCACCAATTTTGTGCATTCACAAGGGACACTGCAAGTGCCATCATGTGTAATTAGAGTCAGGGAAGGGGGGAAAAAGGATATCATTCATTCACACTTCTCGTGGTGTTGTTTCTTTGTGGCAGATTTAACAGAGATTAAACAGGCATTCAGTTTAATACTAGTCCTATTAAGGATCAAACATAATTTATTTTTAATTATGGAGTTATCGAGACACCATCATAATTGATGGCAGTCCTGTTGTGATGACTTCTTTAGTAACATAAGAAATGCAGGCAGGATATTCACCTTTACTAACATTCCAGTGAGAGTACACCTCTGAGAATAGATCCAGCCAGGATCCCAAACCCACCACCCATTACTGAGAACAATATCCCAAATCCCAGTGTGCATCCCTGCTGGACCTGAAATAACTGATGAACCAAGGTTTGAAATCAATCCTCCCTGCAGGGGCTGATCAGCACACCAGCCCCCTCTTATGCACCTGTCCCTTCTTATTCTTCTCCACCTGAGTTCTTCTCTCTGTGTCCCAAAAATGGTGGCAAGTGTTGCTCAAGGGACACACAGCCCCTGTTTACATGACTTTATTACACATCCACAGGTAGTGGAGGGTGTAAACTGCAAGTAAGACCTAAATATCCGTGGAGGTTTAACCCCATCATATCCTTGTCATCCAGTGGCTCCCTTGTCACCTTATGGGAACATCCTGTTCACACTCCCTACTGTGTACCATACCACAGGGATTCCATATTACGCAGGAGAAAAAAAACCATTTCAGATGCATTTGGGAAGAGTGGATTTGTGTAGACATCACTGGTTGTTATAAAAGAATTGTAATGCTTTATCATTTAAACTTAAGAAGCAGTGTCCTACGTTCCTTCCCCCAAAGGAGGAGGTTAACTATTTATACTCTAGATCCTTTTGGGACATATCCTCTGTCCGCTGAGACAGCTCCATCAGCAGTGGTGATTGACCATAAGAAAATGTTTCTCTTCAAATTTCAACATTCCTGTTCAAATTTCAAGATCATGTTGAGTGTTATGCTTGAGAATGCAGGATCAGACCTTATCATGACGATGATGGGTTGAATAAGGAGGAGTATTTGCCAAATAAATAATCACTACGAATTAAAGCACAGACCAGAACTACTACAAAAGACCAATTTTCTTGTTGGCTCGAGCCCCTGGAGTTTAAAAATGTGATACCCTTGTTAATGTTCAAGGAAACACGACAGTTATATTTGTGTGTAAGAAAAAGTCCTTTTTAAGCACCATGGTGTGCAGGTTAAAGAAAAACATGAATAGGGTGCAGCACTAAGCGGTGCATCTGCCACCTATTCACTAGCCATGGCAGGGCAAGAAAAGCTGCAATGGAGGCTCTTCACAAGCTATTAACCTTTCCTGATTGGAGTCCTGCTTTACAGAAAGAGCAGCAAGTGCCTACTCAAAGAAGGGCTTCCCTGAAAATAGTAACTGGCAATAATTTAACAGATGGTGAACCTGTCAAGTGTTAAGGGGTTTTTGTCCTGACACACTACTTATTTAGTAGCAAAAGTGATAATAAGAGATAGAGAAGGCTCACAGTAGTGACTAATAATTAGATTTGAAATCTATCAATTACTGTGGAGCAGGAAACTAAAATTCAAGATATTTTCTGATCATTTCAGTTTTGCTTTGGATTTTTTTCCTCTCCATTAGTGCTTCTATCCCACTGCTTTAATTAAGTGTTGAATACAAGGTAAGGGATTTGCTCAACACAATCAATAATGGCATTCTGATGCTGATGCTGAATTGACTTGCTATTTTTAACATGCTGCTTTGTTATTGCCTGTCATCGTTAGTCACACCTTGGGCTCTGCAGATGCATCCAGCATAGGAGGTTCCCAAGAAGGTCTTTGTCTCGAGGAGGTTGTATCCTGTCCCATACTTTGGAGGACCCATGGAAGAGCTGAAGGGTCCCTCCAAACATGGCAGTGGGGGTGAGCACCTTCAGCTGTCTGCAGAACTCTGGTTTGACCCAGCCATGCTCACCACAAACTTATTACTTTACCCTTACTGTCACACTCTGCTGGACTTGGCTGCTTTTATCTTGTGAATATTTTACAAAGCCAGTGCACATAAGTACTTCTAACAGTATAAAAAAATCTGCCTTGATAATGCTACAGAATCATGGAATCATAGAGTGGTCTGGGTGGAAGGAGACCTTAAAGATCATTTAATCCCAACCCCCTGCCATGGGCAGGGACACTTTCCACTAAGCCAGGTTGCTGAGAGCTCCATCCAGCCTGTCCTTAAACACTCAACTTGCTACAATTTATTATTTAAATGAGCTGCTATTAAATTCCCAGTTACGTGTGGAAAAACATGAAACAAGAAAGTGTTTGCACTATAAATGGCTGCAATTTTTTAAGACAAAAAACCCAATTAGAATTACAGAACAGAAATGAGATGAAAGACTGAACAGAAATTCAGCCAACAGCTTAATATTCCACCACGTTTTTCAGAAGGTTTCTGTGATTTCTCTTGCACTAAAAAGCAGTCATCACTTTTTGCCTGAAGAACCAAAGATGAGAGGGATATTCAAGTCAGCTAAGAGCCTTCCCTTCATACCAGGTCTCTCTCGTTCTCCACGGGCTCCCTGATTAATGCCTAAGCATCACAGTGCTCTTCAGAATTTGTATGCACCTTGTGTACCTTTGAAAATCATTTAGAATACCTGATTATACGTCCTGTCTGTCTGTACATGCAAACACAATAAATGCATTCTACACAATTTTCCATCACCTTATCAAGCTTTTCATAACTTTCTAAAATTGCACTTTTCTGCAATTTTGAATAGCAAATAACATACTAAATTTAACCAGTTTTCAGTAACAAGGATTCAATTCCACAGGATTCAATTCCAAGGATTCAACTCAAGCATCATCCATATCTATGTAAGTGGGACATATGTAGAAAAGAACTGAAGTTCCAGAACAGCCACAAAACAAGTTCAAAACTATTTTTGTTAACCTTTTTTTTTTTTTTTAAGAAGGCTTTAAAAATCATCCCCTACTTTCTTCTTGTTCAGCATTTAAGGATGATAGGGAATTTGTCTGATGCTTCCACTGAAACCAGGTGTTCAGGTTCATTTCTCCTGAAGGCTTACTCGCTGTGGACTTCAATTCCCCACCCCAGCTGTCCTCCCACCTTTGCAGCCTCCTAACAACATTTAGGACGTAATTCAGTGTATTTGCTCCTCTTTTTTCCACCACATTTCTCCCATTAAGGATCCAGCTGATCTGTGAAGCAACTGACACATTCTGCCACTTCAATAATGCTCAAAGCCATCCTGTGCTGCTCACCAGGAGCAGCAGCAGGATGGGCAGTGATGGACCCAAACCCTTCTAGGGGCAGCGTTGCTGTAGAGTGCCTTAATATGATTCAGGCAACAAGTACCACCTCTAATACTGTTTCCCTCCCTCTGAAATCCTCACCTAGTTATTTCTTTCTCTTTTTTCTAGTTATTTCTTTTCCACTTTGGATACCTATAGAAAAAGTTGAAACAGTTTACTTGAACCGTGGTCTTACTAACTGCTGAGTTTCATGTTTGGGCGACATTTCTGTAACTATTTTTGGGGGGGGGGGGTTAACGAAAACTATTTGTAAAAGACACTTTGTAGTCCTAGAACCTACATGCAGATGCTGATGTATCCCTTCTTTCACTGCGGCCTTGGTTTTCAGCACCACATCAGATGTATCTCCTAAGCAATGTGGGGTAGGGTTTTTTCAGATGCCAAGAAACAATACAACTATTTTAGGCAAAATCTCGTTGCTTCCTAAGGACATAACTAACTGCTGGTGGAGCTCTCTGAACTTTATATTAGCCTGTGTTGAAGTGCTGCAGGATTAGTTATAATTAACTGTCATCATGTCATTTTTTACCAACCACTCAGATTTAAAAAAAAAAAAAAAAAAAAAACAAACCCTAGCAGCAACCATGATTAAAATCTCTCTATTTGTTTTCTGCCCCAAACCTCATTTTGAGCTCCCAGAGGTTGCAAGCTCTTCTCCACACACCCCTCAGCTTTCACATAGATACTTGTGCCTTGCCTACCACATTTAAAAATAAGCATTTTTAACAGCAGCTAAAGAGTCAGTTGTACAGACAGGATAAGCAGCTTAAGACAAATATTTAATATTAAGTAAGTGCTTCCTTACTAAACCATTTACACCCCCTGGTGTAATAGTTTGGTGGGTACTTATTGCTGATTTATTCATTTACATTACTTCAAGGAGCCTGCTGGAGCCTGTAGGCACACATTCAAAAATAATTTAAAAGGACATGAATTCATCAGTGAGGCAATGACAACTAATGGTAATTCACCAGCTGGAACCTGTGCTAACTAAAAATAACATAAAATTACCTGCAATTGGGGTTTTTCCTAGTCTAGCATGGGTCTACAAGCTCTGCAGCAGCATCTTGAGAGTGAACAGAACTCATATGTCCCATGTTTATGACAGATGACAGCTCTCACCTAACGTAACACCTATGATATGACATTTTGCAGAATACAACTGTTGACAGCAGATAATAAAAAGACGTACTTAAATGAAGATATTGTGAGCGATCACTAACTGTGAATGTTAAGAGATTAAAAGTTGTCACTTTTTGTGGGTCACCCCAAAACTTTAATTTTTACAATTATCTCGTGAACAGATTTTATTTAATTGGGGTGGAATTGGATGGCATTGCAAAAATGAATGCAATATTAAAGCAACATATTTTATCTACTTTCACTTAAAAATCATTCTCTAACATTCATAATTCAGTTATTCTGGGGAATTAGGAGAAGAATGAGCATGCAGGAGGGCAGGGCATCTCCACTGCCACCAGCAAAGACAGAACACCAGGCAGACCACTGGGCTGATCCAGTAAGACATCTCTTGTGTTAAGAACCAGAAAATACAAGCAGATACTACCCCAAGTGAAAAAGATTCATACTTTTTTCAAAATTCCAAACTGATGGAGATTTCTCTCCCACTATGAAGTCAGAGCCAAGGTTTCATTTTGCAGTAAGGGCAGGTAAGCCACATCATACACCAGCAGCTCCACTTCTTTGTGATCAGCTCTGGGACGTGGCTTAATTCCCTTTCCCATTTATGCAGCACAAGCCTTCCTTCACAGCCCAAAGGGCAAAACAGTTGCTTTCTGCAGACTCTCTACAACCTTCTAAAACTCATGACTGTGAAAATTTACACAATTAAAAGATGACTTAAACAACATTTAATACAAGATTCCACACAGACATGTTTTAACCAGATGTAAAGAAGTGGGGAGACTATACATGTGCTCCTTTTTTTTTTTTGCTGTACCTGTGCACTTACCTTTACTAAACAGATGAGGTAACACTCCTCACTGATTGCTGATCTGCTCTTCTGTAGCTAAATGACATTTGCAACACATGTGTTAAGGTAGTTTCTGAACAAAGAGACAAAAAAGTATAGCTGCATCCATAGGGAAAAGCATCTGAAAGGGTGAACCAATGCTACTGGTGCCAGTCTGCTTCACACCAGGTTGGTAAATCCATGTAAATCCTCACACACTTCCTGGACATGGAAAGGCACAGTACACCTCTAATACCACATCCCTGGGGGGGTTGATAGGATAAGGGGGAATAGTTTCAAACTGACAGAGGGCAGGGTTAGATCAGACATTAGGAAGAAATTCTTCATTTTGAGGGCGGTGAGGCCCTGGCACAGGTTGCCCAGAGAAGCTGTGGCTGCCCCACCCCTGGAAGTGTCCAAGGCCAGATTGGACAGGACTCGGAGCAACATGGGATAGTGGAAGGTGTCCCTACCCGTGGCAGGGGCTTGGAACGAGATGGTCTTTAAAGTCCCTTCCAATCCAAACCATTCTGTGATTCTACAATTCTCTCAGAGGATCTGACTACAGCATTTTAAAGGAGGAACACCCAGAACCTGCCTTTTATGCTCAAATCAAATCTGTAAAAAAAATTTATCTATAAATAGAGAACAGAGTCAATACTACCATTCATTCGAACATGAACAAGAGGAATTTCATGCCTGGAATAAAATAATTGCTCATAAAAATCACCAAAGGAAAACTGACGTGGTGGGTTGTTCCCAGCTGCTGTGGAGAAGTATAATGGAGAAGTATAATGCCATGTCAGGCATCTTCTGTACATGACTCAGTGCCTCCATGACTCCCTTGGACCTACTCCTGATCTTCAGAAATCCTTTAACACCAGCTTGGTCTTTCCTGAGGTGTTGATTCAGTTAAAAATTGTTTGTTCCCTGACAACTCCTTTTCCCATCTAACACTTCAGGTTGCCAGCAGCTGCAGGAAGCCCCAGCTTCTTTTTATACCTTCAAACACTCTCAGTTGATAGACAAATTTTAGAGTAGCCTGCCCTGTTCAGTGTCAGCTTTGGTCAACTCCGAAATCCTGTGACCAGTGATGGGCTCTGACTTGTTTCACCATGGCCCAGGAGTCAGACAGTGATAGCAAACGAGACACTGCACTACTGCACTTTGAAATGGGGGAATCACAACAAGCCACCAACTTCTTTTTCCCTTTATGTTATTTCCAGATATAACACAAGAGTGCCTAAGGAATTCAAAGCTTTTTAGTTTTGTGTCTAGAATTACACGAGCCCAAATGAAAATAAATCAGGGGAAACTCAGTGCTTCCCTAATTTCTACAAAGGGCACCTTGGCTTAAATGGACTGAAGTTTTAGAGAAAATCTGAGACTCACTTGCTGATTTTATTCTTTCATTTTCAAGAGCAAACACGGTGAGGAGAAAGGGAATGGGAAGAGGAACTCACAAGGTATTCAGTTTACCTTAATCCCCAGACAGTAGCAGAGTTTCATCTGGAGAGGACCAAAGAAGAATTTTGTTCCATTAAATGTTACTCTGAATTCATTCATGCTCCTCTTAGCAGGCAGATCGAGTCCATGCGATTGCCAGCAAGGGCCCATAATTTGATTGATGCCTTCTCATCCATGCAGAAACCTGAAAAGAATCCGTGTAAATGATTAAATATTTGATTCCTAGCAGCAAAATGAATGAAAGACAAAACCCTATGTGGGTTTCTAAATGGCAAGAGCACTGGGTTAGAGGCTGAGGTAGCTGGAAGTCCACTGCCTTTGCTGAGGAAAGCAGAACAAAGGTAGTTTTAAAGTTTCACTTGTGCTCACAAGCACAGTGGCAGTGAGAAGGCATTTTGACCCCCAGCACAGTAAATTATTTCCAGATCTGACAAGCACCAGAGAACATTTCACAGTCTGGGCTCAGTGCAGCACTGGCTGTAGCAGCCAGTACACAGGTAAGGACCTCTACACAGCCAGTGATGAACTCCTGGGTACTGAGAGAGGCAGAAAGGGACCTTAATACGGGACAGGCACTCATTTCTAGGCTTAGAAACAAGGATTTCAGTGTTATATTCCTAGTGAGAGCCTAATTCTGGACCCTAATCAAAGAGGGGTCATTTGCTCCTTTGAGGGCTTAGTTGCACCCATGAATTTGAAAGAGGATGGTGGTTATTTAACCACAGTCTTTTTAAAAGCAAACTGAGAAAAGACAGAAAAAATGAAGACTAATGAGACAACTTCAGAAGACCACTTTTTCTATAAATGATTTATTAGAAAAGAAATAACCTGGAAACCAGGATTCACAGTCTCCCAACCAATCATCCATTTCATGTAAAGTTGCTGTCTTAACCTGCCAAAAGAAATCAAGTGTAAAAAAGTAATGAAAGAAATGGCACATTCCTATTGGACTTAAAGATAGTGTTTAGCTTTAAAAGTATAATCTAAAAATAAACCCTGCTGCTCACTAGTCTCATTGTATACTCAGATTCATTCTTCTTCATTTAATAGGAAATCAATCTAATATCCATTCAGTCTCCAGTAAATCTGTTAGCCAGTGGAAACACACAATTTTAATACTTGTTAAAAGTGTTTCTTTGCAATAAGTAAGGAAAAAACATCTGGCAATTAACTTACATGCACAATCTATGTCTTCTCAGATTGGCCTTATTTCCACATTGTCAGCATTGCATATGTCAAACGTCCTCAGTGTGACGCAAAACCATTGTTAAAATGAAGCCATGAAATGCTGTATGCTTACAGGAACAGGCAATGTCAACTGCTGTGCCAAAAGAGGTGACACAATTAATGGTCTAATTATAGCATATTTATAAACCTTGCACTAAATCCCATTTTCTTATGCAAGTGATACCTTTGAAGTCTATGTGGCTCAATTACCTGCCCTGTGAGCAGTGGTTGCATGAGGGTTTTAGTTGCAGCGTACCTGGAAGGTGAAGAGTCACCATCCTCTCAAGGGGTAAATGTCAGACCTTTATTGGTCTGAATATCAATAATTCTGAGAGCTCTCCCTTGAACTGAGTTCAACACCATCCAAGGACTTCCCTGCAATGCGTAACAGCGACGACAGATTCAACTCAGCTACAATATCCAGAAACCTTCTTTCCTTCTATGAAAATGCTTCAATGCCTGCACTTTCTCCAGAGTTTAAAGTTTAAGGACCTAATCCTGAGGAAGATTGCACAGTGCTCTGGTTGAGTTATATCATACAAGAATTTAAATAATAGAAAAGATATGATGTAAGAAATTTGTAGGTTGAAGGGGAAAAAAAAGCTCCACTTTTTGACAGTGCTATTATTACTGTGCCAAAGGTAGTAGCTTAGACCTGAGCACTGATCCTCAGAGAGCTAACTCTCCTGTTGGCATTCACTTCATAAATAATCTTGCAGAACAACCAGGCACATCTTGTCCCATAATAACAAAGATGATCCTTCATTTAGATTTCTCCAGGCAGGAAAGAAAGGAGAGAGGAAACCTCATTTATATCAGGTAGTTTCTCTGCTACTCCTCACTCAGGCATGCAGGAATGCAAACTGAAGGAAGGGCTAAAAACAGAGGGTGCACCTTCCTGCCTGGGAATCTCTCCACATAAACCTGCATCTGTACCAGGCTGTCTGCACCTTGTCATCCAGGTGAAAGGAATAAAAAAATCACCTTGTGCCCTTCAGACAGTTCTGGAAACGGTCGTGGGTCATATGAAAGAGCATGACTTCTCAGCTCCCTGACAGAGTGCAAATTCAGCTGCTGTCCTCCACAGAGGAGATAATGCCACAGCAGGACACTCTGGAAAAACTTCTTTTTGCTCCTTTGTAATCACAATTGCACGGATTCTTCTTCTGCAAAGTGTTAGCTCACAAAGACAGGCTACTCAGCCAAAAAAACAAAAGGAACTATTCAACTCAGGCTTCCTCTAACTATAGTAATCAATAAGAGCTAATATTAATCAAGGGCTATCATCCCAAAAGTAGATTTGCGCTTAGTAAAAGGTTAACTGGAAAATATAGAGGCTATATTTATATCTATGCATGCACATAGAGCATGGCCCAAAATTTCCTTATAGTTAATCAGTTTGCTACATTTCAGTCTGTACCATGACATCCCACAAATGAAGGCCAAGGAGACAGAGGATCCCTCTGACCTCATTGCAGGCTTTGGCAGTGGCAATGGCTCAACAGTCACATCCCAACAAAACAAAAGCAGGAAGGGCCAGAAATGGACTTCCCCAGCTTGACACTTGTCTTGTGATCACATCCAAGGGAAAACATTATTTCTATTCATTTTATGAGGGTTTCCACTCCAGCACTTTACTTGCAGGTAAAGTCATGTTGGGGATGATAACATTTTTCTCTCAAGTATCTCTCCTGTAAAGTGAGCTTTACAAGGGAGTTCAGATATTAAATGTTTGTCTTCAGGATAGAAAAGCTTTCACAAGTAGACCTAACTTACAGTATAATCTTCATCCAATAAAGCTGTATTAGATCAAACAGTACTTGATGTTCTGGCAGCAAACTGATTCAGGTATCAGAGCTAGCAATAAACTGAAGAAATTCTTGCATAGGATTAAATAATGTACAAATAATGTCTGTACCTACTTGAAAGATTGAGTTTAAATGCTGTTTAAAGTAAAAACAAATTGCTGAGACATGTTTAAGTGTTCTAGCCAGATGAATCATGGTATGCCCAGAACTCTCACTAAATCTTCTTTATCCAAAGAGCTGCATAGTTAAAACTGACAGAAAAATATGCTGTTAAAACTGATCACATCAGTTGTTTCCCAACACCGATCACTCCTCCTTGCTTCACCCTAAGACGTACCTTGGATCACTAAATTCCTTTTCAATACTTGCCTTCAAACACCTATCTTACTTCAGAACTGACTGCATGTTACTTTTAAATATTTTAAAGGATAATTTAGGAGATGATTTTGTCTGATTCTGCAGAGTCCCTGTGGACTTCATCAGGAGTGCTAAAGGCTTCAATCCCTGGAGCAGGGGTGGGTTTTGTCATCAAAACTCCAGCCACCTGGCAGAGTGGGCAGCAGCTGGTGGCCATCACCCACCCTCACCCGGGGGGTCACAGATCAGCTGCCCAGGACCAAGGGCTTCACCTGTCAAGTGCCCCAGTGAACCGCTCCTGGGAGGGGCTGCAGTGCTGTGCCAGGAAGGGAAAACACAAATCCCTCCAAGTCACAGCATTTATTTTGCAAAGCAGAATTATTTATTCTACTTCCCAGCTAAATTAAGGAAAGAGTGACTGGGACAGGAATATATAATGATGAAAATAAGGGCTTTTGGTTACTGTCCAGATTCTGTTGTCATATTAGGGTAGGAACAGGATCTGTGTGCCTCCACCAGAGCACACTGTAAAACCAACTGCAATTAATGGTATTGGGTTTTACACCTTTGAAGGAAGGCATAAAATAATAAGGAGTATGGGTTTTGCCCACTGATTGCACCTTTCAAGGTGCAAGGGGGGATCATTCATTAGTACTTGCAGTGCACGTGCACGAGGGAAGAGAACTAACCTCACCCACACAGCCTTACCTTTGTCATCACCCAAACTTTGAACAGCTCATTTGTCATTCATCTAAGTGCTCTTTCATCATAATTTTCTAGCAGAGAATTTTATAATTATTTCCAATTACTGTCTGTAATATATGCAACTTTCTGCTCTGCAGCTGTATTTTACCACTGAACTTTAAAGCAAACATGTTAATTTAAAATATACTCTGCCAACTGTATGACACAGCTACTCCGAGATAGCTGTCAAAGAAAAATCAAGCATAAATATTTACCTGATTAGTAACAATAGCAATATTGTAGTTAGGTAGGCACAATAAAAATTATCCTGAATCTTGTCAATGTCTGTCTGCTTCAAAAGAACTCTGTCCTACAATAGTTTTAGTGCTATATGCAAAAGTCTGTGCAGCTGAACCTCACACAGAATAACTCCCCTTTTCTGCACAACGCTGCAACATCTCCTCAGGGTTTGTAGCAACCAGTGAAAGTCATTAAAGAGGCACTACTTGCCAAACGTGTTTATTTGCCATTGGACAGCCAAAAGCGTTAGGTCTGCAATGGACCTGTTTACTCAAGCTGTGCTGTGTGTTGTAATTACGATCATCAGCCCAAAGGACTGCTAAATTAGCACAGCCAATATGATCGATAAGATCAGGGGTACAAAGAGACTCAGACAGGAAAGGATCTGCAAAGAAAACTATTTAGTATGACACAGCCACCCTCTGCTTCCCCACGCTGTTGACTCAGCAGCTCGAATGGACGTGTCCGATGGAGTGTCCGAGGCACATCTCCAACATACAGCCACGGGCGACACTGAATGGGAAAGGTCTTGTCCTAGAACAAGCCACAACACACCTGGTAAGGTTTGAAGTATTTCCCACTCTGTTTTTCCTGGCCTTGGAGATCTGTGGAATTCACATAGGAGTTCAGAGAGGGTGGAACTGGCAGCACTGGTACAGTAGAAGGGCAGAAATGCATCCCAAGCCATAATGGTTAAACTCAGTAACTAAAACTAAGCAACTGAAGCCTGTGAGCTCAGCCAGCTCCACGGCCTAAAACTCTTATCAGCTTGTATATTAGGGAATGTGCTTAAATACTTCTCTTTGTGATTTAAAAAAAAAAAAAACGAAACCCCACCCTAAAACTGAGATTAAACTGAAAATTTCTTGCCTAGAAGAGGGCAAGGGAGAGAACAACTGCTTTGCTCTTCATTTCTGTAGCACTGGTGAGCTTTTCCTAATAGCCACCCTGTGACATTAAGGAGAGAAGGGAGCATGTTTTGAAGAAAAGGGCACCAGGGTTTCTCACCTCAATATACACTCATTAACTCTGATTTCCAACTCTCCAGGAAGTAAAAGACCAGGCTGTAGTTAAAGAGATTTTTCTGCCAAAGGTCAATGAAAATTTAGTTCCAATGAAATAGTGCAAAACCCCCATATCAGTCTCCAATTGTCTCAGCTTTTTATGACAGAAATGTCTGGGGTTGCAGGGTCAGGGTTTAGATACTTCTCACATTACAGCTACTAAAACTAAGTCAATATCTACCATTAAAAATGCTGAAAATATAGCATAGCATGGAACTATTAAGCCTTATCCATCTAGGAGAAATCAGTGGCTCACATGCACCCACCCATACAGGGCTTTTTACAGTGTCATATTCGGTGTCTTCAGGCTATTTTGCTTTTTATTCTATACTTGCTTAAATAACACTATGTAGACACAGGACACAAGAAAAATGGCCTGGTGTAACACAGACTGAAATCAGTCTGCAGCTTTTAAATGCTGTCATTTATCCATTTTTACATTACTTGTTGCATTTTTAAATCTTTTGAGAAATCACACACAACTGCAGTTATTGTTATCAGTTACTGAAATCAGCATTCAGAGAATGGTATCAATAAATTGGTCCCTCTTAAAAGTACACTGAAATCATAAGCAATCTTTCAGGTAACATTTCAGCAAGTGGCTGGAGCATCTAGATAATGCTGACCTTCAGTTGTGACTTGTTTTATCTGGATTAGCATTGTTATTTGCTGGAACTTTAAAAAAAAACAAAGGGCTAATCAATACAAGGTCAAAATAAAAGTGTCACAGATGGCTTTGGCCATTCCAAAAAGGTGACATCTGTCACCAAGAGTTACTGCAGGAGTTGGCAGGATGCTGCAGCAGCTATTGCTGAGGCCATTTCTGTGGGCAACTTCCTCAGGCAACATCCACAAGCCATTTCTCAGGCGTATTTCGTGCCCAGTAGTGGGTTACATGCACTGGCAGGTCAGATTGATCAACAGAATGAAAAATATGCCAAAAAAAAGAAGAGAAAAAATCAGCAGAGCAAGGAACAGAGGTTGTATTGCTGGAGAGTTTTGAGGAGGAGTTTAACCCTTTGATACTTGCTGGTTTACTCCAGCAGCTCATCCTCACTCCCCACACCATAACTGAAGGCAGAGACAGGCAGGATAAGTACAAGGTTTCAGCTGTATAGTTTCAACCTGTGTGCTTATAGGTTTCAGCTATATGGGACTCACATCTCAAGCAGTTTTATTCAAGTACTGATGTTTTCTTCTGAACTGACACAAAGCCTTCTCTGCAAATGAAGTGCTCTAATAGTCCACAAGAAATATGGAATACACCTCCCAGACAAAACTGCCAGGAAAATGGAGATGAGGATAATGGTGCACTGGGGATTTTTTACCACCCAAGCCATGGACATCATCATCCTTGCATTTATTCCATGAAGCCTTGTTTTGAGCATCAATGGTCTTGCTCCTGCAAGTCTCTTGCAGGGCTGGGGAAGAGTTGAACAGGTGAGGTCAGTTCCTCTGTGCCACCAGCACATCAGAGGGGGACAGAGCCCCCAGAGCTGAGGCTTTTTAGCACAGAAGGTTCAGAGCAGGCTGTGGGCACCGAGGATCCTACACACCACCTAGAAGCGTGGTCCCAAAGAAAGCCTGGAGGCACAACAGCATTCAGACTTGAAATCCAAACTCACCCTGGCATGCTCTCTAGAGGACATCCAAGACATTTGGAAAGCATTATATTTTATACCACAAATACTGCAAAGCCACATCTGTTTATTGCAGAACCATTATGCAGATAAGGATTCGGGATGAACTTGACTGCCTTGGGGAAGGTCAGCCTCAGACTTAGCTCTTTGCATTCTACAGGAGAGGTTGTAGGCCAAAAAAAAGCACCAGGTTTTTAAGGAACAAAGGAAACTGGAACGTGAGTCTATATCTTGCTCCACCTTCTCACTCTGGGTATTTGGTGCTGATGGAAGCTTTAGTTATCTACTTTGCACCTTAAATTTATTTGGAGATAAGTTTCTACGAGTTTCTGCTCTCAGAAACTGTTTCATAAAACCTTTGGAATTCATTTTTGTCGTGGGGCAGGTAGGGAGGAATATGCTAATCAAAGACCCTGGAACTACAGCTTCTATAATTGGCAGCTCAGTATTCTCTCGTAGCTTTAATTTATGCGTACTATTAAAAGGTTAAAGTTGGTCACAGGTCTCCTGTGACTGTCATCTGTGAAATAATGCCGTTGGAAATGCAGTTTGGGTTCTACCTCATTCCCGCCTGCAAATAAAACCACGCATATTCTGCACATCTTTCCCCTGAACACTGACACCTCCAGCGACATAAAATCCAGCGAGCGATGTGACAGCTGCCAAGGTCAATAAGAGTTATACTGAACTGCTGAGTAAGTGCTGGCCACACAAATCAAAGCTGTATAAGGGCAGCTGAACATACACAATCTGCAGCTTATTCCAACTACTTTTTTTGGACTGAGACATTTTAATCATTTTCCTCTTCCGCAAGATGTTATACAACAAAATGTGGTAAAGCCAAAGGTATTTCGTGAAGTCTTTGCTTTGTGTCCTTTGTCCTTTGCGTCAAATTACTGATAGCAAAGTGTGTTGAAAAATGCATTTCACATTTTTGAGAAGCTTAACACTTCAAGGCAATTGTAGGAGGGCAGTAATATGAATTGGAAAGTTAAAATAACGTAGCAGGAAATTTTAAAGACACATTGGCCAACACTAATTGCTACTTCCTTTGGCTATTTAGATTAATTCCTAAATAAGGAAGTCTGCACTGGACATTTTTAGGTATACTTTAAGCCTTCTGCCTTTGCTATACACATCAGAAAGGTTTCAGTATTCATTTGCAGCTCCATGTTGCCTTTTAATTATCAAAACACTAGCATTTCCCAAGATGTCACCAATTGATTGGTAGAGATAATATGGTATTTCTGGCAGATCCAAGGGTTAGATTGGACTTTATATCTGAACTCTTCACTCAAGTCATAGACACAGAAACTGCTACAAAACTTGTGTTTTTGTCATGCAGTCATGAAATATCGAGGTTTAGAACAATTGCATAGAAAAATCATTCTGAACTTTGTGCCTTGAGTGAGGCCTTGTGTGCCAAACCGTCCCCGTTAGCGAGTATTTACAGCTGAGCTGAAAGCCCTGGAAATAGAAGCTGTTAATAGAAGCACTGCTGCAACTCTAACTGGATTGCTGTGACCAGCAACACTCCAGTAATTGCTGTGACCAGCAACACTCCAGTAATTACAGTGAAGGAAGTGTTAAAAGGGAAAGGGGACAGAAGCCTCTCCATCATCTGTCAGGCTCTTGCTTACTCCCGGATTTTTCACTGAGAAGGAGAGCTACAGGCAGAAGGGCTCTGCAAGGGCTTCTGTCTTCCTTTATTCTATTTTAAGGTTGCTAATTGATCCTCTGAGGGAAAGTTTAGTCCTTTTAATGCAATGCCTCCATTAATAAGGACTCTGTACAAGGGAAGCTGGGGGTGTGTGGGTGTGGGAGCCACACAACTTTTCACGCTGGTCTTCTCCATGATGACTCACAGGAGGGGAAGCCTGAGAACCTTCCTCACACGTCGAGAAATTGTCCCCATCCCTTGCTAATACTGCGGGGGCTGTTGCTGAAGGATTCTTCTAGGTTTGTTTTGCCTGAAAGGAGCCTGCCTGACCTAAATTTTCCAGGTGTGGGCATGATAGCACGTCAAGGAATAAGAGGACGGTGAGACGAAGAGACCAGATTGGGCTGGAATAGTCATTATCTTGACTGACACATTCATCCGCGTGGCAGGAACACAGCTAGTGGCTGCTCTGCTCTGCAGTGGGACATTTCGCTTCAGATAAGTAAAATAAATATCAGGAGAAGCTTCCCCTTTGAGATACTGCCCCTGCACTGGCACAAAAAAAACTTCTCAATTGCTAACTTTCTCTTGTAATACAGAGGAGCAGAAAAAGGAGTGATCAGGCTGATGGCAGTCAACGGGTAGCACCAGTCACATCACTGCAGAGACTGACAGCCTGTCCTGGGCTGACTAATGGGTTAATTTTATAGAAGTACTTCCAGACTAAAGAATAGTTTTATCCAGTATTTCACCATTTAAATAGGAAGGCAGTTTGCCAAGCAAAATGGCCCTTGGTTAAGAAAGAAGTGTTTCAGTTTACTCATTCCCTGAGCAAAGCACAGTTTAATTTACGTCTAAGGCACTATCGAGGAAAGGTTGCCATTCTTCTTACTCAAGGGCACTGTAGTTACACCTACAAATACTACTGTCCTGTGAAATGGAAAGAAGCTTTTTTCCCCCTTCATCCTTGACTCTTTTTTTACTTATCTGTCCTTCCTGCTACCAGCCAGAAACCAATGCCTGCCAACTTTTTGGTGTATCCAGAGCCCCTGTGGTCAAGTGTCGGTTCTAACAGAGCCCATGGAAAGTTGAGTAAGGGCTGTTGTTTTTAAGCATGAAATCTCTGTTCTGATAAGAATTTCGTGTAGAATTTTCTATCATGACTTACTATGGCGTTTGAATACCTTTTTTGTGACTCAGTGCATGCGTAGTGACTGAATGCAGCAAGCTGTCACTGGGATCCTAGGGATTGCTCTCAGTATTTAACAGGGAAAAAAGCTGGTTTTAAGTACTAATCTCAGTCATGTCTTAAGTCTACTCAAGAAACCTAGTTTTATTTTGATCATATTCATATATTTGAGGAATACCCTACTAATTACTGAGTACAAGGGTCACTCAAAATTAAGAAAAATTCTCCAATCTTTACAAATCCTAATAAATTTTTTTACATGAGATAAAACATAAATACCTATATTTACACAAATTATATGTAAATTTCTGCTAAACCCATCTTTAGATCATTGTTTTCACTTAAAACACATTCCATTTTCATTGATCAAGAAGGCTTACTTTCAAATGGTGTTTTTACAAAACGCAGGAAGAAATTTTAGAGTCTGAAGTGAAATATTAATATATTTGGATATTCTACCCTTCTCTTCAAATACCACACACAGTCCAATACCAACATAAGACTTGTGTATATGCACAAGGAATATGAACCCCAGAAAGAAATTGAAAAGACTAATTAAAATACTACAGTGTGTAACCAAATGCAGAAGTTTTCCATTCAGAGCCCCCGGGGCAAACAGAACAACCACCAAGGGCTGGATTCTATGGGAAATTATTCTTCCTCTTCAAAATGCAGAAAGAGGTTTGTTTCACTGTCTCCAATATTTTGCAGGTATTCACACAACTCCCACAGAGGACTTCTGCTATGAAAATGAGGTGCAGGAAAGAGGAGGCAGTCCTAGGGCACCAGAACAATTAGTCGGATTATCTCAACATCTCTCAGTCAAATTCTTTCCCAACCACAATCCACCATGTCACTAGTCAGAAGTTGCTCCAAAGGAGCACAAATGCCCAATGACTCCACCTTTCTCCAGCAATAACTGGTTACGAATCAGGATCATGTTCCCATCAGCTCAGAGCTGCCACAGCCACACTTGGATAGTGAATCACATCCCCGGGGTGCAGTGGAGACAGTTCAGCAGTGCCATTAGACTCAGTGCCTTTCTCACCTCCCTAAAGAGGGCTCAAGTGACCAGTTTTTGCAGACATAACCCATCTCACCTTCTGCAACTATACCAGCAACCTCCTCAACAAAGGCAAAGGCTCTGTGGCAGGATCAAGTACCCTGGAGTTCTAGATGTGCTACGAACATTTTGACATCTGAGTTATCGACTCACAGCTCTCAAATTTGTTATCAGAAGATTCATTCAGTGCAGAACTGGGCTCTCCAGTAAAAATGCTCAGCAGGATAAGTTGGTGCAATTCCACTGAAGGCAATGGAAGTACACAATTCAGAGATATAGAGACATTACCATATTAATATTTTTCTAGACACACACAATGAGCATCATCTGTCTTTATTTTTCTTTCATGGTCTTTGGTATGACTTTGTTTGAAAAGAGATTTCATTCCTGGCTTCCCTCTGTCAGATAAATCTGAGCAGCACAGGTACCTCACTGTTTAACTGCTGCAAAACCACATTTAAGAAGCAACTTCTAGATACACACAGTAATAACCATGTCTCTTTGGACTGGATCTTTTTTAACTTTCTCCCTGATTTTTTACAATTGTTCTAACAAAAGTTCCGTGATTTGCCTAGTATAGAGCCACAAGAGCTTGTTCTTGACCCTTTTCATGCAGTTCTCTGGGATTTTGTTGATAAACGACCTTGCAAACAGAGTACACACACTCTTGCACTCGCAGCACAAGAGTTATTGGCCAGGGGGCTGGGGGCTGCCCAAGGCTATATGAGCGTTTGAGGGTTTAGGTTTTGCCTGGTGTATTCAGGCACACATAATAAAATAGAGCTTTTATTTTAAAAATCAATAAAATGACTGATCTTAAGTCAGAAAACCGTTTTGTTTTACTTTTACCATCATTGGTTTTTTATTGCATCTCACATTTGGTTTTTTCGTCTTTTTCCTGCCACACAATCACTCTCGACTCATGTTTAGATTCAGCTTTCTGCAGCACCTTATTTTCCTGAGGTAGTTCCTCCCCTCCTGTTGCTGTTGCTGGTTTTGAATCTTTCTCTCCCATGTTCTCCTACCCCTTTCTCCACCAGACTGTTCCAGTGACTCTAACACATAAGGAACGGTACAGTGAACAATTACACCATTTAGAGACAAATTGCTAGGTTTTTTCACTCTGAGCTACAGGGACCAGTAAAATAGGAAATCAGATGAGTCAGTGAAAGTTACACAGTTCATGTGCTGCTAATTATTTATGCCAGGTATGGACATACCAAGACTCTATCAAAATTAATCTAAGTCTCTACTCTTCCACCCTCAACTGTTCGTTCCCATTTCTATTGCAGTTTCAATCTGCTCCCTCCCTGTAATGCCACCCTGTGGTGCCACGCTGCAGATCAGTAAAATTACCCAGGCTAAAACCTACCCCACCCTGACCATTTTATTGCTCCAATTTACGCTGCTGCCTCATACAACTGCAGGAACCACGACAGCACAGGTGGGAATTCGCCGCCCGACATGAGGGCAGGCAGCTGGGTGCTCCTTAAGCTGGTGTAGCTGTTACACATCTAGTGCTGCAAATCTAGTATAAATAATTGCATTCTCATTCACCTGGCTCCTTTCACTGCGGCTCATTAGTAAAGCTTGCTAAATAGCTCAGTAGCAAAAGCAGCAGCTTTTCTGACCTTCTTCATATTCCTCCCAAATATTGTTTCATAAAGGACCTTGTGACTCCCAGTAAGAAAGAAAAAAAAAAAAGAAACAAAAATGATTCCTGACCTCTTTGATATCTTGCAAAAATGGTGAGTCTGACTATTTGTTACACTCCTGTGTTGTTAATACCAATAAATGTTAAAGATACAAAGATCAGTTCCTGTACAAATCTTGGTTCAAGGATGACGGGCAGGCAGCTCGAAAACATTTCTTCATGTCTTTTTCCCCTAATGTAAAACTCTTACTAGAAAAATGATAAGGATAAATGGCACCTATCCAAGTGATTCCATTACAGGAGCTGGTTTGTCTGCGATGGATGATTCACTATTTATAGTGTCTTTAGTGCATGGCTCACAGTGCACTCTCACAGTCAATCTCATAGACGTGTTATTGGGGCAGGGTAATGTACTCGTCTTTTCCCAAAGACAGAAACTTCTGCAGACAAAAGAACATCTTGGGGGATAAATTTCTGTATCTACAGCCATTCAGAACCCACACAGAGCTCGAGTATAACAGAGTAAGAAGAGCAGTATAAATCTAGGACAAACTTTCTGGTTTTGGGGAGCTCTGAGATGCTCTGAGGTGTAAGAGGAGCATGTAGCAAAACTGTCGTTTCCTTCTAGAAACATTTAGACAATCCCAGATGGAGCCAAAAGCCCAGCAAGACCTGCTCCGCCTTCTCCGGGCACAAAGGACTTCAGCTCTGACAAAGACCAAGGTGAGAAAATGCAGTTCTTGTTTCCTGACAGGTGGTTACACCAGAGACACTCCCACAGCATTTAGGAGCCACTGCCTTCGAGTTCCTGGCCCGAGAGAAAGCTCCACAAATCTTTATAAAGACTGGAAAATACGTATATTTAAGACACTACTTAGCACAGAGGATGTACCCATGGTGATCTTAAGCACATTTCTTAAGCCAAGTATCAAGATTAGATAGTGTGAGTGTAGCTCAGGTGAGTTTACAGCATTGCAGGGCAAGCTCTGGAAATGGCATTCCCATAGCCTGGGTGTGCAGCAGCTGAAAAGCAGCTGCAGAATCTATTTCCCTGATACAGGGGTGTACAACCGGTATTCTAGTTGCCCACTGCAAAACTCCCCCTTTCACAGTAAACCCCAAGACTGACTGTTTCTTCTTCCCCATTTCAGGGAGAAATACATGTTTAATATTGCAAATATTCGCTCTCAAAAAATGTCTCTGGCCCCTACAACAAGTGTACAGTGCTTTTTCTTTTCCCCCTAAACATTGTTATTATACTACCTAAACTGTAAACATGGAAACAATGACACATTTTCAAAGCAGTTTGGATAATAAAAAAATGAAGTGTTCCATTCTGAAAAAATATCACAATGGGAGTTTTCAACATCAAAGCATTTGTCAATAAAATACACAAAACTATCACAAAACACTGCAGCCCTTTTATTTTTCTTGTTTAACATTTCCAAGTCACTGTCATCAACCACTACAAATAGAGGTTACAGCGTTTTGCTTTTCTTTGTTTCTTTTTTTTTTAAAGCCTTCACACAGTAATACACCTCTTTAAAACTCTGAGATAAACCATCATAAAGAAACATCTAAATTACCTTTGTGGCCTCATTTCCCATAAAATACAAAAGCATTTAAAAATGTATTATTCAGAACATTTCAGATCAGGAGTAAACCCATTTTATGCTTAATACACTGTATGAATGATACATTTAAAATCCACATAACTGATGTCTGCGGGTTAAATGTGTTGTGGTTTTTGGGTTGGGGATTTTTTTGCAGCACATTTACATAAACTTTAAGAAAAAATGTAAAGTGAAATATACATCACAGGTGAGAAAAAAAACATGAGTTAGATTGACGCCTGCAAATCCTGAGAACAGTGGGTTTTAGCAGTTATTATCAAAGGGCAGCTAGAATTCCCGAGGGGACACTGACATTTTGTCCAGCAATAAGTGCAGAATCTTCTCTTGTTGATCCTTGCAGATACTGGACACCCTCAGTTAATAGATCTGGTGGGCTCATATGTGTGCTCCTCATCCCAGGTTGGCTTTCACAGATATCTCTGCAATAAACTATTTTCTGGGAGTGATTCATTGCAAATACAGCTTCTCACATCATTTCTTTCCACTCCTTCCTCAAGGTAAAGAGGAGTCTTGACAGTATTTTCCCCTCAGTTCCTTTCAAATAATACTAGAGCACGGAGGATGGGGATGGTTCTGCCTGTGAGAGCTGATGTAATGGGCCAACACCCGACTGCGCCAGAGGTCAGCAGTTCCAGGCTCCGGGATGGTGCTGTCAGTCAGGCAGCACTTCATTAAACCTCCCTGTCCTATCAAGGGCCCCAAACAGCAGCTTCCCTCTGACTCTAGACATCTGTGCAATTCGCTATTTTTTTATTTTTAATCTTACCACGATGTCTGCCTCCATAAAACACGCCAGCAAACTTCTACCAAACAACAGAGCAGAAGTCTGCCCTATTTTCCTCTCATTCTGGTTGGAGGAGGGGATTTGATTTTTGCTTTTCCATGATGGCTCCCTAAGCCTGATTTCTCCCAGAGCATCAATACCAGCCCCCTTCTATCAAAATCCCTCCAAAGGAATGGGCATTACCTTCTCCCCAACAAAACCAAGTATTTCCCACCAAGCAGTAGCATTCAGCCCTGGTGAAAAGATCTGTTGAAAAATCAAATACTCAGCAGGGAAGTGAAGAAAGAGGGGAGTGAAGAGGGCAGAGACACAGGGGAGAAATAAGAACCCTGTAGCAACCAGAACACCCCACATGCCCCGTGTTGACTCAAAGGTGGCAATGCTCATGGGACAGAGACATGAGCATGGGGGTAGGAAACACTCCTTTCCTGCAGTCCCTTCGCAGCATCTGCTCCCACAGGAGGACAGGCATGGTGGGAACCCACTCTCCATCCTCAGATACTCTTCTCCAAAACATTATGCTCATGGTGGGTTCAGGAGGGAGATGATTTCTGAGAATCGAGGATGGGAGCAGGGACCTCAAAGCCTTGAAGAGCACATGAGAACAGGGTCCAGAACCTCAGGCTGCAGGGAGCAGTGGAGGAGAAATGATGTGACTCGGTGGCAGAGATGGGAATAGAAGGGAAGGGGAAAATGGCACATGAGTACAGGGGAAGAAGGCTGGATTGGTGGGGGATTAGGATAGCAATAAAGGGAAGAAGAGGGATTCTGACTCATCCCTGGCTGAGGGCTTTCTTCTTGGAAGGTGTGGTGGAGAGTCTGCAGACAGAAATTCTGGCTCCTGCGATAAGCAGACCCAGATATACACCAAAGTTTTTGGCTCCTGCTGCAGGGTGAGGATAAAGCTTGGTCATCCAGGTATCCATGAGTGTGATGGGGATGCCACCAGCACCGTGGTGACAGCACTGGTCTCTGCAGTGGCTCCCTCCTTCTAGCGGTAGGGGGATGCAGGACCCAGCAGCTGGGATTGATGGACACTTGGCCTGACCCAGCCAAACCACGGACATTTTCATCAGAATTCAGCAAAGGACGCAGACACACAGTGAGAGATCATCTTTTTGTCCTGCCTGTAGCAAGGCAAGGCTCCAAGGATTTTTAACTAAGCCCAGTTGCTCTGAGTTTTATGACACTTGTATCCTTCACAGCTTCCCCAGTGCCACCTTTTCCTCTGTGCTACAGGCTGTATTTTGTTCAATGATGTGTGAAAATGCAGATCGAGGCCATTCACTGCAACAATTAGTTAGGGTTTTCATTGGTTTCATTGACAGAAGAATTTGGATATTATCTGACTAGTCCACAAAGTAATAAAATGCAAAACGGGATGAACCAGATGTATTGGCAGTCGATCATTAATCTATCACTTGTTTGATGTGAAGATATTTCACTAATTAAAATGTTTTAATATAAAAAAAAATCACATTTTGGAACAAGAGTTTTATAATTGGCAATGAATCCTCAAGTGAATTTTATAGATCAGTTAATGTCTAGATGAGTTAAGGATGAAAGGTAAATTTGACATTAAATGCTTAGTTAAGAGTGCCAGAGGATTCATTATTGCTGCTAAAGGGATACTGAAATGAAACTACTTTATTCTTTTTACTTTTTGAAAAAATAAAGGTTTATAAGAACATTTACCATCTTTGGAGTCTGAAGAAAATAGTGCAAATTTTATGCAGGTTATACTCAGACCATTAAAATAGGTTAGTCAGAGAGAAAACTTAAAGATTTAGCTCCGTATTTGAGCTGATTTACAATTTTAAACCTTGTTGACCATGTCCCACACTATCTCTCTATGCAAGACTTGGTTTTCTTACATCCTTGATTTAAAAAAATACTACTAAAGTAAGATTATTTTAGCCATAGAATGTTTCAGTTTTCCAAAACACACAATTGACATTTTGGCTTTAGCACCTTGGCACCCCCCTTAATCTTAGCAGAAGATGCCAAGTAAGGCAAACTACACAAAGCAGGAAATCACGAGCCTCATGAACCATATCTTGTACCAAGCAAATTCCCTTGACCTCTGTGCACACCAGCAGCTAACAGGAGCTGTATCCATTTGCACTCAGACATCCTTCCTGCTTTCAATTCCAGAGCAAAGTCACTCACGGCATTATTCCCCACAGCGTTACTGCAATAACAGGAGGCAACACGCCCGAGTGACAAGTCAGGCTGTCCTTCACATCAGAACTGACATTTCAGGGGTTTCTATTTGCCTCCCAGACTTTGAGACTTTACATTTCACTTTTTCAGGTCTGCCCATAGAACTTCCACCGCAGGAATTCATCTCCTAAGCGTTGCCTCCACAGAAGAAGTGTCACACTGGAAAAGCTGATCCAGGAGACTACAATTAGTATGTAAGTCCTACGAATGCAACTAAATTAATTTGTTGGTGAAGGATGAGTGACACAATCAATACTGTCATAGACTGGGGAAAAATTCTGAGGCAAAGCAAAAAAGAGATGTTAACTGAAAGGAACTGAAAGCAATTTTAATGCTGATAGAAAATACAGGATACACACAAATGTCTTACAACAACTGACGAACCTTACGGTCAGAGCATTAAGTGGAATATGGCACACTTGTCTGTGAAACATAGGATATGTAACAGCTCAAAACTTATAAACATTATAAGTGATTTAAGGCATCAGGATGCAAACCACACCTGTCCAGTGCATATTTAATTATACCCTGGATGTAAAAAATTGTGCTCAAATGAATAAGATGGCACCAGTATCAGAAATTAATAAAAATGTGACATTCAGAAAATGAAACATAACCCCATTATAATATAGAGCAACATCAATATTTGATTCAAAAGCATATGAGAGATGATCTATAGCCTACAGGACCAAACAGTCACTGTTTGAGCTTCATATTGAGAAACTTGTTATAAAATTTCCATACGTTCATGGAAATTTTAAGAAGGCAATTACAGCACATATAAGAGAATTTGAGGAGCAGAAAGAAGCTGGTCAGCTTATGAAATCAAAGAGATTACAGTGGAAAGGAAAAAGCTCATTTATGGATTGTTTGTTAAGGGAACGTGCACTGCCAGGCACCGACACACACACTTGCCATCAGGCTCCCTGTTGAGGGCACTCATTTTCTTTCTCTCCATAAAAGACCACTTCTGTATTGGCTCAAAAATAGACCAAATGAGCAAAAACTGGAACTGAGGTTCAGAGGAAGGAGCACTGCACAGGTCTGGGATAAATATTAAATAAGTACAGAAGCTGGGGCTGTTACTTGCCTTGCTGTTCTGTACTGAGGAGTTCTCTGTGCATCCATCATTCCTGAGCTGTGAACAGTGACTCAAGGTTTTTGGGTGCTTGGCTTGACACAGCAGTGCCATTGTTCTCTGTCCAGCTCTCCTGTGGCACAGGAATAAGGATCTGGGTACAGAAGGAGGTGCTGGATGGAGAGAAACTCAGTTCCTCCTTTCTAAAATGGAAAGAAGCAGCATCATTTTGTTTTCAACAAGTAGCCAGCAATGATACTGATCGATGACCACAGATCAGCTCCAGTGGTGCCATCAGTAGATCCTCCTGCCTCCCACTCCTGCTCTCCAGCCCAAGAGAGCCCTTTATAAGCATTTGATTGTGTCTTTCTTACTCCCACTATTTGCCAGTTCTTGCTTTTTCTGCTCATCAGCATCACTTCATCACTCCTTCCAGAACTCTCCCTCCCCTCCTGCAGGCTGAAGCTCCTTCAGAAGACATATTTCTAATTAGCCATTTACAGGAGGTAAAAGCCATCCTTAGCTAACCCCTCCTAGGCCACTGCCTCGGGGTGTTTACAGCTTGCTCATCCAGCTCACAGGCTCAATGGGAATGAGTCCAAACCTGAGCTGTCCTTGCTTGGCTGCTCTCTTTGCTGCTGAAGTGGGATTGCTTCCACCCACCAACAGAGATGTTTAGGGGATTTTCTTCCTGCACTGGTAGTTAATAGTCTGTGCAGCAGTCCCTGCTTCACTGATCAACATAAACCATCATTTATGAAGCAGCTTCAGAACCCTCTGAAAGAGATGAAACAACTCCACCTGACCTTTCCCTATGGACATCAGAGCAGCATGACCAGTGTTGTGCTGGCTGTTCCCTTACCAGCATAATAAACTAAACTTCACTGTGACTTATGTCCAAAACACCTCCCCTTCTGCAGTATTTCCTTGTACTTCCCTTCAGTGAAAGCCAGAACACTGCATGCAATCTTTAGTTAGTTACGTGAAGTTATGGCAAAATTAAGTATGCCTATTACAAAAAAAGTGTTAAGAATTAGAATTAATACATGCAACTATTGTTCCTTTAATTTACAGTGAGAGGATTCATGACTTCCAAGACCTGGCAGGTTTTCAAAGACCTGTGAGCCTTGATATGCAAACGGCTCCTGATCTGAGACTTTTTGCCAAAAGGCAAACTCAGAAGAGCAATAAATGGAACAAATCTAGACTGCCTTTGGAGATTAGCCAAGTCTTCATAAAAAATGGCACCTCTTGCAAAGACAAGCAAGTGAAGCATCAATAAACCAGTAAACCAATAAACACTGAAATCTCTCTGTTGTATTCATTATATATTCACAGCTCTTTCTACACTTAGATAAGAACCAATAATAATCCATTCGATACCCTGAATCTGAGGCCTGGCAAAAAACCCCCACCAAACAAACAAACAAATTTGTTTCTGTTCTTGTTGTATGAACTTTTCCCTCTAACATGATTTGAAAATCAAATCATTCCTGCTGTTTATTTCTTTTTTAATGCTTCTTAAATGATATGGCTCCCAGTTTCAAATCTTATCTTTTTCCCTGGGGTGTGCTTGGAGATTCTCACTCCACAAAGAAAAACAATGTTAAAGCAACTATAGAAACACCCAGTTAGCACTTCCTAAGAATCTAACTGTGAACCCAAATGGAAAAGCTCTATGGAAATAAACCCCACAAGTTTAAGGTGTATCTGCACCACAGCCAAACCTGTGACAGCAGCCAGGGCAGGAGGATTTGTCAGGACACTGAGTGTGCAGCAGCACCTTGCAGAGACAAGGAGAATACCGAGGCGGCTCCCAGCATGGCTAAAAGGCTTTGTGAACACAAAAAATCTAGATCAGACATGTCAAGCCAAGTTAGTCACACAGTCTGCAGCATAAAATAAGTCTTAAATGTGTGTGATTATGTCTGTCCCCAGTGACTGGATTAGGTATCTTGCCCCAGAAGCCGGGGGGGTGGGTCCATTTCCCACATCAGGCACACCCCATTTACAACTCCAGATGTCTCAAGAGACTCTGAAACTCCACTTGTAACTCTTTGCTTGCAGTTGCAGAGAAAAGCTGGGCTTACAGTCTCCTTCCTGGAAGAACCAAGGCTTTGTCATGAGCCATGGGCTTGGCAGCCCAAAGCACAGTGGATTCAGTACAGTTTTGTCAACCATCACTGAAGGGGCAAAAAGTTTGGGGCTTCCTTCTGAAGGAACAGAAAGTTTGGGGCTCAAATTTTTTCCCTTTTTTTTAATTAATATCCAGTTTCAGTATGAGCAGATGAATATATAGACACCCATTAATATTCGAGATTAAAAACTTTATCCAAGCTATTTTCTTTACTTTTAAATATTTCACTGTCAGTACCTGATGAAATAGCTGGCTTTTCTTTACTATTCACACACCAAAAGGAATGCCCAGTTTTTAAGCTCCATCGTTACACATTTCAAAAATGTAGACATGAGAACATACATTGAGATTTTTCATTTTCCCTTGCACAACACCCAATAAAATCTTAAGCCCTGCAACAAAAAATTACTAGTATTGCTCCCACCACAGCAACCTCACAAATCACCCTTTAATTCTGGCAAAATGAGACAAGATCAGCTAAGAGCTGAGTCTCCCAACAGTGTTTCATCTAATAATGGCTATCAAAAACTTGATGCATTTCGACTCTGGAAAAACCTCACTTCAGCTATCAAAACTCTTACCACAAAATATATTTTTGTTTCCTTTTAGCAGCAGTTTCAGGTGGATTGATCAGCTATACTCCAAAAAATGTCACCTTAGTATCTCTAATGACTTCTTTGGATAAATTATCAGAACTTTTTCCAGCTCTTCCGTGCAGACACTGCCATGGCACGAGGCTGATGCCCACAACAGTTAACAGAATATTTCATTCCAGTTAGTGGCTGGATTGCACTTTATATGCTTGAGCAGCGCTTTGCAATGCATGTTCTGTCATTTTGGTTTACTCAGAATATTACTTTTTATTTCTACAGTGGTGTCTCTCTGAGCCATGCAAGTGGCAGAAGTTAAGCTATTTTACATCTTGCCTCTGCTTTGATTTCCAGGATTTTATAACCCATTTGAAAGCTGTGCTGGCTACTGTCAGTGGCAGATGTCCCATGGGTGACTTGGTGCCAGGCAACTCTGCCCATTTGAACCCGGTGCTCTGCTCTCGCCTGTGAATTCCCTGTCTTGGAAAGTGCATGGACAAACTGACTTCTGCACGAACTTTCTCTTTATTTAAACACAGCAGCTGCACTATTTTTTCTCTTAAAAAACAATATTCTTATGAACAATGTTCACATTAATACAGAATACTTTAAGGTATTAGCAAAATTGAATGTTTCCAATGGTACTTAATGCAGCCTTTGTTGTCCAGAGATCTGCATTTGTTAGTCCCCAACCCTGTGAACACCTGAGGTCATTCCAATCCATTTCATAAGAGCTCCGATTCTATTTGGTGGAAATGTGTAAAAAATATATATGCAGAGATTGTATATGAAGAATGGAACCACACGTACAATCGTGCAAGAAAAAATTAATGCTGGGGGCATAATACCATGCTTGAAGAAT
Source organism: Cephalopterus ornatus (assembly GCA_013396775.1). Lineage (NCBI taxonomy): Eukaryota > Metazoa > Chordata > Aves > Passeriformes > Cotingidae > Cephalopterus > Cephalopterus ornatus. The sequence goes on from VZRE01001354.1 coordinate 1,141,254, forward strand.
CGAGTTCAACATTACCTACAGCTTCTAGATCTATATTGCTGTTGCATGTTTTAAATTTTAATTCAGAAAACACGGGTAGAGATTCAATTTTCTTCCCTGGTATAGTCATAGTGATATAAAAGCTTTGCTTCTGCATTATGATCAGTATTAAGGGTCTACAAATTGTACTGCAGATTTACAACGCCACAGACTATTTGAGAAACCCTCCAGGTTTAAGGTGAGAAGTGAAAGTTATTTTTCAGTACAAGTTCTCCTGAAAGCACACAGGGGAAAAAAGCCCAGCCTATTAATCCAGCGGCTCCAGCGATTCAGTCTGCAGCACTTGGCAATTGGAATTCAACATGAAGCACCTATTCATCCAGGCTCCACTGTGTTCCCATCCACTGCCCAAAAATGCCTAAACACAATCATGTGACAAATCAGAGGATGCCACAATGACAGTGAATAGGAAGGTTTAGAAGTTTCTTTAAAAAAAAAAAAAAAAAAACACCAAACTTTCCCCCAATTTCAGTGTATTTTGAGGAAGACAAAGACAACTGCTCAAGCAGTAAGGAAAAACAGATAGACAACTGTCTTAAGGTAAGACTGTTCATTTCATGCTTTATTAGCACAATCCTATTATATTTATTTTCCCTCTTGGTTTTAATTAACAGAACTGCAGTATAATGGAGCCATCCTGAAGGCCTCATAGTTAAAAGCTGCAACTTCTATTACAAACTCTATTTTTAGTGGTATACAATTTTGGCTAGGGAATTAAAAACCAGCTTAGACTGAAAACTGTCAGGTTTATCTTGAAAACGAACAGAAAAGAGATTGAGGTCTACAACTGGAAGACAATCTGGCAGTGTTGAGTTACAGGTCACTAACATTGCCTTAATTTGAAATGTTTAACCCCCTCCCACAAAACTCGTATCTGAACCCTGCAGTACTTCGTTCCTTCATGTGCAGGGTATGCACAAATTTTGCACAGGCTGAAAGACACACATTTTGAATCTTAATGTATTTATAATTACTATTTGTGTGCCCATGCCCCGATCAACGGTGGCTTCTGCAAGGGGCAGTAATGGGGGAGAACTCGGGGTAACTCACTGTGTGCCAGCCCAAGGAGAGACCTCCCTGAAACCAAAGGGAAGAGGTCACCCAGCCCAGGACATGAGAAACTGCTGTCCCTTGAGCATCAACAGCCCTCAGCTTGGGTCTAGAGCATCCAAGAAGCCAAGAGACATCCCCTCTGAAGCAGCTCTTATGTATCCCAGCTGTGCCTCCTCTCACTCCCATCAGCTGGTCATCCTGCCCTGCGGATAATCCTTGGCACATTTTCAACTCCCCACATCCTTAGGGACTCAAATTCATATATAAGTTGCACTTCCCAGCTAATGAAGCCCTCATTTGAGTTTAAATCAAAGAAGCAGTGCTTTGTTCAGGATAACCAGGTCTCTTGCACCAGCCTAACAAGAAGGTGCTGCTCAAACACATGTATGACCCCTCTGGCCCCACAGCTGAGCTAGGAGGTGACCAGGGTCACAACAGCACTGCAGGGTGAGCAGCCCCTGCCTCTGGCCAGAATGCAGCTGGTATTTCTAGCTCTGACTTTGGAAATAAAGCTCTTAGGATCATCACCTTGCCTGATGTTCAAGACAAGGTTGTATTCCACTCTCCCAAGGTACCCACACACCATTTAAGAAGTCCATAACACCTCCTGGTCGCTGCACCAATCTACCTCAGAGCTCCATCGATATTAAAGTGCTATGATTTCCATCCAAACTCTTTGGGACTAATGAGAAATTAAAACAAGAAACATTTATTTAACAGGAAATGCCTTAACTCCAGTCACACTACTCCTCAAAAAAACCCCCAAATCCATAAGATGGTACAGAAGTTTCCAAAAGGTTATGAGCTTCATACACTAACTTTCTCTGAATGAAAATAAGAGTCTGCATTACAAGGGCAGACTTCAATGCTCAGCAAAGCAAAACTTATTCTGCATGAACCCAGTATTTACTTTTTATGGAGGCAGTTAGCATGGATTGGATGGAGAAATGATCAGTGTTGCCTCAGGAAAGCGTAGCAAGATTCTGAATTGGATACAAGGAGATTATTAGATGAGCAGCTCCTACTCTCTGCCTCATCACAGGCTGGTATATGTATGAAGTTGCATTTTCTAGAGTGTATAATGGAAAACAAAATTAAATAGATTTTCCCCTTTTCTGTAGGGGTATGTTTCATAAAGGCAAAGACAACCCTGGACTCCCTGGAGAGATGAGGAGAGGTGAGATGTTACCTCTAGCCCATAAACTGTTACGCTGATTTTGGAGCCATAAAATATGGGAAGAGAGGTTTAAAAGAGCTTGTTTCATTTTCCAAAACAACCAACGGACAAGATGATATTAACAGCTTTTTTAAACATTCAACCTTCACTTATTAAAATAGTACGGAATATTTTTTTTGTGTCATTGACTTCAATAGTGGAGGATTCGTGCCTTCCAAAATGTAGTATTTTTGCCCCAACTTTTGTGAGAGTGAGATGAGTTGAAGGGCAGTTTGCCCTCCCCTTTAATTTCACAATCTCAAACACTTTCATTTCTTTTAACTGTAACATTCCCCTTATATGTTTATATGCCCATCCCACATTTATTCAACATCACTGTTTAACTTTACATTAGAAGGTTGCTTCGCGTGACACCATGTGTGTGTGACCACAAAGCGTCAACTCCTCGAACATTCTTATTGTGAGCGTGGGAGGATTTACTGGAGAAAATCACTCTGAGAAACACACCTCCCAAACCCAGCAACAGCAGCCAGTGGTGAGGTTCCCGTGTGACACCCGGCGCAGGGCTGTCCTTGTCCAGCTGTGCGTGCTCGCAGGTCACTGCCTGCAGAGGGTGTGGGATGTGAGGGCTGACAGGTCAAGGCAAAGCAGTGCCTGAGCTGCTGGAATCACCTGTGAAGTCTGACTGGTTTGCTGAGGGCACCGGCAAGGCAGGCAATCTCCAGGTAATAGGTTGGGAACAGGAAAGTGACACAGTGACACTGCAGCAGACGCCGAAGCAGGTCCATCAACATCACATTCCTCACACACAATCCATTTTCCATTTGCAGGGGTTTGTTATCTCCCCATCAATGAATCAATGGAATTACAAGCTTATTATGCACAGTCAGGCTTGGATTATAGCACATATTAAGACAACATATGAGTTTTTTTAATACTGAAACAATGTTTTGCTTGTTTAATTTTTAAACACCTACTTCTACCAGGGCATAAATCCTATCATCAGCTTTTGAAGTTGTTACCTCAAGGTCATGTTCAACAGCATTTACCATTATGCTACCAATTTCAAGAAACTGTCTTTAGAAGGATTTTCTATATTTACCAATAGAGAGTTTGGACCTTAAATCAGTCAAGTTACCTGATTTTGATGCAAGATGGGGAAAAACATATGAATTAATTTCAGTAGAGATGAAAATGACTCACCAGTATCTCTATTCAGAGAAGCACTGCAATCCATTGTGGTGGTATTGGCAGCAGGACAAGACACATTACACTTGCAATGCATCAGAGGAAGGAAGGGAAGGAGGCTGGTCCATGAGGGATGGCAAAGCTGAGTCGAGTTGTCAGAGTTCTCCTCCATCCTGCAGGAGGCCGAGGGTGACACCAGTACTGTTGTTTATTGTTCAGTCAGCTTTCCTTGGTGCCCGGTCCTGTCCAGGAGAGGAAGGACAAAGAGAGCGGTCAGTGAAAATGAAAATGAAAGTGGTCACAGCAGATCTGATCCAGAGCTTCATGAAGTGCAGAAGAAATGCTTCAGAAATTGAGCATCTTCTGTGGTGGCTTCAGACTGGTGTGTCCTGGTGCCTCCTAATCAATATTCAGCAAATCAGAGGTGACCTTCCTCTGAGAGACTAATGAGTGGTTATGGCCCTAATCTGGCGTACACCAGGTTGTTAATAGTGGCACAGGAAAAGCCTTAGTGAGAACAGGAGGGGGAAAGAGTCATTTGGTTTAAACTGGTCACAAGCTGCACTTCTCTCAGAAAAGTTATGATAGCCATTTGTTATGCAGCTCTGCCTTATACAAGCAGAACAAAAATTAAAGGATTGTGATATTTTTAATATTACATTTATGAAGATGATTACCCAGCTGCTGTTTAATTTCCATCTGTGTTCTGCTGCATTTATACCATTAGTGCCACACTGTGGTTAGACAGACAGGCTCATATTTTGGAGAAAAAAGTGTGGCTGACAATTAGCATTTAACTGTGTGGAGTAGCTTTTCTATATACTGTTACCTCTAAATTATAATGACTGCTTTCTTTTCAATAACTTTTCAAAATCAAGCAAGAAAGACAAAGACTCCTGCAAGCCCCAGCAGTTCTCTGCAGCCTCCACAGCAAATTTGCAGAGCTTCAGTTTAGATAGACTAATAAAGTCCCTTCCAGCAGGCAGTACATAATAATTTTTATATTAAAAAAAACAATTGCAATACATCTAATATCTACTCACTTCCTTTTTCTTCTTAAACTTTATTTTTACATAATTCTATATTTATGCACCACAGAACTGTTTTTCATCTATCTGTTACCCAACCAAATAATATACTAATGCTTTCTACATGGTAAATTAAATTCTGTTTTCCAGTCAGTCATAAAAGGGGGATTTGCAGGCTGCTCTGCACGTACTTTGGAAAGGATGAGGAACCTTGTGCAGCCTTGAACAGCCATCTGACACCCTGAGTCCTGAACAGGGCAGCAATTACTCTTTTTCAGAGGTCATCGGTGCCATGAGCTCCCCCAAGGGGTGTGCCCTGCGGAGCAGAGCCCACAGAACGAGTCCTGGCACCCCCTCAAGCCTTCTCCACGTGTCCCTGGGAGGCCCTTTATCCCACCTTTCCTCATCCCAAGCACAGCCCAGCGCCCACAGCTCTTGTTCCTGTTCACTTGCCTCTCAGATCTACTCTGACAGCTCCTACTATTTCCTTAGGCCAACACTAAAAGTTTTATATCCCTTATGATCCTGGATATCGATTTGGAGGAACTGCAGTTGATTCAGGCTGTTTTGACCGAGGCAGGACGAACTTCCCTATTGATGCACCTTTTTACCGTTGCCTCGCTCCTTGTGAAAACCTTTCTACAGCTGCCTTTGATGTCACTGTGTTTCTGCTGCAGGGCAATGCCATATGGGCAACCCCCAAGCAGAGAACATTTCAGGGGGGTTTAGGTTTGGTTTTATTTTGGTTTTTTTAATGCTACATATTATTAACTATTTTTGACAACAGGCCAGTCAAACTCCACCAAAGCTCTTTCTTGAAGAGGCACAGAAATCAACACTGCTCTTACTCCTTTCCTTTACAAAGAAGTGCACCACGCTAATTTTTTAGAATGAGTCTCAGCTGCTTTCAAACTGTCACTTAACCTCTACCTCTTCAGCCTGAAAACAAGCAGCTCCTTTTCTCCCACATGACACCTTTGATTGGGAGTTTTCCTCTTCATAACTGGTTCTTCACACTTAGAAGAGCTATAAATGTTAAGAGAGGTGCACAACCTTTATTTTCTGAAAAGTAGAGGAGAAATGAGAGTTTGTGGTGGGGGTTTTTTCCCCTTTTTTCTGTATTGTATTTCTTGATCTCAGTTTCTTGATTTCTTCTTTTATAAAAGGAAAACCACTTGCTTCTCTTCCTGGCCATTAGCTTTCAGAGATGCTGACCATTCAGATTTGTTATTGATTGCAGCATTAGTTTGGGGTATTCCTTAGCTATAAGAATCAGGCCTATTACCTGCACGCATAGGTTCTAAAAATACATTGTTCCAAGCATAGGCTTTGTGCTGTCTCAGGCAACTACCCATAAATCTTTTAAAGCACTAAAACTCAAGGACTTGAGCTCATCAAGAAACAGTTATCTTTACCCATACATCAAGGCAGCTTTCCACATGTGACAAATATGCAATTATTTATACATCTAATAGAGACCTGCATTCTGTCCCAGCTCATTGTGGCAATTTCCTCGTGGTAAATTCAGAGTAACTGCTACTTTCGAAGTGTGTGGTCAGACACCACTAATGGGAACAGGATTGCTGGCTTGCTCCCATTCTGTTTGGGTGCTCTGGAATCCTCCTCCTATAGGCAGTTAGAACAATAAAGATGAAAGAATATTTATTTATTGTGTCACTGATCAAAAAGTTGCAAAATCATCCAAGTGAGAGAAGAAAAGAGAAACCACAGGGATTACCAGGAACCTCACTTGCACTTTTACCTTTGAAAGTCCCCTCTTCAGTTAATTAAAGGCTGTATTAAACCTGTACTGAAAAATCAACTCTTCTCATGGGTTTCAAATGCACAGTATCTTCTTCCTTCCCAAGAAACATAATTTTTGCTGAGATAACTTCCCTCTTCCCAAAGCCAGAGGAAAAAAAATGTAACAGCAAATCTGTCTTAGAAGTAATAGCTCACCCATTATGTTGGAATAGTATTTAAGTGACAACCAGGCAATCAACAGAAGAGCAACATTATTTGTTCAGTCAATCTCTTTTAAAGTGATAAAACAACTCAAAGCCCAGGCCATTAAAAGAAGGCTGATAAAAGAAGGGAGGAAGAAACCTGGGGAAAAAGAAGCCTGGCAATATGAAATATTCAGAGTACTTACACATGATATAGTTTCAGAGACAGTGGCCACTAAATAGGAAAACAATTGCAGTGTTTGAAAACTAGAGCTGGGCAAATCAATGATTGCCAGTCATCAGCCATGCCTCACACACATCATTTATTTAATCAGAATCCTTACCTCATCCTCCTTGACAGAAACAATAAAAAACTACTCTAGGCAGTTAAGCCTCAATCTGTGTATCTGAGGAAGACAGAAATCAAATAAATTCATTTTAAGGGAGAAATTCTTCTTCTAATTTTCCTCATAGGCAGTAGTTTTCCAGCTCTCTACAGCATCCTGCCATGTGATTCTGAATCACAGTTATTGCAGAAGCACTCACATGGAAATAGTGTTGGTAATAGCTGGGTTCAGCGGCCCCTTCTGCCAAATGAAACCAAAAAGCGTGCAGTATTGATGACCTGGAGTCATCATATAACTGTGAGGGAGTCACTGGTACCATAAGTGTCAAGGAACACATAATTAAAATACAGGAAAAGCTGCTCTTTGATATATTTTTTTCATATATTTTTATCATTCATAGCATGATGTATGAAAGCCCTTGTCCTGGGAGGCAATCCCATTCTGCTAAAAACTTTATAAACAATAGCAAAAAGATGGATTAAGGCCCAAAATCAGAGGAGATAACATGGAGGAAGCCAGAGAAGGAATACAAGGAGACAGGCTCCATCAGGATGACAGGCCATGGTCTCCACACACAAGGAGCCTCACGTGTATCTGTACCAGCATGAGCCTTCAGGACCAAGGTGAGGCAACAAGGACATTCCCAGACGTGTCTTCAGGCTGTGGAGGCAGTTTGAGAGAAGATACTGTGTTTGTAAATGCAACAAAGCCAGGCCGGGGCTGGGGAATGATCTGTCACTTCTCAGCGAGATGATCCATTGGAAGAGGCTGTGACCAAGGGGATAGGGGAAAAGCTCACATTTGGCACAGCTGCTATTGTCAAGGTCAGACAAAAGGATGCTGTGGTAACTAAGGAACGAGTAATTAAAGTCTAGACAAGATTATTAAGGACTTCTTGTTAGGTTTCTAATCAAAGACAGTTCTTTTGCTCTGGGGTGTGTCTGTCCCACAGTCACCGGTGACAGTGCCCTTTCTCTCTTCTCCATCCAGCCCTCCCTTTTTCCTCTCTTGTGCCAGCTCTTCCACCTCTTGCCCTCTCTTCCTTTGTTCTCAATTAAACCCAGGCTAAAAACAACAGACGAGGCAGCTTCTGTTACAACTGACATCACACAGTAAGGACCATATTAGCTAATGCATTAAATAGACACTGAAAACCAGGGAAAGGGATAAATTATACCCTTGTCTGTTTGTTCAGCTGCTATGCCCTGTCAGCTGCGAGTTGTGATGTTTGTTTGTTAAACTGTCCTTGCAAAGAACAATATTCCGAGAGCTCCGGTGCTGACAGTGCCAAGGAAAACAACTCCCTGCTCCTTGACAATGGCATGTTCTCCCCTTCCCATCAAAAGGGGCTGTAACCTCCTCCTTGTAGGACCCTCTTCTGATTTTTGTACTTCAGGGGTAAATTTTTGCGCTCATGGAATTGGTGTCTTGATCTGGAGCAAGCACGGAATGAAGATGGTTAAACACTGGAGTCATATGGAGGATTTCGTGGAATTTGGAAATACATTAAGAAATCAGGCAATATATCAAGAAGTCTATCCCAAAGCTCTAGGACAAGGAACATGATGCTCCAGTTTTAGCTATCACTAGCCATAAAAGCATCTTTTACCATTTTTATCCATCCTCAGGATAGATTTTGGGAACAATATAGGCTTTGAACTGGTATTGCAAAGGAAGATCAAGCCCTTGTGCAACTTCTTATTTCAAGTGATTGATATGCTCGTGGCAAGTGCTCTTGTTCACGGGGCACAGAGGAGAAGCACCAACCCACACTCTTACATCAAATCACCTGTAAAGCATTCTAGTTAATACACTGTAAAGTCCTAAAGAGATTCCTTGATATTGTGCCCCACTTTCCCATTTGTACCAGTTGACTTCTTGAATTCTGACAAGTCCGATAAGACAGATGTGCAAAAAGGTGGCAGAAGATAGAGGGGAAAAAAAGAGGAAAAAAACAAGCCATGAATTTTCAGAAATGTCATTAGAGATTCTTAGGGACTTAAAATGTTTATTTTTTAAATACTAGATGCAGAGGCAATCCCAGCCATGCAAGACTAGAGCCACATAAGCAAGAATAAATTCCAAAATGGATATTGGCCGTTCTGCTTAACTCGTGGAATTTATTCTTTTTGCTGGATGTAGCTGCAAAGTACACTCATTCAAGGAAACCTGCCAGGATACACTAAGTTTGAGGATTATACTGAGGATTAAGCTCATAAGCATTACACAGCACTCTTTACAATAGGACTTGGATATTCAAATTTTTCGCAAATCACTTGCAAAAGGCAACCTGAGGTGAAGGATTCTCATAGTAGGAGCTTTGCAAATACGAATCCAGAACCTCATCCAAACTTGCTTTTGCTCCCAAAATAGCAGAGATTTCCTGGGGTATAAGGCATCTGAAAGCATTTGGCCTAAGCTATTGGATGAAGGCACAAATAATGGGACTCAGGGGAATGAATGACAGCCGTTGACCCTGCCTTCTAAGAGGTCCTGTTGTTGCAATGTAGTTCCTCTCTTTCTAAAGGCAAACAGCACAGCCTCTATAAATCATCACTCCTCTAGACTTCAAAGCCACTGGGATATCCCCATCAATGCACCACCCATATCAGAAATCAGCTTTAACATGCTACATGATCAGTAAATAGTCAGGGTTAGCAGCCAGAGAGCAAGGGAGTGTTGATAGGTCCAGTCAATTATCATTTTCCAATAAAACATCACCTCCAGGAGATCTCTTCCTCGTGTTTCTGAAGATAATAATACAGAGCTGTGCTTCAGACCATGACCCTCAGATGCCATGAATTTCAAGGGTCTGTACCAGAAGGCTCACTCACTTCAGACACTTAAAACCACAGAGCTTCAAAGGAGGCAGAAACAGACATTAAAGATGTCCAAAATAACATCTGCATCTGTACCAGCCACATGTGGAGGCAAACAGCTTGAGCTGCTCTCTCCAGCTGGGCCAGTGACCTTAGCTCAAATCTTCCTGAGTTGCAACTAATGACCCAGAACATCCATTGCAACTATTAAAGCAAATAAGCAAACACTCTGACATCTTCTGACAGCATCTGAATCTCCTCTTTCTCTCTGCCTGGTATCTTTACAGATCATCTTGACACTAGTTATGAAAAATGGTTGCCAGAATCTCTGAGGGCTCTTGAAATACAGAGCTATGGGCCGTAGTTTGCCAGAGGGCCACCTGAGCTCCAGGGTGACAGTGATAGCTGGGCAGGAGGTCCACAGCTGGAAGGAGTCACAGACACAGAGCCAGTCCAGCCAAACTGGGTAGGCTTTGCCCTTGGATGAAGGAAATGCAGCACATTTCAGAAGATTTAAGCCTATCAAGTGTGCAAGAAAAGGGAAAACAAAAAGCAGCTCTTCCCCTGACAGCACAGGTGAGGATGCTCCAAACTCACCCCAAATGCTGGTACCCACAGGCTACATTCCCAGACGAGTCCATGCTGCATCCCTGCTCCTGAAACTGGGTCACTGTTCCACAAACACTCAGGGCCAGGCAGGGAACCTGCTTAGCAGCCTAAAACCAAGTGAATTGAAGCAGGAGAGCAATGTCCTGGGGTCTGATCCCTGCTTCCTGCATCCATGTAGAGGCCCATTCCTTCCCCTTAAGGGTGGGTCATCACAATCCACTCTACCTGTGGCAGCAGAGAATAATTGGATAAAGTATATAAATAACACTGAGGGTCATCCCAGCCAGCACAGCAAGGACTTGACTTTGCCTGTGTCCTCACCACTTGTTCCATCAATTCAAATTGTCCACACCAGCTTTGTGTTGAGTTTGAATGTCTTTTAGTTTCTGCCAAGTTCCTGCAAAACCTGTGTTTGGTTATGAGGGAAATATTATAATCAAATTTACCAATGACTAAGCTGTGTGTAAGTGGTCCAGTTCATGTAAACACACACAGCCTTTAGCCAGAGTGTAAAATGTTGGTCTTTGCTACTGTGTCTCCAAGTACTTGCGGAATAATAGTACAAGGACAATATACTACAGCTTATTTGAAGCAGGCTTCTCTTATGGAAAAGCATTCGTTAGAGCCACTGGAAGTGCTCTCAGTTGCATTTCAGTTGCAGCTGTATTTCAAAATATTCCTGATTAAGCACACCTATAAATTGGGAAGATATTCCTCTTTCCAACCAAGTCTTAGTCTTGCAAAGTCAGACCAGAAAACGGAAGCCTGCTTTGGGTTGATTGCCAGTCCCACTCCTCTCTCCCAGCCTTCTCTTTTCCGTGGTGGCTATAGTGACAAAATAGTCCCAAAATGTCTGCTTTCATTTAAAAAGAAGTCTCTGGCCCCTTTGATCACAAAGAAAACCTTTGAAATGTGGAATGAGTTTAGGCCGACACAGCAATGTGTGCTCAAGTCTTTAGGCACCTGTGACACCACCGGAGCTGGATGTGTGAACTGTCCAGCGCACGTCAGCAGGGTGCAGATTCTAAAGCCAAGTTAAATAGAAGACACATGGTCCACTGATTAGATCATTATTTTGGCATTTGTGATGCTCAGGTTTAGTTTTTCTGCTGAACCACAGAGCTATGGAAATTCGGACAAGTCGTTTGGCAGAAGGTGTAAACCACGTCTGCTTCCCAACAGGGACTTGGAGGTTGGCTGGTGCCAGGATGGAAGGGCTCTGCCTCCTGCTCTCCCTTGTCCCGCTTGCCATCCATGGTTACATTTGCATGGAAACACAGGATTTGACCCCGAGACTGGAAAATCACCAAAAATATTTGCAAATTACCAGATTGTGCTCTTTGAACACAGGGGCTCAGAGTTCATTAACTCCACGAATCATGACAGGAGGCAACATTGCATTTCTAATGAAAACATACAACAAATTAAAAGCAGGGCAGCAACAGAGCTGAGCACTGAAAGGAAAAGAGGCTCCTCCAGTAACTCCAGTGCTGTGACATGGGCTCTGTCCTGCATGACACCTTAAAAAAAAAAGAGTTTCATAATGTCTAAACATTTCATTTTCTGACAGCAGATGAAGCAGTAAGATAACAAAGTAACTGCTGCCAAAAATTAATGGGGAAAGGCCTGGCTCTGCTAAAAATCACAGTAAATGAGAGAGAAGGATGTGTATAAAATGAATATATTTGTATGTATCATTTCCCAGTTAAATGTGGGTATATTCAGATCAGCAACCCTACAGAAACAAACACAGCACAATTCAGTATTTTCTCTCACCACAGTTATGACAGATTCACAGCACCAATGATGCCCTGGCAGATTGCTCACTGAAATAGCTCTGGCTGCAATTTATACTTTTTATTTTATCAAAGCTCTTGCCATGTTAAAGCCCAGAAATCCCACAACTTTATGACCAGAGCATTGACTACAAGAGGACCGGGAGGAGGAAAAGTCTTCACCCAGGCATGCTATTGAGAAATTTTGCCCTACACAATATTTATTCTGGCCAAATAGAGTCGTATCTATCTATATGGAGCATCCATAATATAAAAATGTATCAAATGGTACCTCTAAAAGCCATCACAGTGATCAGATCTGGAGCAGAATAAAAATGGTGTACAAGAACGAAATCTTCCCTCCCATTCTTCAGTCCGTTGATGCAAGAAAGAAGGGGATTTTTCCCTTCAAGCCAGCCTTTCATGGACAGTGAGGCCATCCTATTTTCTGCCAAGCTCCAGGTAGCTTTACAAGGATAAGGTCATATCTTTTAAGATGTACCATTAACTTCCTTACTGCTGGGGAAAATTAAAAAGGAAAATTGCCTGTCACACCCAGGGAGCTAAGCTGATGATGAAGGCTGAAGTCTGCTCAGATTTTCATTCCTGGGCTTAGACTTTAAGGTTACCTTATTTATTTATTTTCATGCACCTTGAGTGCTGTTTAAAATACAAAACCTGCCACGTATTTGCTTTCTTGAGAAGATGATAAATTGGGCTAGATTTCCAATGTGCTGCATATACACAACCCCAACTTTTAGGTGATCTGGAAGGGTCTCAGGTAATTTTATCTTTTTGATGGCATGTAATCTTCAGTGCTAGAATGAGACACATTTTGTCTCTGATTTTTCCTCACCATCTAACTTGTGGCTGGGCTGATGATGCCAGGATTGATGGGCCTGGGAAGAGATACTTGCTATTTTTATTGCTTATATGTTATCTTTTAGTTTTACTATTATTTTTCCTGCACACTGTTCGGGGAGCAGCAGACCTATCCCACTACATCTCTTTCCAAGTGTCAGATCACTCATCCAAGCAATGACCTTACTTTTCTGGGAGCCTAAAGATGTGTTTGTTAAAGCAGGCAATTGGACACACTGAGACAGCCTGCCAGGCATGGGAACTTTGTCCATATGAAAGATGACGGCAACAGAATCTGATGGATTCTGAATATCCTTTTGTTGGGATAGCTGATCCCTGACTCCTTCAGCACAGCTCCCGATTTACTGATATGTCTCAGGGAAATGTTTTAAGCCTTCAAGATAAAAAGAGAAAGGATACATTAAAGTAACCATAAAAGTCTGGTTTAAACTAACAGAAGCAAACAAGCTTGTTTGTTTGTAACATCTGCTCTTGCCTGGGCACAACAGGCCTTCAGGGCTATTTCTGCAAGAGGGATGCTTAAGCTGTGGTTCTGTTAATAATACGGATGATGGTAATAATAATGATGATGATAATAATAATGATGATGAGAAGGAGAAGGAGATAAAAGAATGTAGCTGCACACTCAAGTTATTATCTAACTTCACTCTGTGAGCCGTATAAGGCCATTAAGTCCACAGAGATGCTCTGCCTGCCAGATGATGCCAGATTACTTAGTGCCATAGCCCCACAGCACACAGTGTAGAGCCCCACTGGAAAACAGCAGGAATGCCCCAGCAGAAGCCTATGAAGGCATGGGGCTGTCTCAGGAGGTAGTCAGGGGCTGGGGGATCCTCAATGCCAATGATAGAACTTGAATTCTCCTGGGGAAAAAAAAAGAAAAAAAAGTACTGGCAAGGTCTCTTCACAACTTCAAGTGGTTTTATTACACCAGTTCGTGGTCCTGGAAAAACTAGACAAGTTGTGAAACAGAGGGGTCATACTCAGATGATATTGAAATATCACATATGGTCAACTATAAACATCGTATTCCTCCCTGCCCCCTCCCACCTCTAACCTTGATAGGTGGGGGCCAGCACATAAGAACAATGTCTTCCTCCTTCAAGAGATCACACAAAGCCCTTTGACTGCAACAGGATTTTGTCTCTAGGCACTGTCTGACCCTTTCTTCCCTCTCTGTGAGGAGGAAGAACATCCAGCACACCACAACACTTAAAATAGTGAGGGCCCAGCCCAGTGCCTGAGAGAGACAGAATTCGTCAGATCGTGTGGTCCAAATCAGCAAACACACTACAAAATAATTGTTTGGAGGAAAAAAAAACATAATTTTCTTGACCTTGGGCACCTGTTATTGCTGCCCTCCTTATGGCCCTTCCTTTGAGCTCTGTGGACTCTCTCAGCACTCCACTCCCATCAGCTCTGCAGTCCATGCTCAGGACACTGTCAGTCCACACTGGAGCACACCAGGCTGCTCCCTCCAAACCTGCTGGTCTTCATCATTGCAGAAAGGAGCTACACTCAAAAACTGGGTCTGCCTTGCTGCACCAGCAATCAGCCACAGCCTTTAGGCTTGAATTTCAGTCAACGCCTGAGCAAAGGCAGTCAGGGAACGGGAATCTCCAGAGAACCAAGCAAGAACAGAACCATCACAGAGTATGTTCCCTGATACTGAGGAAAGTGTCATTACCTTACACATACAAAGCTTCTGTGTGGCCAAACCATCTTCCAGGAGAGGACAGAGCAATAAACCCCATCCTGTGGCCAGTCTGTCACATAAACACACACTCTGCACGACTTTAATAAAGTGACAGCTCAATGCAAAGCCACAAGCTCCAAAAAGAAAAGTAGAACTCCAGGTACACGCAGCAAACTGTGCACTTGAAACCAAGAAGATGCCAGGAAGTGAATGCTGTACGTTTTTAGGCTATTTCCTCTCCTCCTTCTACCATTTAATGCACCTTTTTCACACATTATGGACAAAAAAATGCATTTTTTCTCTAGATGTACAGAGTTTAATTTACAGACCAAAACAATCAACAATAAGGAAACAGTATTTACCAACAAAAGCAGGTTTTATTCATATATGCAGAATACTGCTATGCATAAAACATGATGTCCAACATAGCTTTATGTATTTTTACTTGGCAAACTTAAACTTTGATTTACATCCATTTCACTAAAACTTTATTGCTTCCTCGTCAGATAGGACAGATTCCTTTCTGTATCTTAGATGGTAAATATAGTTAATGTGCTGAGGCTGCAATGGATCAGCAGTGAAGCTGTTTAATAGTGACATAAATTATTTCAGTGACTTTTCCTGCAAGTGAGAGATGACTCCATGTGCTATAAACTAATACCAAAGGAACGATGCTCTTTCATGCCAGCAAAGTGCCTCAGCTATATTGTTTTTGTATCCTGTTGGGGATGCTACAAATGCAGCATGTATTACAACTATATGCACTTAGGCCATTTTTCTTTGCTGTTTTTAATGCTCTCCTGCACTGAAAATTGAGCTTCAGTGTCTGAACGAAGGCAAAGCCAATTACTTTCTTTGAAACCTCTCTTTAAAGTCTGCAAATCCCAACAGATTTTTAAAAACCTTTCCATTAGCTTAGAAATATACTCTAAAATAATGATGCCTGTAGAAGCTAAGAAGTGTGAGGCATGAATGAAGCTGGATGGCTGGAAGAGCCACGTGCACGTGCCCACACATCCCTTCCCACACTGCAGAGGCTGCTCAGCAATGCTCCATCTCCATTAGCCTGGCCCTGTCTCCAGAGACCAAGGTATCCTTTTCCAGAGCCTTCTGCTCAAATTGCAGTTCAGCTGCACTTCTGTTAGGAAACCAGTTTCTATCTGTCCCCTAATTGGTCACTTATAAAAGACTTTCCATGTGCACTGTGGTTCCTCAGCAGAAATCATGGGAATATCGGGCTGTGGAACAGAAGCTTATTATTGGACAGTTTTCACCTATTCAGTGCAGCTCTATTGTCTGTTCACTTTTGTCCTTGCCTCCACAGGAATTCTCTTTCCTCCCTTGTACATGTTCCTTCAAACTTCATTGCAGTGTCCCTCTTTCTGTGCCTCCCATCATGGCAATCTCGGCAGTCCCACAGAGCGTCCCCTTGCTGATAGGTTTTATCCCTGCACTACCATGAAGGATCTGAGGAAATCAGGACCTCCCTTCCCACTTTTCCTCTCTTCCCAAAGCTCTACTTCCAACTGTGCTCCTCCCTCCTCTCCATCTTTGCATGAACTTAAACTGGCCTCCTTTCTTACACCGTCCTTCATCTATTTCTCTGCAAACCAACACTAACCTCTGTTACCTCTGTTTTCCCTGTACCTGCAAATGCCTGCAAACACCTCCAATATGGTCTGTGACTGCTCCTTCAGCTTCTTTCTCCATCACCAACCTTTGCATCCAGCTCCGTCAGTCTTTGTCCCACAATGCAGAAGCTCCACAGCCAAGCAGTTCTCTCCTAGAACCCCCCTTTCCTCCCTAAACCTTTACACCACACTGCCTCACAAACACTTGGCCCCTCACATTTTCTCATAAAATTCCTGTTAAACTCATCAGTTCTCTTCTCTGCCTCTGCCATGTCCCAGTGCAGTTGCAGTTTGACCACCTCCTGGATGCTTTACACCCAGACCTCTCCGTGGTTTTGCACTCTGAAAAACTTTTTGATCATAAAAAGATTTTTTTAAATATTTCTTAACTGTATAAGAAAAGTCTTCTTAAACCTGTTTACTTGCTTTCACGCAGACTGTAAAGCAGGACCAAACTGAGCATTTTCATTTTCTCCTGCTCTGCAGTCTCTGCCTCTCCCTTCATTCCCTCAGCCTTGCTTTCAAATTTTAGGTAAAGAGTGCAGTCAGTCTGCATCACTTCTCCACCAAGCCCTGTGGAACATTCCTTTTGAGGGGGGAATGGGACTGGGGGAGACCCTTATGGCCGACTCCTCCCTGAGTATAGAGCCAATGAAAGCTCCAGTGTAACAGTTGTTTCCCCATTGTTCATCCTGCTTTCCAGTTACAGAACATACCAGTGGGCAAGCACTGAACAAAACTGGCAAAATTACAACCGAAACGCAACCATAAAGAACACAAATTATGTAAAATTTAGATCTGGTGATAAATGTATTGCACTTTGGAGTATTTCTTCCCAAGTTTTCCCAGGAAAGTCTTCAGTTATGTCCTAGAGTCTAAACTGGCTCTCTTGGGAAGAGATTCTATGAGTTATCAGTCTTTTCTGTAATGGCTGAAGACTACCTTAAGACACAACAGAGAGCACTTAATCTGAGAGATCTCCGTCACTTTTAACATTATTTTATTTAAACCCATGATGAAAACTCAACTCATCTACATTGAAATCTCCAGGATGGTCTCAGGACAGTCCTTCATATTGTGGCTGGAGCAGGAACAGCTCCGAAGGGAATGTTCAAAATGCACCACCATAGAACCACATCAGAAAGTTCATGTTTTACCCGTAGTTCTGAGGGATCTAACACACTGATTTCCATTATTGATCATAGGTTTAAAGTTTTCCAGCTCCTTCAATGCAAGATTAAGATGCTCTTTGTCATGTGCTTTGAGTCTTCCCTAGATTTTGAACCAACCCCTGGAGCAAATCCTGCTTTTCAAAACCAAAAACTGCCGTTGCCTTTCTTGTCCCGCTGCCCGAGTCACATCCAGAAGAGCCTGTAGAGGTCCCAGTTTCAGGTAACCTGCACCTTATTGCCAGAGTCTGGAGTATCATCAGAATTGTAAGGCTGTGCTTGCAATTTTTGACAATTAATTCCTGTCCTTCTTTCCACAGCACATGGATGGTCTTGGACCTACATGAACCCCAGCACATGAAACACACCTCAGAAAACACCTCAGTGCAGAATATTTTCATTACCAAGGTTATTGCTGCGGTTTCCTTTTCTCTTGAATCACTCAAAGACTTCCACAGAAATCAGTGGAATTGCATGTGACTGAAATTCCTATAGCTGAGACTGAAATTGTCCCTGTGTTTCCAGGATTTGCAGGAAGAAAACACTCAGTTTAGGGGGCTGATGTGAGTGGATGCAGTGCTTTGTATTCCCAGGCCAAAATAACAGCTTAAGGAAGTTTTCCCTCCCCTACCTTTTCCTCCCTTCAACCTTTTCTTGTTACAGATGTGTTTCCAGTCCTATTGCTTCCCAAGTAAAAGCAATGTTAAGGTAGAGGAGGCAGCTGGAAACTTCACTTTAAACACTACAATTATTTTTCTGGTTATTTCATAACATACTTTCCTGGTGTTTGTTTCTCCTGGAATGGTCTGGAAATGCACAGTTATTTTACAGTGACTTATTACTGCCATTATTACATATGATAAACACAGCGAATAGACTGACATATTTCAAAATCCACAGAAAATGACAATAAACATCTCCACGATGCCAGGCTGGCTTTTGCCTCTCTAGGATGGCCTTTTCCATCCTGGAAGCCTTTGCTCAGCTGGGTGTGGAACAGCAGAGCTGGACGTCCAGGAGAACGACACCATTTGTCCATGATTACAGCACCACATTAACCCAGAGGAAACCCAAAACCCAGTAACCCAGAACAACTGCTAAAAGCAGGAGAATTCATTTGGATATTTGGATGCTCCTTTCACATTTTCTGGATAAATGTGGGATAAAAAAAAAAAAAAAAAAAAAAAAGGAATTTCTGAACAATGAAGTTTTGTTGTAAAAATGCCAGTTCATGTGAGGGAGGCTGAAGCTGACAGCCTAAATGACTGACAAAATCCAAATGATTACTGAGGTCTAGACTCAAAAAAATTTTGGTTTTCAACTCTTGCCCCAGATTACTCTTTCTTCCCTTTTTGCTTGAGCACACATTCAGAGAATCCACGTTTGTAAAAGCAGAGGAGAAGGACAAGAACAGATCCATGGGATTTTTTTTTTAATGTACAAACAAGCTGTAAGTAAGGGTAAAACTGAGAGACCAGCCAGTCAGAGGTCTGGAGTTCATCTTGTCTCTTGTTCCCCCTGGGATTTCTTTCTCTTTTGATTATCAAGGAAATCAATAAGGTTATGTCCAGCGATGTCTGGTGCTTGTCTATCAACTCTGTATGCATGAAAAGTGATCGATTTCCATGATACTACAGAAAAAAATAGACTGGCACCATTTTGCAACCCAGGCTCTGTGTCTGAACTCGGCTGAGGTAATCAGCTGTAATAAAATCATTGCTGTCTCTTCCAGACTTCAAAACTAGCAGACCCCGTTTCAGTGATGCCATGTGTGTACCCCTGGAATGGAAGAACACAGACTTTCTCATTTTTTCAACTCCCAGTTGGTTTATCAGTTTTGAAGCAGCCATTTGATTAATTTCTGACTGAGCTCCATTTGAAGTGGGAATTCATTGCTTCCTCCAGTCCCCTGACTTAAGGTGCCCTCAGACCATGACCAGACAGAAGAGAGGGGCTCTACAACTCTTCAGTTCTGGCTTACCTCTATTTCACTTAAGAAATGCATCTCTCAAGGTTTCAGTGGGAGCAGGAAAGAATTGATAAGATAACTTCATTTTATTACAACTAAGAATTCATCCATATTTTTTTCAGTATCCGAATTGCAGCTACCACTAGTCCTGAAAGAGAACCGGAAAGGTGAGTTAACTTGCAGCACAGTTTGATAGGAAAAAGCTACAGTTCAACATTTATCATGAAAGCACTTGTGTTATTTAATCTTTACATATCAGCATTATGATTTGGTAAGAAATTTGGTCCTCATTCCAAAGGCTATTGGTACATGTCATGAGCTCTCCACGAGCAAGTCCTATTCTGTGTCAGAGGGCAGAATACTCTGATTCCAACAACAAAAACCCATATCTTTCTACTAAATTCATCTGAAACATTTTACAAATTAATCTAGACTAACGTGGATTAAAGAAAAAAATTAAGCACTCTCTATTGTGTCTTAAGGTGGTCTTCAGCCACTACAGAAAAGACTGATAACTTACAGAACAAGAAAAGAAAATATTTCCTTAGACACGGAGCATGTGAGTAGATGGAATGCAGATCCAGACAAAGGTGGTGCAGGGATTGCTCTAAATTGGGCCTGGACCATAACTTAGGGTTAACACAGCCAATCTCTCCAGTAAGAATACTTTCAAGAATAAACATGCTGAGATATTCTTTTACTGTTTCTACTAGAAATCAGCTTTGATTGGATTATAGGAAATGGCTTAGTTTTCCAATACTTTTTATATCAGACATTGTAGCTTCTGCCATCCCGTACATCTTCCAGGTGCAGGGGGTGCAAAAGCCATCAATTTCATATGTTCAGAGAGATAATGTACAAAGGAAACCGTGACATATGTACCAGAAACGCTGTGTACCTGCAGGAAATACAGCCCTGTATTCCTGCACAACCCATTTACATGAACTTATTGGCAACCAGAATTTCCATACTTCTGTGCCTACCCAGCAACCTGCTACAAAGCTCCTGTGGTCAGTCATTCCCTGCTTTGCACCTGATTTATGCATTGCACAGTTGATGTCAAATCAGCCTTGGCACTTTGTTTATGCTGCACTTATTTTGCACAGATATGAATGACTGACAGGACTGCAATGCAGAAAGGAATGAGACCCCCATTTCTGGGATGTGTGTGCTCTTCTGAAATTTTTAAGCAGTATAAAAATACAAATGCAAGTCCAAAGGTACATTAACTACTAGGAAAAAAAAATGTATTTAAAAAAATAAAATAGTGATGCCACTTGAAGCTGAGTGTGCACAACCTAGAGAGTTTTGCTGATGAAGTGTTCCTGGGGCAGATGGTTTCTAAATGGATGGATAATATAACAAAAACATAAGACTACTCTGAGCTGGATGTAGGTGAAGTTCATTCTTTGAAAGAATGGGGAAAAAGTGAACAAAAGGGAAAAATTATTCAACTGAGAACATAATAGCCAAAAAGTCAGGCCTGTTTTGTCACTCCCCTCCTCTGCCCCAATAACAGAAATAACAGCTTTTGATGAACTGCACCTTTTCACACACAGAGACAGAGAAGGTAACAGGGTGAGAAAGGAAGTGCCAATGGAAACTTCAGCATTAAAGGGTACATAAAACTTTCCTGACTATAACTTTCATTAGAATATTAGTGCTGGACAAGTTAACAGAGCTCAGAGAAATAAAAGGTTCGGTGAGTGGGGATTTTACTGGGTCCAGAAAGAAAACCATGAGTGAATATTTTTCCCTCTTAAATAATTGATTCTCTGCATATGCATAGACCGTAGTTTAGAGTATTGGACATTGTTTTCATTAAGAAGCATTGTAGGGTCTACTAAGGAAGCAGATTTTGTTTGATTCACCTGTGTAATGGACTTGCTCAGAAATTAGCATTCTAAATTCTACCTGGACTTGCATCTTAACAGAGTTCACTGAGCAAATGCATAAATAAGAAGTTTTCATCCATCATTTCTCTGACATGGTAGCTAAAGTCACTTTTAATCTCTGCATAATAAATGGGATTAAGCTTTCCCTGCATATGGCTTTATCATGCCAGTTTACAAGAGCCCGGCAGACAAATTCTCCTGACTGAATCTCCCTTTTTCCACTCTTTTTGCTTGAGTACTGGGTTTATCACCTCAGGAAGGCACCTTTCACTCCCCCAGCAGGCAGCTACTTGACAAACAGTCTACACTGCAAACGTTCTCTCTGGTGGGGTCCATGGGCTACCAGTACTAGCAAAGCTTTTGATTTCTGGAAAACAGTAGAAGAGCAACTGATACAGAAAAGGAAAAGCAGGTTAAACATCTAGCTAGAAAGAATTGAAAAGCACAAATAAAAGGAAGGAGGAGAGTGTTTTTAGAGAGCACTGAATAAAGGCTCTTTTTCCCTGAACCTTGTTCAGCTCCTGGTTCATCTGTAGGCTCTCTTTAATATCTACATGTCCACTCAGTTCCTCATCTGTATAACATGGGAAATATTTCCTTACTGTGTGTGACACACTGTGACTATGACAGGTAATCACATGCAATCCCTACCTACACATACTGTGAACAGCAAGTGCTAAAAACTTGGTTTGAATGTTTCGTTTAGAGCCTCTCAACACCATGATTTTTTTGTCTTCTGTCCTGCTTCCTGTTGTTCCCTCACTAAATCTGTATTGTCAAAACTCCACATCCCAGTTTTGCACCAGAATTGAAGGAAGGGAAGAGCACTCACCGTATAAGGCCAGTAAACAATTCGGGACGGGTCAAGATCAAGACCAAACTAAGGAAATACAACATTATGTTTAATAATGTAGGTTTAATACCAACACCCCTATTTCAGTCAGAGAAACACTGAGTAAGGGTCCAAAGGATATTAGTACTTATTCTCCTATGTGTGGGGGCTGTTGGGGTTTTTTTGCCTTATTCTTACAAGAAGACTGAGTCTGAATCATACACAATCAGATTTTCAGAATCTCCCAAATAATTCAGCAAAAGCAATCTCCTTCCCAACAGGCTATGTGCTTTTGCCCATGTAAAATAGTCTCTATAATGTCTCAGGTAAACCTAAGATAACAGTAACATTTTATTAATAGACTGGGGGGGGAAAAAGAAACTACCGAAGTTATAACTGTGAATTCAAATTTATGTCAGATCATTGAAGACAGAGAAAAGATTTGAATACATTTCCATGTTTCTTCTTCATTGGGAAAAGTAATTTAAGCCACGTGCCTAACAGCATTGACATTTCCATACTTTAAAACTGTTCTCCACCAGTTCAGTATTGTTGTTTGATATCTGAAATAAGGCCAAATTCAATGACATCATATAATTTACTTTATCTTTCTTCTTCCCCCTGCAATTTACTGCTCGAATTCCCAAACAAACATAAAATCTGAAAACAGCGAGAAAGCGACACATCTGGCACGTTGTCCTCATCTGTGCAACCACCTACAACTGTCAGGACAGAGCTGGCATTTTGAAAGTGATTAAAGTCTCACTGCAAGCAGACATGAGCCTCAAAGCTCAGACCCTGAAAGCCTGTCCTAAACCACAGAAGTGCTGGACACTGACCTCCTGCTGTACATATGATCAGAAGAAACAGACTTTGCAAAAGTTGTTCATTCCTATCTCTTTCTTTTCTTTTTATTTTTTTTTTTTAAATAGGAAGGGTGATGATTCTTACTTAACTCAGTAAAACATTTTGAGATCAATAGATGAAAAGGTTGATCCATGCATTTAGAAATATTACTGAGTGCTCTGCAGCAGATAGCAGTGTGCCTGAAAGCATGCCAAATGCCCCATTTCTTATTCCACAATTTAGAATGAGCCAGTGAATGCTGCAGGATCATGATTAAACTTTTAAATGTCACATCTCCTAAACAGCAATATCAGTCAGTCATTGAGACAGTGTTAGATGAACTTAGCTCACATCAGTGAGTGAATTATACAACTCTTTCCCCATAATTTGTTTCAATAGGATATGTACACCTCACAGCTACAGTCAATCACTGTGTTGCTCATTTAAGGAGTGTGAAAAATAAACAGTCTTTATTCAGCTCCACTTCAGGAAAAAAAGAAGACGTATATTTTATACACTGAACAGCACAAGGTATTATCTCTGTACTCATCAGCTCCTTGGAATGTCAGGACTATACAAATCAATAACAATGATGCCAGACTGAGTCTTGACTTACTTGCACATGTATTGGGTTTGCATGGCAAGGGTGTGGGGGTGGAGGGGGGGCAGGAATACAGGGGTGGGTGCTGTGAGAAGCTGCTGGAAGCTTCCCCGTGTCCAACAGAGCCAGCTCCAGGATGGACCCACTGCTGGCCAAGGCTGAGCCCACCAGTGACAGTGGTAGAATCTCTGGGATAATGTATTTAAAAGGGGTGGAAAAAAGAGCAACTGCAGCTGGACAGAGGAGTGAGGATTTGTGAGAACAACTCTGCCAACACCAAGGTCAGTGCAGAAGGAGGGGCAGGAGGTGCTCCAGGCGCCAGAGCTGAGGCCCTGCAGCCCGTGGTGCAGACCATGGTGGGGCAGTTGTGCCCCTGCAGCACATGGGGGACCATCAGGGTGCAGAGACCCACCTGCAGCCCATGCTGGAGCAGGTGGATTCCCAAAAGATGGCTGTGACTCTGTGGGAAGACCATGCTGGAGCAGGGTCCAGGCAGGACCTGCAGACCTTTCAAGAGAGGAGCCCATGCTGGAGCAGGTTTGCTGGCAGGACTTGTGACTCTGTGGGGGACCCACGCTGGAGCAGGGGAAGAGTGTGAGGAATCCCTACCCTGAGGAGGAAGGAGCGGCAGAGACAACGTGTGATGAACTGACTGCAGTCCTCATTCCCCATCCCCTTGAGCTGCTGGGGGGAGAGAAGGTGGAGAAAATCACAAGGGAAGAAGGCAGGACTGAGGGGAAGGTGTTTTTAAGATTTGGTTTGGTTTCTCATTATCCTACTCTGATTTGATTGGTGATAAATTAATTTAATTTCCCTGAGTCTGTTTTGCCCCTGACGGTAATGGAATGATCTCTCCCCATCTTTCCTTATATTATCTCCTCCCTGCCCAGCTGAGGAGGGCAATGATACAGCAGTTTTGGTGGGCTCCTGGCACCCAGCCAGGGCCAGCCCATCACAGCACCACAGGAATTGTCTCCTACAGACTCTACACAAGGTCAAGAAACGATGAGCTGCTAATTATGAGACTGAGACAAGTGGTGCAAGACTATCTTGTTATATGCTAACTTTGTATTACAGTGGGGTTTTTTTACTTTGTTATAAATCTGTTTATCTAAGTTAAAGCCTTTCTTATTATACAGTCCTTGTGTTCAGATTTGTACAGACAAGGCCATAGGATATAGTTCATAACACACATCTGCAGTCCCACAGCATTTGTAAATATCAAAAATCAATCAAAAGAGAGGTTGGCTGGCTTGATGTGCTCAGTCACAGATCAGAGCCTTTGTCTGATCTCTGGAAACAACCTCAAAAAAATCAGTTTTAAAACACGAGAAAAAGACATTGTTTAACCCTTACCCATGCCACAGTAAATGCTCACTGCCATGGCAGAGATGGACGGGTTTCTGCAGTTATGCTCATGGCCAGTCACAAGTAGTTGAGGCCAAATAATCAGAAAGAAATCAGATTCAAATTACCCTGAATTGATTCAACTGTGTTGTAACCCAGCTCTGTCTTTCTCCAGCCCCAGTGCTCATCCTTAGGCAGAGCTGGCCAGCAACAAGCCTTTTACTAGGACAACTTGTCTTTGCTCACACCACTACAGCCTCACCAATGACAAATGAAGGAACATCCCACAGATAAATCACACATAACAAGGGCTGGCTCTCCTTACAGAAAGGCTGTACGCTAAATACCTGCTGACACTTTAAAGAAATGAAATTCCCTTTCAAATGGGGAGGGGGAAAAAAAAAAGCAGAGGTACCTTGATGCTTTAAGCAACTTTTTCAAAGACTTAAATGTTGAATCAGAAACTGATGAAACACATCAGGAAAGTTCCAGTCAGTTGGAACAGTATATGCCCCCTTCTGAACAGCCTTCAAGGAACAAAAATAAAATGTGTTAGTTTTGCCTGAAAACACAGCAAGTTGTTTTCTTTCTTTTAAATCCATTTGATGACAATAACAAAACTCCACAGGAGTCTTCTGAGATCTTCCCTGGGCAAAATCCACAAGCCAGTGTATTCAGAGCTCCTGCACAACAGAACAGCAACAAAAAGGATCTCTCCTAATGTCTCCCAGAAGTCGAATTCAGACTTTGATTTGGGACAGGTGCATTTACATGCCACGAACAGTTTCTATTTCTATACATCAGATTAGCAGCAAAGAAAGCCTTAGAAGTTCAGACAAAAAAACCTGCCCGAACTTGAGACGTAAAGGTCATTCAGACTCTGCAGGACTGCAAAGCTTTCATCTTATGACAGGGAGGGCCACAAATGGAAGGCAGTGCCAAAATCTGCTCTCAACCACTGTAAGACTTGAGCAATTCCTTTTGCATTTCAGTATGAAAACAAGATTTGGAGCAGTGACCTTCAGCCTTCTTCCCAGGCCCACGTCACACCCCCTACCTGAAGGTGCCTCAGTGGAGCACTCTTGGCACTGCAGGAAGCAGAGCTCCCAGAGGCTCCCTGGGTTTCACCATCTTCCCTCCTCTCCCACTGCTCCCTAATTGTGCTTTTAAAGCAAGGACACGAACAGCTAGGATGTCTCTCATTAAAGGCATAAATGCCTTCAAACTGCTGCTGGCTTTGTGTCTCCCTGCATTTTTAAAGCATTGCATGGAGGGTTAAAATGCTCCGACCTAACTAATAATTGGAGCTATATGACTGAACTTCTGGGCTCGTTCTTAAGCAGTAATTTTTGTCTGACTGACAAGGTCCTTCTCTCTCTCAGTAGCAGGGTCACAGAAGCCATCAGTCAATTACCCTTTCCCAGCCCAATGACTGCCTTTTCACCTCTCTGACTAGGAGGACTTAACAGTGTTATTCACACTTCCACCAGTGTAAAGCTCTTCATGATCTTTATGGATAAGAGATATTCTCCGGATAAAAGCCAAAATCCTCGTGATGTACTGCTCTTTTTTCAGCACACTTGCACTGCTCTACCATAGCACAAGTGGAGTTACAAAATCACCAGATGTCCATTTATTCTTATTTCTTCCTCGGCCACTTTTATTTCCCTTTTCTGCAGTGGCATCATAGACTTGAATAATAAGAAGTAGGAAAAAAACCCCACTTAGCAGTATATGCATACCTGGCTCCATTCTCCTTGTTGGAATTACACTAGGGATGAATTTAGGCATAAACTCTTTTCATTAGTTGTACAGTAAGCAGAGATGCTAAGCAACACTAGTCCAAAGATACTCAATTTACAAGCCACAGCTCATCACAGTAGCACTGTACTTGGCTATGTTACATCTATAAGGAGTGGACCTAGAAATGAAATAGCTGCATAAAGCCAGAGCCCTTAACCAAAGGGAGATAGTGCTAAGAGCTGAGTTACAAGTTGCGGGTAATGAATTACGGTCTTTATTCCAATGCTGTACACTTCAGTAAGTGGGCACTTACTAAACTAAATTCAGTATAACTTTTCCAAAGTTGTATCTTCAAAGCTTAACCACCAGGTCAGCTAATAAAATCCTCACTCCCAGTCGGGCTTCCTGTATAGTGGAAGACAATGGAGAGAATGGAGATAATTAGTTAATTACAGACTATATTGGACGGTGGAAAGGTTTGGATGTAGCAGATCCAAATTGCTCACAAAGCTTGACATTTCTCCTAAGTGTCACAAAAGGAAAATATTCATTACTTGTTCATTTGAGAAGGTAACTCTTGCTTTGCATAATCACCCTCCTCTTTGTTGCCTGCACATTGTTCTGCCATCACTGGTCCAAGAGGTATCTAATATTTTAAGTTGCTCTGTGCGTATGCTTTCAATGGTGTGGAATGGCCATTCCATTTACATAAAGGTCAAAAGCAGAGCTGTGCAAAGAGCTGCAAGCACAGAGCTCACTGGGTGCTCTGTTTCTGTTTTCTTTGAAAGGCAGGACTCTCTCTGGGCAGAAGCAATACTGAGCTCTTAATTGCCCCATGTGGAATCAAAAATTTCTGCAGCAATAATGGACTAAGATTAAACACAGCTGCAGGTCTATTCTGTCATCATAAGAATTACTCCAACACTGATTTTGGCCCCATTCAGGGTAACTGGAGTAATCAGTTGATATCTCAGGCTTACAAACTAGTTATTACATTTAAACTTCTAATTCAGATTGCCTGTAAGAGGGCTGAGAAGTCAAATAGGTGTTCATGAAAGACATAATTTCCCAGAGTGTAAAGAAAGCAGAGAACACTTACATGCACTCATTAAGAGATACTTTGGTCAAATATTGCCTTGAAGCTGAATTTGACTTCGAATCAATCAACTTGAACTGTGGGGTTTTTAGAGATTTATACGCATGAAGTGCATGAGAAGAGACCAGTAAAAGTAAAATTAATGAGTTGCTCACTCTACCCTAAAGTTTGAGAAGCAGTCTAACACAGAGAGCATACACTGACTCACTCCTCATCAAGGAGTTTTTTTAATCTGTAAGCATGTCTACTACCAGAGACATCAGCAAAAATTTAAAAATAGACAAATTCAAGCGTGCAAGACTGCTAAGAATTCACAGAGCTCTTCTAGAGGTGGTAAGACAATGTGGAGTCCCATTGCTGAGTCCATCTTGCTGCTTAAAACTGAAAAGACTAATTTATCCATTTATGGTTGAACTTGATCTAGAGTTGGATTTGATATTAAAGATCTTTTCCAACCTAAATAATTCAATGATTCTATGATTTTTAAATTTTCCAATTAAATTTTAAGTGCATTATTTAAAACAGATAGTGGGCTGCACAGGATAGTGATGTGAACTCTGATGATATCTTGGGTAGAGTCTGAAAGGACAGGAAGTGGCACCAAAGGTGATACCTGCTCAGCTCGTACATACAGTGATTTTTCAGAGTAAAATATTTGAAGATATGACAGATCTCTCAGATTCTCTTCCCTAAATAAATGAAGACAACATAATTCATACAAAGCCTGACCACAGAGCAGATAAAAAGTTAAAGACTCATGCTTCTCTAAACAATTAAGAAGGACATAGAAAAAGACTATTAACCATATTTTGATATTGTGGAGAGGTTGAGAGTTGCGACCATGACCATCTCATGCTGAAGCCAGCAGGGGCTGTAGAGAAACTGAGCAGACTGTAGAGATTTGCACTGTAGATTCTTGACATCTTTTGAGGCTGCTCTGAAACCAAACCAGTGTGCTGAGTGACCATCAGGAGCTGTGAAGAGAAGGGCCTTGTCACTTCATGGGCATATTTATCACAAAGGCAGTAACTACAGACTGGTAACATTTACTACCTTGAAAGAAATGAATGTTCACTGCAAGTCATTTCCTATCTGTGTTTCACTGACCTCATTTTCAAAGCTTTTATTTTTACAGGTCATCATAATCTAGGTGCTTTTCTTCCCTCCCTAAAGGAATGTGTGTATATAAAGATACTACCAGGTCTTGGGTCACTCCCAAATTGTGCTAGACACTCTGACAACATGTCACACTACCCCTTGAAACAGAGACACAGAGCAAGGCAGGGAAGGACTAAAACAACCCTGCTAAGTGCCAGGTGTTCAAAGTGATAAGGTCTCTGGCAGTGACACAGAAAAGTCCTTTGTGTCTGGGTGGTTGGTGAGCAGTCGGTCTCAATAGGCAACCAAACCTCAGGGTGAGGTAGTCATGTAGCCCATGGCCAGGCCAATGAATGCCTCGTTGCTCACATTACTGTTAAACAAATGGCATTTTCACCCTTTACTATCAGTTTTCTTCCCAGCATCACCACAAGAGCAGAATGAAAGAGGATGGGGAGTTCCTTGCTCCAGCTGAGGAGGATAGTGAGACTATCACTAAACAAAGCCACAAAGACGTTTCTAATTCCTGCCCAGTATTAGTCAGCCTGCAGATAATCCCATCAGTGAGCTGTGACTTCCTCCACATCGGTAGGAAACTCATCCTTAAGCAGGACAAGTAGATTAGCAGGGGAACTTTGCTCCTCCTCTTCTAGTAAGCCTTGAGAGTTTATGCACATCGCAGGTGACCTATTCCTCATCACAGACGTGCAAATGCCAGACATCAAAGAACACTTCTAACTGAATTCTCGGGATAATTAATTTTCACCAGAAACTGGTTTAACCTTTTAATCCATCTGAGCTAATAGATAGTAATGGCCTTCATTATTGCGACATCAGCCCAGCTCCATGTCCTTTAACATACAAAGTCCTGTCACCACATTTTTGTGAGGTAAGGAAGTACTGACCACCCTCTTGCACCTAGGTAAAGCACCAGGCAAATGCCAACTAAATAAACTTTTCAATCTTATGTATGAAACTGAGCCTGATAAGGCCACCATTTCTGTTCTCAAATCACTTACTTCCACAGGAATAAATTTTGGAAGCCTAAAACTGCCATTTCACACAAAACATTGCCTATCTTTTCACTACCATGCAGGAAAGATGCTCACTTTGGGCTCCAGGAGGCTGAGAAAAGCCAGAAAGGGCCATTAAGCCCTCAGAGAGACCCCCCAGTTCGTACAGCGCTAAGTGTCAATAGCAGTCTGGCAGCATCCTCACAGCTCAAAGCGGGCTTGAACCAGAACTCCAGGTCTAAAAAAACTGAATTCCCTATGGCCCCATGAGTCAGTGTCTGGAAAATGTGCTTTGAAACTTTGAAATTCAAGTTTCTAAGTTTGGTAGGTGATACAATGAAGCAAACCAGTGCCTCTGACCTGAACTGCCTGCAATCCCCAGCCCAGAGCTCCCCCCTGGGCTGGGCAGCTCAGGTACAGCACAGATGTCGCAGGCAGACATCGATCCCCTTGGCCAGGAGGAGGCAAAAAATAAACACAAGGCAGCACCAGCAATAATCTGTTCTCTGCGCCTCTTACTTTGAGCAGCTGAAAAATTCACTGGAGTGCTTCAAAGTTAGAAGAAGTTGTAAAGGGTCAAATGAAAAAGCCCACCCAGCATCACACCTCTAATTTCTTTAGTGAATCACAATGCATAAGGGGATTTCTGTTGTCTTCCAAGTCTGACAGCAGAGATTGGATTTATGCAAATTATAAGGTTAAAATAATTAGAGATAGGTCAAAGGTATAAATCAAACAACCAGAGCTGACATGTCTAAAATCCTGCATGCTAAACAATCAAGGTGTTTAAAGACAAAACATTTACCAGCTGGCTCCTTATTTCTACAGAACAATACTTAAGGAAAGGTTTGCTCAAGTACTGCGTTGCTGAAAATGTACAAATATTTTTTGTCCGTACATTTTACAGGTGTCACAAGGGAAGACAAAGTCTCATCTCTATTTCTGCAGCAGAATTAACATTTATGGCATTGCAGGTGAAAATTTAAACAGGTGAATAAAAAATTACAACCCCGTTTTTCAAAAATTACAAGTGGTGTTTGTTTTCTGGGGAAAGGCCACTGTTTCCCGAAAGGAAGAAGGAAAAATACAAACAAATAAACAAACAAACAAACAACAAAAAACCCCCAGCTCCTACAACATATAGTCCTGAAAACTAAAATATTTTTGTCCAAAGTGCCCCATTCAGGACTCTTCATAACAGCTGGACCAGTCCTGCCTCAAACCAGGGGTTTCAATGCTTATTTTCCAGGTTTCGACTCAGACACTTCATGAAAGAAAAAAGCTATTTTGTGGGTACCTGTAGCAAAAAATCATTTGCTGTGCAGTAAACCTGGTGATACTTTATTTATATCTGTGTGCCTTGTATTTTTTTCATAATTGTTTTAGCAATGTCCTATGAATAGAGTGGAAATAAGAAGAGACACACATTTCAACAGTGCATTTGTCATCTGAAATTATACACATCATGGCCAACAGGAGATAATTGATATTCCTCTTGGTTAGTTCATGAGGTAGAATAGAGTGAAGGTTCATATAACATCAAATATTCCATGGGAGAAAACAGATTCCTGCACGTTTCATGGTGAAATAAATTACCAAGTATAAATGTACATCGACTTTCACGAGGTAACATAGGAAATAAGTAAATAGGTAAATGTATCTTCTAGGAGTGAAGTTTTTGTCCCTGCACTTATGAAGTGAAGAGGGGAGGGAAAACACAACCTGAGATTACAATTATTTTTTCCCCCCATGTTATGCTTGAAATATCAGTGACTGGTAATAGCCTACACTTCCAAACAAAGGAATAGTGCCTTCCTCCAAACACTGATGGAATTAGCGCTCCTGAGGTTTGCTCTCTTCCTTCTCACAGGATGGCAGAATAATTTTCATCATTCCTGATCCATTTTGTTTCCCCAGTTGCATCTCCCTTTTTCCCCCCCATACATCTCTGTCCTCTCCTTCTACTTAAAAACTCATTTATTGTTCTCCACAGTTCATTAAAATGTTCCTTGCTTCAAAACCACTTTAAAACATATTATACATATTTACTGCTCCTTAAATTACTTTAAGGCACTTTTTGTCTTACAGTTTTCAAGTGACCTCGTTTCACTCAGATGATTTTCCCCATGACCAAAGCCCACTTAGCACAATATAGCAATTTGGGGAAATTACAGACAAATTCTGGGAAATACTCCATATCAGGGAATGCTCATGCTGGAGCAACGTGAGAGCAATCTGGGTGTATCACAAACATCCATTTCTGTCCATTTTTGACACTGGAAGAATTTGGTTAGAACTGAGCTGGGCAAATGGTCCACAATGAATTATTTACTTGATTAATGCAATCCTTTCTTTGTTTGAATTATTTGTGAACAATTTGCAATCTCCTCATTCATTATTTGAAATAATTTGATAAATAATTTCATGATCCCATGTGCACAAGCCAAGCTTTGTAATTACAAGCCTTCTGTTTGGAATAAACAACTCTAAGCACATTTGTGTCTTTTGGGGGCATTATTTTATAATTACAACCATTATTCTAAGTCAGTAAAGGTCCACTTTAAAAAAAATTCAAAAATATTGAAATTAACTCAGTTCAGAGACCTTTAATTTATATTTTGTATAAAAATTAAGTATTTACTTTAGATATATAATATTCATATAATTAAATTTAATTGTCTCCAGAAAATATTGTATGCATAACTGATGAGGTAGAGGCACATGTGTTTTTAAGAACTACTTTTTCAGCTAAAGAAAGGCAGTTGAGAAGAAATATCATGTGAGATAATTCAAGAATGCCATTCTGAAAATATTAATGGTACTTTATTTACTACAGCAACATCCTTAGCAGCACTGCAATAAAAACTCTCTCTGTGTTTCCATTCTTTACCCTGACCTCAAAATGTTTATGTATAGCACTCATAAAAAGGTACTGTGCTTTAAAATTTAGCTCAGAAATGAAAGGTAAGAGAGACAAAAGTTTCTCCAGTTTTATTTTTTTAAATATTTTTTACTATTTAGGTACTAAAAGACAGTTATTCAGAAAATATTTACAGGTGCAAAGAGACTGCTTGCACCTGGAAAGAAAGGAGAGAGAAAGGCCATCTTTGTTTTCTTGTTTCCTTCAATCAGCAGTTGCTCACTGACTTCTAAAGCCTAAACTTTTAAGCATATGTCTCCAAAATATGTTTACTTTCTTTACTTTTAAAGATATTTGAGTCCTTGAAGATTTTCAGAACCTGAAGGACAAAATGCTGAGCAATCTTTAATCTGATGTTAGTCCTGTGTGGGGGAGGAAGCTGGACCTCAGAGGTCCCTTCCAAACTGTGTTTTTCTCAAATGCTGTGAGTTCAGGAACTCCATGGGAAGGAGCTGCATTTGGAAAGGGCTGAAGCTTTCACTTCAAAATTAATCCACTATTTTTTTTTTTAATGGAGTTACCCAGTATCTCTTCATTGAGAGTACTTACCTGCCATTTTTCTTTGAAAAGTGCAATTTTGCTGGCAAGGCTTAGGTGTTCTCATAATAAACTTCTAATAAAGATTCAGTTTGTTGGTTTGTTCGGTGTATTGGAGTTTTTTTAGCTTAAATAGGCTGCAGACTACTAGTTTACACAAGAATAAAAGCTTTGAGTAGTTTGACTGAAAGAATTAATAACTGTTATTTCCTAAATGGAGATATTTGATTTTGAATGCTTGTAAAATCCTTTGCTTTTCTGCAGCACCTAAAATCCAAGATTCTAAAAGCTTTTGCTGGCATTTATTTCTCTCTTCAAATACTTCTGCAAGAAAGGTGAGAAGTGAGGTTAAGAGAGACTCAGAATACACCAGTGAGAGGCTCCATGACATTTCTAAGTCCTATTCTTCTGTTCCAGCCACTAGAATTATCCCCACACTCCAGTTCAACACCTGCACTGGTATGATAAACCTTTGGAGCTGCTGTAGTCAATCAAGTTAATGACATGCACTTTAGACAGCCCTTTAACTACGCCACCAATGCTATCAAGGAGCAGTTAGCCCACAGATGCAACAATTCAGGCAGTTTTATAAGGTCCCTAAATGTATATTTACATGATAAATGGTAATAGACTCATCACGCTCCCATCTTGTGCACAGAGAAAGCAGCAGCCGGAGCCATCCCCGAGCCGGAGTGCAGCCCCACGGACAGCACCAGTTGCAAATGGGCCATTTTTGCCATTTAGCCAACCTTGATGCCAGGTCTGTGCCAGTAAATCAGATCACCCTGGACGTTGTTCCGCATTAGCTCTGCACCTGAGCTGACTCTGCTTCCCAGGCAGATCAGATCAGATCACGGTATGTCACTTAGCACTATCACTGCCCACCCAGCTCTGCTGGAGTGGGGTTAAGGCGCAGATAAAACCCAAGGCAAACATGTTAATAGATAAGATCGGGTGAAACAGCAGCACAGGAACCCCCACAGTGCTATTGTTCCAAAAGCCACTTCTCCTGCAGGGCAGTTCTGCTTTGCTTGACTGTTTATTTAATCTCCTGGCAGCTTCTTAGTGAGATGTGAGTCTGAGTTGCTCAACTACACAGCACACTTAGAGCTGACACTAAAGGTCCTTTGCCAGGCTGTTTCCTGAGGACTTCCATGTGCCATTAGAATCTTCTGGAGGGAATTAACCAAGTCTATAGCCAACATGATGGATGAGAGTATTTTTTCACTTTCCTTTCAATAAGAGCTTTAATTGGAAGAGCTGCCAGAATAGACTTGAGCCTCAAAGCGTTTTCATGCTGCAAGACAAATTGCAAACCACCCAAACCAACCTGGAATTATCAACATACTGAATTTCAGCTCAAGCTTCCCTGTTTTCTTTCTTCCTTGATTTACTACAGTGCATTTGTCTTCCTAATGGCCTCAGATATTTCACACATTGAGGATCTTGGACATCCCAACTCCATTTGCAATTCTCTCTTGCACAAGGGTTCACTTTTTATACATTTATTGCTTCTTTCTTCTGTATTTGGAAACCACCTCAACACTGTTTGCTCTAATGCCATCTCAGAGCTCTCTGGGGTACTCAGAGCTAGGCAGGACCTCTGAGAAACAGATGTAGAGATTCTAGAGGTGACACATAGTCGTGTCAGTGTGCACAGTTGTTAGTACCAGCACTAGTTCATTCAAGGCCCACATAAAAGTCTCTTAGAACACCAAGACATGTCCACATCTGACATTTTAAAAAGATACTAGAGGGCAAAAATAATATTTCTCATCTACACAAATGATCATCTGAAGCAGAATGCACCTGAAATCTTCAAGGCAAAGACTGAAGCTAAATGTGCTTTCTGGAATACCAACTTCTCTTCTCACGTCAAAACTGTCAAGTATGGAAATAAAACAAAAGTAGGGATTCCCCCCTTGATATCAGCAGCAAAAGAGTGACTATTGAGTCACAACAATCTTAAAGCAAAAAGAAACTATGAAAGGCAGAAGGACTTTGGTTTCTTTCTAGCATGGTGCCCAGTAGAATAAAAGGAGCTCTACACAGCAGCTACAATTCCGCCGGACAAGCTACACCCAACCTAATGACTCCAAGACTAATTAGAACATTTATTTTACAGCTCATTTGCTGCAGCAACAATGAAGCATTATCTAGATACAGTTCTTCCTGCAGGGGCCAGCAAGGACATACTGTTGACAGAATTTTAAATGAAAGGAAAAATGAAATTTCCATTAGAGCCTCTCCTAAGCAGATCAGCCGGCACTCGCTCCTGTAAGGGCTCAGTAATCCAGCCCTGATCAGCAAAATACTGAGCACATCCTAGAGATTAAGTGTAAGCAGCCTCAGCATTTTCAGCTTTTACAGTGTTCATGTCTGTAAGTTAAGCACATAGTTACATGATTTCAGAACAGAGCCTTGTACCACTGCCTGTGACTCCAGCAGTTTGAGTGCTATCCATTAGCAGCGAATTCACAAAACAGAGGAAAAAGAAGCTAATTGCACTGCAATTTATGTTCCTCCTTTCCTCTTGCATTGCAGACAGAATTCCCAATCATTTCTTATTACCTGTTAAAAAGGGAAAACTTGAAAGTTTGAGCTGTCTGACATAAACCTGTCAGTTCCTGCCATAGCTAAATTTTGTAAATGTTACATTTATGCAAAGAGGCTCACTCAAAATTCAGAAGATGCTAGAATATGTACATTTTAATATTGCTTTTTAAACTAGATAATCAGCTTTAACACTCCTTTCTCATTTTGACCACTGTATCACTAACAGATTTACTGCACTAGAGGAGAGGTCTGGCACTCAAAACCAGACCCTGCTTTGGTATCTGTCGTGACCTAATGACTACTTTTATTATCTCTGGATGAGGAGCACTCATTAAACTCCCTGGATCTCCTCTTCTGCATTGCCATTGTGGAAGGAGCTCAGGGTACTGGATGTGGGGTTTTTTCCCACATTTGGTTTGCCAAATGGCCCCCCCAGCTCTTGTGCTGGCACAGCTGACAAAGTCCTATGGAAGGGGAATGAGGAGCTGGAGGGTAGAAGTCAGCATGTCCTTAAATCAGAGCTGCTGCTGCAGAAGATAGGAAAGGAAATCTTAGTGCCAACCTTTAGAAAACAGTCAGGCTGCAAACAAGAGTAATTTTTATGGGCCAGACCCTGCTGCTTTTCCTCATGTTGGAAGTCATAGTGTCATTAAATGTAACTGTATGTGTGAATTAAGAAAGCAGTGTTTGTAATTTTATTTATGTGGTCTCCTGTGCAATAGCCCTGAATGGAAATGCATTTGTTTAGTTTTAAATGCACTCCAAGTTTTATCACTACAAGAGTGGCAATGCCTTCACACGGCCTTTCTGCAAAATAAATATACTGTCTGCCATAAACACACTGTCTTTTCATTTCAGCTCCTCATTACTACATCTTCAGATTTTTTAATCTGCAATGCAAATAGGCAGGTTGGTGGTCATTACACACTATGCTTCTATATCTTCTTGAGCTTAATTTAAAACAGATACAATGCTGTCTTGGGATTACATTGGGGTTTGTTGTTGTAAATAGATTTTTAGTGTAGATGCTTATTCTGACTCCATTATTTTCCCTTTCACCCTAAATAAAGTTTTCCTAGATCAGTGTTGCTACTGCAGAGAAATAGATTTTCTATTTTGCCTTGAAAGAAATGTGAAAAAGGAAAATGCTGATGGCACAAGAAGCAATTTGAATCCCATGATAGAAAACACAGCCTTAGCAGACAATGCACAGTAATAAATAATAGTATAGGAACACTGGGTTTTTTTGTTATCAGAAGAGAAATGCAAGGCAGACATTTTTAAACAAATAAATGTTTCCTTTTGCCCTTCTTTTGGTAGTAAGAGAAAGGTGGTAGGAGGCAAGAGAATAGATCTGAAAAATACATGCCCTGTCCATCATTCTGGAGCGACAGAATTGGTTTTGTTTTTTAATAATGTGCATTGGTTCCACTGTTGTTCAGAACACACACAAAGGACGGGCGACAGATAGAGGTCAGGCACGATTACAACAAGTCATTTTCCCCAAGGTGTCTTGGCACCCTTTGCTGTTATTTTCATTGTCATTATCCTGCGTGTGGAATAGCAGAGGAAAAGCCGTACATCTTGCTCCTCTGAATGTGTTGGGCTGTTTGTTTTAGGCTTTGCTACAAGTAAATCAGATTTAGTAGAAGTGATTCACCAGGTACATATTCTTCCTTAAGTATAATAGCACCATACAAGACTGTGGAGTTTCAGGGATGACAAAGCATACATTAAGTGTTATCCAAGAGCATAGTTCGTGTCCTGGGTGACTACCAGAGCTTATTACATTGCTCTTGATGTAACAGGATGAATTTAAAACTTTGTGAAGTGCTGCCTTGTGACTGGCAAACTACTTCTGACATGAAGCTGAAAGCTGCTGCTGTTTAATGGCTCTTTGGTGACCTTTCAGAAGAGAAAGGATGGCCCCGGTCCAAGTTCTAGCACACAGACATCCATATCACTACCAGGAGCAGCTCTGCTCTGAGGGACAATGACTTCAATCATCCTCATGTGCAGGGATTTCCCAATCAGACCCCATCTTTCAGAACTGCTCATCACAGCTCAGCTATATTTGCTCATTCCTTCTCTTGGTGTTACAACTCAGGCTGTAAGCTCACCCCTAATGATGATGAGATGCACAGATGATGATGATGATGATGATGATGATGATGATGCACGGATCACTGGGCAATACCATTTTTCTCATCTAACTTCTTATGCAAATGATCACAGAGAAAAATCAGCTATTATGAGTATTATTGCCACCGAAGTACAACAGAAAGTGAACACGAACAAACAAGCAGACCCATCTCAAACAGACGCACAATTTGCTGTAATCAGGCCTTTTGAAAGGGTCCACATTACTGAAGCAACACCATTAAGAGTTGATTTTTAAGTCACACCATTTCTGTGCTGCAGACAGGCCAATTCTATGTCAACAGAGAGGAATATTAAAAGAAGTTTACACTTGTGTTATAGAGAGCAGATAACTTCTTTGGCAGTCAGGGACTACCATATGTGAAATTACCTCTTTTGGCCAGAATGCAGCCACTGAATCTTTACCCACATAACCAACCCTCAGACAAGAAAGAAGGTCCCCCCACACCTCCAACCCAGTCAATGAACAGAAGTATTTGTTCCATCTTTGGCTGTAAGGAAACGTCCCATTTCTTTTTCATTCCTCTGGGAGTTTTTGCAGACATTTTCCCAGCCTTGGCTGGCACACTCTGTGCTACTCGACTCTAACCTGCCCCAGGTCGGGGCTGCATTTCCACACTACATTAGGTAGCGACTGTAAAAGAGTCTGTTCTGTATAATAGAAGTTATTATTCCTATTAGTATTTTTAATGGACAGTTAACTGTAGAACACTGGAACATGCTGTCAGCTCATGTCTAATCACCACTGTGCAACAAAATATGCTTTTTTTACAGTGAATACACACACCAGCTCTTCTGTTTCTAGTTATCACCAACTATTTGCTGCATCAGAAAGAGAGGGAAATAGGCAACCTGAAACGAAAAATATCATAACCAATGGAAATCAGCTCTTTTATAGCTGAGTTTATCTCTTTAAGCACGAACAGGAAGGAATATATGGGAGTGACACACCAGGAGAAGAGCTTACACAGTGTCTTTTTAATGGAGTCAGTATCCAGTGTATATAGACTGGAAAATATGCAAAGGCACACAATGCAGGGAACTCTGAACGGCCTGCTTGGAAATCACAGGCCAGCAGTGACCATTAGGTCATACTATTAAAGATGAAAAATGGCTTGGCTTTGAAATAAAAGCCAGTTACATCCTATTTAATATCTTGATGTGGTTGCAGGAACATAGAGGCAAAATACAGAAGCTAAACTACAAATATAAATATACTAGGAAACAGCAACATGAAAATACTTCCTAAGTGAAGTTAGTGAACAGTAAAAAGAGTTAGTCTGGGGAAACAAATCCAGTAACAGGAAAGTTTTGTGCTGTTTTGGTTTAAACCTAGGTGCATTAGTAATTTATCTTTGAAATCAGAGTGGCAGGTGTCTAACATCAGAAAAAGGCAAGTAGTGCCAGCTTCTAAAGGGCATTATGAGGAAATCCCAGGCTGTGTGAAGTTGGGCTGACTCCCTCCAATTATGAAAACAGGCAAAAAATAAAACCCCATTATATAAAATAGCAGTCTCCCAAAAAGTCACCCTGACTTGTTTCTAGGACAGGTTAATAGGCTTCTGAGCTCAGGATTAGTTTTAGATTAACTTCAGAAAAGCTTTTTACACAATCTCTTTGTGATATTGTCAAAAATGAGCTAAGCTGGCACAATCTCGATGAAGTTATTGCACAAGTGCTAAAGAAATGTCTGCAGAACTGCTGGTGAAGTGCCAAGAGGAGACGGTGCATGGAGCAGAGCCCCTGCGAGAGCCTCAGCTGAGCTTGGTGCTACTCAGCGCTTTTATGAATGACTCAAATGATGGAATAAAACACACAGTAATTAAATTTGCAGATAATATCAAGCTGGAAGGATGCACAGGGACTGTGGAGGACAGGATTAAAACTCAAAACTTATCTAAACAAACTGAAGATACAAATGAGATACAATTCAGGGAAAGCAAGGGCAATATACTGCACTTACACAGAAATCATCAGTTGTGCTCACACAGCACGGGGAACACCTAATTACACAATTAATTGTGTGAGATGAAGATGTCACACACGGGACATTATGAAGTAACCTCCCTGCGGCTGTAGAGGGAAATTTGGTGAATTTCATTCACCAAACACGGGGAAAGAAGCAAGTCAGCAGGACAGGCTGAGAGCAGCAAGGATGACCAAAGGTTTGGAAACACCTGAGAGGAAAGATGGAGAGAACTGGGTTTGCTTACCTTAGCCAAGACTCAAGGAGTCATAACAACAGTCTTCAAATAACAGAGAAGTTTTGCAGGAAGTTACTCTTACTGCCCACTCTGCTAATATGTTTAAATTGCAGACAGGAGTATTTAAGGACAAATTAGAGAAACATTAGTTAGGAATTACTTTAGTGGGATGAGGGATCTCTCAGAGTACCTTCCAATCCTATCTGCTGCCCTTGTTTTCTCAATGTTGCTTTTCAACCCTGCAGTAAAAGCATGCTCATTTTGCCCACAAAAATGTAAGAAAGATAACAAAAATATTACTATGATTGTTTCAAAATTTATATTAAGGTGTAAAATTTCCAGAGTTATTTGAGGTGAATTTCAGAAAACAAGTCTCCCTTAGGTTACCAAAAATCAGCTGTTATTTGTAAGCTAAACAAAGGTACCCAGACCTAAAAAGGGAAATTATTGCAGTTACTGCAGTTGTGCAATTGGAGCAATGACACGTTTGAGGGAGAGAATGTGAGATTCTAGATATTCTGATCATTTTATTGCCATCTATCTGCCCATTTTTAAAGTTTACACAAAACATCAAAGGTACATTACAGAGAAACTTAGACCAGTGCTTGTCTAGATAAAGTATTCAGTAAACAGATGGCAGTGATAATGAAGCTCTGCACGATGAAAGGTAATTAACCTGCTCAAGAGCTCATGACAGGATCTGTGATACAACACATAAGGACCTGAAGGCAGAGAGGCAGAAATGAGCAGTAGTTTGAATTCCTGGATGTAGGACGCCAGAAGGCTGGACAGCACCACGAGCTGTTTGGACTGCACAGAGAACGCTGCATTCACAAGGACACTCGGGGCTCACTCA
The DNA here is from genome assembly GCA_013396775.1 of Cephalopterus ornatus. Lineage (NCBI taxonomy): Eukaryota > Metazoa > Chordata > Aves > Passeriformes > Cotingidae > Cephalopterus > Cephalopterus ornatus. The sequence goes on from VZRE01001354.1 coordinate 1,182,286, forward strand.
GTCAGTCAGAAGAGGGACAAGGTACAGTTTTAAGTCTGGTACTGAAAAACAGGAACCGAAAGCATTCCTGGAGTGGCTCTTTGGTGACCAGCTGCACCTTGGGGTGCCAAGAGTCCTGGAAAGCCCAGTCTGGCCACGCAGCAGTAGGAGCAGCAGTCAGCTCTGAACATCTTATCTCAGGATCTTTCTCTCAGCAAAGTGTGAAGAATGAAAACGCCCTGTTAGTTCAGCAGAGTGTCTTTGCTCCACTCATTATTCTGAGTCTGCTGCCTTTTACCTACACTTAATTGAAGCATCCTTTTCACATCATTTTATGCAGATAAAGCAGAACTCACCTCACCATCATTCATCTATTATGTTTTCCCATATTAATTTCCCCTCGTGTTTACTTCTCCAGAATTGTTTTACATTTCTTCATCAGTTTAGTTGCTCTCTTTAGGACCTTTTCTATTATTCCATGTGCCTTTTGAGATATAATGCTGAGATTGAACACTTTAATACAGGAAAAGCTGTACTACAAATTCCTGTAATGATACTTGTTTTGTCTTAATATAGTCTCACATCTCAATTTCTTTCTAGACTGCACTGAACCCCAGCCTTCCCAACGCTGTTCCCTGCAGTGACCAAGTATTTTTCTCGGAGTTGTTACAGCTAATTTAGAATCTATCAGGCAGTATGATTAGTTCCAATTGTCCCTTCAGCATCAGTTACCATCAGCTGTCCACCCTGAAGCTCACTTGTCATTTATTCCTGAATGCTTGATCACTGTTTGATCCCCCTGCATTCTCTGTATCTCCCATAGCTAACCAATCCTCTGTAATTTCACCTTGCCAACAACGGGGAAAAAAAACCTATTTATTCCCTTTCCAGACAGTTTTCACAAGTTCCAGTATGGGTCCTTACATTGCTCAACTATTAATCTTTTTCTCAAGTCCTTATTTCTCCCCTTCTTAGAGCTCCCTAATCCGCAAGAGAACTTCCTTCTTATACTGAGATAATTTTTTTAGGGGGTGCCTTTATCCACATAAACTGTATTTACTATTGTAGCTACAAGATTTCCTGTCTTCGAGTAATGAAAGAATTCTAATAGACTGCAAAGATAATGTTTTCCTTAACAGGAACTATTTTGATTCATTCCTTGATAACAGCTTTATCGAAATGATTCATAAAACCCCATACCAGCAGGATCCCTACATTTCTTGACTTTACCAGTCACAAGGCTCAGACTCACTCACTTAAACCATTTGTACTCCCTACATTTTCTGCTCTTCCCTTTATCTATTTGCTTTATCTTTATGTTTGCCTTTCACTTAGATTTTCAACTATTTGAGGATGGCTTTTACTCTATTTTATATTTGGACGATGTACAGCACAGTAAGACTGGAGCCCACACACACAAGAAGTACCTTACAAAGACAATAGTGACTTATTGCATGGAAAATGTTTCAAATAAAGTGATTTACTGCTTATCAAGTGCAAACAGACATTTCTATTTCTTCTGCTCATGTACTTTTCTGCTCAGTCCTGCTACTAATAAAAATAATTCTTTCCTTTCCCAGTGGTTTTCTAACATCAATACCTCACTGATCCAAAAGAATGCCATTCCTAAATTAACTCTACTGGATGTTCAAGAAATGAATCTGGAGACCTCTGCCTATGCAGTTACCATCCTTAGACTTAAGATGGTATCAATTCAGACAATGATTTTTCTTATCTCCACTTCAGAGTAAGTTTTCTCCTTTTCCCAAGAAGCAATTCAGTATAAAAAGTTAGGAAATTCCATCATCTTGGTACATGCCTCTCTACTGTCAATAAAGTAAACACCTTGTTTGCAAAAGTAAATGATGCTTTAATTATTTTTACTGAATAAAATGTTACTTACACAGTATTCAGTGGTAAATAGCCATCTATGGCAGATGAGACAATCCCCTGTGTGACTATGTTGTGGTAAGAGGAAGAGTAAAGATGAATGCAACAGAGCAGATGTCCAGGGTGTACCTGGAACATGACAGGCAAATGAGTCACAATCAAGGATCCCATTCCCACTTCTATAACTTAATTTGCAGATCTTTGACCTCATATTCCTGCCTTGACAAATCAAGAGGGATGTCTCATAGGAAGAGAGGATGGAGGTCAGCTTGTGGACAGAGGAGAGATTCCAGGAGAGTTCCCAAAAAAACTATACCTTCCTCATGTTCCAGGGAATGGTATGACTACAGGAAACCCCTAAAGCAAGCTACAGATGTCACTGCTTGTTGCCAAGAGGCTTTCATTGAAGTGAACACCACGCTTTAAAGAAACTATGCAGTCACTGCCCTTGGAGAAAGCAGAAGTGCAAGGTCTGGGATTAAGGCAGACTTCCCTTCTACACACCAGAAGAGAAAGAGAAAAAACTGTATGATTCTTCCTCGGGACAAATGGCAGGGAGAGGCTGCCTTGGAGAATGGCAGATTAGAGACAGGGTTCTAGCACCTGGTGACTGTCACAAGTGAGCAGAGTCACTGCACCAGTATCTGCCTTGGCAGGTAAGTGCAGGTCTGAGCCCTCTCACCAATCACATTTGCCTACCATTGACACAGCCTGTCCATGACTTCACTGTCAAACTCAGCAACTCTTCAACAGAAGCAAACCCAAAAAACCCTGCCTTAGCAAGAGGCCTGAGCTCACTCTGGTGTGAGCCACACAGATCAGGCCTGGAAACGGATAAACCCTGTGCAGACCAAGCCAGCAGCTATCCAAGCTTTCCTCTTCTTAAACACTCCCTGGATTAAAAATGTCTGGAAACATTCTTGTCTCTGTATAAAGGCCACCCTGGAAACAGAAACAACAAATATGAAGCATAAAACAACTCAGTTTAAAACTCCTCGGTTTCCTAGCACAGACACAGCTTTAGATTCTATTGTCCACAGCCAGAGCTGGCAGTGAGCTTCCCCCACGGGGCACTGGAGGCTGGCAGTGCAGCTGACTGACACCATGTCAGGAGCAGACAAGGAACTCTGCTCAGCAGTGACAGGGATGAAATCTCTTGTTCAGTTCACAGCCAGGATGAATTACCTTCCTCTTCGTCTTAGTGTCTGCAGACCTTTTGTTTTACATATCAGCTTATTGTGGAAGAAAAGAGAGAATAGCACTGAAGAAGAAATTAAACAAGGCTTAATGAAATGGGACCATCTCAGGATAGTGAGAGGTTCCAGTAAGCACAACATTCAGCATAACCTCAAACTCTAAACCACTCTTGCCAACAGGCTTGTTCCAAAATGTGGGAATAAGTGGGTTCACATAAAGGAAGACACTGGGGTCACAGGTGATCAGTTCTACCAAAGAGACCTAAAAGCTTTGAACTTTGGTTTATTGTAAGAATGTCAGTATTCAATGAATTTAAGAAAATCAACCCAAACAAGCAAAAACAAAGATAAAAACACCATTACATCAATTGACATGTGACTGATTGACAGATTGTTTATGATCATCCTGTAAACACTAGAATCTGGGTCTGGAAATGACCTGCAGAGATTGTCTAAGCATACCCTCTTCCTTCACAATACCAATGTGTAACACTTTGCATTAATGGGTTCAGAAAAACTTGGCCATTGTTTATGAAAACATAGGTTTTCACACAAGTATTTCATATACTTTTCAGAATATCTTGTACTTCAATATCTGATGAAATATCATAATATTCTCCTACACATAAAACTGGGAAATTGGCAATAACTGTTTCACAAGGTAAATGTTTAAGTCTCCACTAGGTAAGGTTTACAACTCATAATTCATGTAAAACCAAATAGCTCTCCGAAACAATTTCAGTACAATCTTCATTTTAAATGAAGGATAAGCATATGCCAGCTCTGTTCTTACATGTATTGTTTGTTTCACAAAAGAGTAAGTTAGAAGAGGTCTGGAAATGCTCATCAGATACAGTCAAAACTGACTTGGCATTTTCTTTCTAAACCTTTGTTTTCAGAAATAGCAGCTTTGAACTTCACCTTCTGGGGAGAATTGCTCATGCTTATTCTCAACATAAAAATAAATGATTCTTGAGGGAAAATTTCAAGAAAAGCAATGACCATATGTTTTAGTCAGCACATGTAGGAAGTGTATCAGGCACTTAACAATGTGCTTCCATTATCCATCAGATCAGTGATCCAGGCTCATGCACCTGCCCTTACTCTCCCATGTGTTCCTATGCCCAAGGCAGGAAGGCAGCCACAAACACAGCTTGCAATCCCTCCTCAAGACAAGATTCTGGGTTTTCAAGCCAATGATATAACCTTGAAATCATGTACACAGTGTGTATTACAAATAAATCTGAGCCAGAGCTCAGGCTGCAGTCTGCACTTGAGACACAGCAGGCACACACTTTGTCTCAGCTGGACAGAGGAAGATCAAACAGGATCTTGCATTAAAGAGATATCCACAGCTCACCTTATTCTTAGTGCCTATTGATTTAAATAGCAATAATATTCACCTGTTATGCAGAGCTTCACCAGGAGATTTCAAAACATTCCACAAAGGAAGTCAACAATATTGTCACCATTTTACAGCTGGGAAATTTGAAGTTGAGGGAGGTAAAGTGCTTTGTCAAGAGTCTCCCAAAAAACAATGGACTGAAGGAAAGTTGCGTGAAATCTGGCACAAGGACTGTGTGAAGAGGAGGACAGAACACTACTCGTATTTTGTGAAAAAGATGGGCTAAAGGAACACAAGACCTTGAAAAAATAAAGGAAAGGGAAAGGTAAATGTAGAGACAAGGATCATACATAAGCAGAAGCTTAATGGGGAGATCTGGAACAGAGCAGTAGATAAGAGTAGGTGCAAAAGGAATTATCAGAGTCAGTGAAAAAAGGGGAAAAGAGAGGTGTGAGAAAGGAAAACGTCAAAAGGGGCTCTTTGGTGGGGACCATAAAGGGTCCTGAAAGGCCAGAAATGACGAGTCTGTAGCAGATAAAACCAATGACATGTGTTGGTAAAAGAGACTGAAGCTGTGCTCAGGTTGTTTCTGACCTGAGTGACTTAAGGTTGTGGGGTTTTTTAACTTAAAGCTGACACTGATGCTGCAATCCCCACCGAGGTTTTGCTGAGTGTGAAACAAAGGAGTCAATTTGCTTTTCATGTTTCTCCTCTGCTCTACTTAGATTTTTTTTCCAGGGCAGTTTTCTCTGTTGTGCTGATCTATTCTCTCTCCCATCATGTTTTTTCCCCTATGCTGATCTTCAGGATCAGTTCTCAGATTTTGTGAGAGTCCCTCTCTCCCTGGACAGTATAAGGTTTTTCATTTAAATTGATTTAAGCTTTAGTTTGCTGTAAGAAATTTTTCTTTTCTTCTGCATCACCATGACCAACACCTCTGCCCTTTACCTCAATCAACATGATAATGGCATTTGTGCTGCTGTGCACAAACCATCCAGCCTTTATGTCAGAATGTTCTGTGGAGAAAAGCAGAGTGACGGAGAATTCATCCATTTTAGTTGCAAAAATATTGAGAAATTTTCTCTTAGTCTCTCATGAACATGCCTGTGCATTTCATATACCAATATACATCAGTTTGGAAAAGAGCACAGTATGAGCGTAATGCCCTTGCATAGAAGCAGATTTATTCATATTTGGACATTTCTTCACTGCTGGGCAGCAATATGTGGGTGTAAGATCCTGTAATAGCAACTGCAGTGGTGGAGTGCAGTGATTTACCTATAGAAGCTTGTGTGCTTCCGTGTATTGGTACATCCCTTTAATCACTACAAAATCACATGAATTTTAGACCTTAATGCTGTGGATAAACACAATCCCAAAACTCTGGATCATGTGTGATTCAGAATTATCAAAATCCCGTTCCCCTTGCTGGAAGATACAAACATGCCTTTATTTTATAGTTGCCTAGAGAGGATATGAAATAAAACTTCCCCATTTTGTCCTTCTCTCTCCTGTCCATGTGCACACAACCCAAAGGCTCTTTACTGGTGCTGCTCAGGACATTTTGTGCACTGGCACACTTCACGTGTTGATTGCACCAGGGCTCTGCTGCGTCTGGGTTTCTCTGTATGTGACCATGTGTCTCTTCTTACCTGTTAAAAGTTTCAGCTGCTTTTAGAAACAGCTTTTCTGAGCTGCAGATCTCTGGGGTTTCTTCCTGCCTTTAGGAACCAGGAGCCCAAACTAGTAAGATGCTATATTTGTTTTCAGAGTATTTAATATTTCTGACCTATCCCATCTTTAGAAGCCTGACTGGAATTTAACAATGCAATCATAAAAGTTAAGTATCGCTAGTGTGTGTAAAACACTCTGTGCTCTTGAGAATATGATGCTTTTTCTGTTTGTTAAGCACTATTGACATTTTTCTGATTAATAACTCCTGAGACCTTCACAATTTCCCTAAAACTGTCTTCCATCTTGCACAAGTATGAGCATTAGGTAACTCATCTCACTACTCACCCTTGGGTGTCAGGGAGTATTTTTTCTAATAACCATCCACATATCCTACATTTATTAATTTGTTTTGGTCACAAATGAATTAAAGCTGTAGTAAATTGATATTGATAGCCCTCTGCAATGCAATTTGACAAGCAGCCTCTCTTCAGGCAAAAAAAAAAGTATAAAAGGAAGATCTTTACACTTCAAGTTTCATAGATTAAAAGGCACTGAGTACTTAGTTGAATATGTCTGTCACAGGGCACAGGGGTAGTTGAGAAACACATTTTTGCACGTAATTCCTTAAGTGCTTGAAGAACTGTGGCTCCCCACTAAAAGCAACCAGCAGTCCTTGTAAAATATAAAGTGGGAAATCAAATCAAATCAAAATATGTAATATTTTAAAAATTATATCAACCTGGCTGACTAGTTAAAGAGGAATATAAACTAGTAAATTCCTACATATAAGTATTTTGATTTTCAAAGAATCACAGTGTCAAAATCAGATCTTTTTTAACTTGACTATTGAAACGGTTAATTTTGGTTTTTTATTCTTGAAAGTCCTTGAGTTCCTTTCACACAAAGCATTATGGACTAAATAAAAAGATTAAGACTTAGACAAATGTTTTCACAATGCCTGGATCTTCTGAGCTCCTCAGATACAAAAAGAGATTAAACAAAATACAGCACAATTTGAACTTCAATAATTAAATAAAATCTTCGACTCATACTGTGAGGAAATTCCTCATTCTGGCAGGTACATGTGACAAAATCAAGAGCCTTCTTTAAATTCATGTGAAGAAAATAATATCAAGGCATTGCCAAAAAATGTCACTTGCAATTTCTTATATCAAGTCCTCAAGAATGGGCACCCAGACAATGTATATACCTGAAGGTAATGAGCAGGAACGAATAAAACAACCTCCAAAATACAGTTTTGCCTTTACAGCTGTTGATGTGTTCTCTTCTCACCAGCACCACACATTTCTGACACCCACATAAATAACCATTAAAGGAACTTAATGAATAGTGCAGCGTGGACTGCTTTCCTTTGTGCATATTTCACAACCAACTCACCAGAGGCACATCAGAAATTAAGCTTTACTTATATAATGATTTATTTTAAGAGCAAGTCAGGAAAGATTGCCAGCTACATCTGCTCATTAACAGCCTGAAACACCCTCTGTTAGCTATCAGTGCCTTTTCTTTCAAGAAATCCCAGGAGGTAATTCTTAGTGTGTTTGTTTTCTGCTTCGTTTGTACGTCTCCCTCCATTGTAAAACCACTGTGCAACAGGCAGGGATGTTTGCCACATATTATTACCAGTATTTCCAGACTGAAGTAATCGGTGAATCTCAAAAGAATGCACACAAGAATGTACCTCTTCAGTTGTACAGTTCTAAGAAACAGGAAGACCCTGGATTTAACAGAGCTTGTCAATGAAGGCTTGGCTGCTTAAGGCTGTGAGGATCAGGAAAAGAACATTGTTTTAACATCAAAACCAGTATTTTTAATGAAAGATATGATAAGCAGGTAAATGAATCAATATGGAGGACTTGCAGTAAGGATCAGTCTCACTGCATTACAAAGCATGAGGAGAATGATGTAGATTGTAATGCTGTACAGACCCAAGATATCCAAAATCACCCCATTATTGCATCAGTTTAACTGATATTCACATTTGAAACAACTCATATTCTAAAATAACTCCCATTTTTGAAAAAGGAATTTTTTTCAGTCAAGCTCTATCTTTAGACATTAAGATCCCTCTTTAGACATTAAGATCACATATTTACAGTCAAATAAATACATATATGACATCTCAAAAGAAAGAGAAAAGGTCTTTGGAATTATGCCTATGTTTCTGATTTAGGAAATCAAAGATATAGACTGAAGACACACATCATTAGTGTGAAATTTCTCTTTTATATATAAATCACCGAAAAATAAAAGCAAGACATTCATTCAGCTGTATCATTAATACTTACCTTTAAGCCTAAAAGAACTCACATTAGATCTGTCAAAATCCTGAAAATTATTTTTTTTCAAGACTTCAAATATTGTGCCATGGATTTAAATCCATTAAAGGAAGATTTTGCTTCAGATCCATAGAATTATATTCATGTCGTCTGGGGATATTTGAAAATTTAAGTCTATAGTACTTTCACAACTGATTACTTTAATGGCATTTAAGATAATACACACCAACTGTTTGGAATTACCTGTCTGCATCAGTGTCACATCAAGCCAGTCTTTCTGCCTACATCAAGATTTTGTGGCTCTGTAAGGGAATCACTCCTGTCATTCATACTTTTAGTGCTGTGCTGTTATTCACTGTTTAAGCTAATGAATAAATAATAGCTATTTTCCCTACTTTTGTCAAATTAAACTTTACTGCAGCTGGTCCTTGGCTGTTTTTTGTCAGTTCCACTGGGAGGAAAAGCGATTCACAAGTAGGTGTGTTTTTTGAATTTAAACATAGCAATAAATCTCTCTTCCTAAGCAATGAGTGTATTATGCCAACCCCAGCACCACTTGCAAGTAAAAGAGGCTGCTTGATTTCTCTGTTCATCCCAGCCCAAGCCTATTTGATGCCTTTGTGGTGTTCCATTCTCCTATATCATACACAGAAGAACTCCCTGTCCAGAGTATGTTTTTACCAAAGGCTTCTCAGGAGGACTCCTTCACCCATCTAAGCTGTAGCTGTCTGTGTCTTCCATCTAAACTCAGCAATCAAATATCTGGTAAATCTCTATCCCTTCTACAGAAAATAAAAACTGGGAAAAAATCTTCAAACTGGATAGGCAAAAGCAACCAGAATTAGCCAAAACCACCAACAGGGAACAGATGCCTGGAGGAAATCTTTAGCCCGCAGCCTGTCAGAGGGAACCTCCTGTTCTGTTAATCACAGACCTGCTAGTGCTGCCATTTGTACAGCTATGCCTTTATCCAAGACAATTAATGCCATTTTGTGTTACATCCAGGTTCTAGGGTTAAAGTGAATATTTTCAGGTGCTGCCTGGACTTTTCCTTCCATGAGTTCAGCTCCAAGCATTGCTGCAGCTGGGAACTCCTGTGGCTGAATGGTACGAGTGATCCCTTAGGAGAACCCCAGCTTGAGCCTGCGTAGCTTTTGATGCTGTGCAGCCATGTCCAGTCTTTCAGTTTTAGAAAACACTGTGAGGGCGGTTGTGACAAGACAGTTTGTCATCCAGGAGTGTACAGACCTCCTACTGCCTTTCCATCTGGCTTTTGGGTTGTCTTGTAGAATATCAGAAGTATCAGAAGTATAATCCCTTTGCCAAGTCCCTGTAGCTGTGAACACGGGAAATTGCTGTTCATCTTATCACCATCCCGTACTGGTGGTGACACTGAGCTATTTTGATACCGAATTTTTTTAATTCATCTTGTTTACTGAATATCCTATGGCTAAGTCTTATTATTTAAACTCCACAGAGCACCTGCAAGTCACAGGAGAACTTGCAACACAAGTACCTACCACAAACTTCACTTACATACTCTAACAAAGCTATCTAGAGAAACTAAAAACAGACAACAGGAAAAAATCTTTTACCTGTTCTTGGAACAGAAAGTAATTTAAACTACTGGGAAATTTAGCTTTTTAGATGTCATGGAAAATGTATGAGGTGTTATAATCCAAATGACCACTAATAAATAATACAGGCACTTAGGAAACCCTAACAGCAAATGTTAAGGGATTTTGCATCCAAACTGATACATGGAATTTAATTTCTAGGTTGGATCCCAAATAGGAAGGATATTTTCCAGTATAAATAGAAGTATGTCCTTGGGAGGCCCGGGACTCCCAAGACTTGTAGCATTTATGACCAAAGTCCTGTGAGAACACCATGTTAGAATTACACTTCATTCATGTTAACCCACAGCCTTTATGTCCATTGTCAAACCTTACTGCTCTGCTCCTAACCTAGATCTAAATTTTCACAAAAGATATTAAGGGATAGGCTGTTCTACCTCTGTTGAACATTGTATCTTTGAATACTTTATAGGGTTTTATTTTAGTCTTCCAATTACAGACCCCATGAAAGCATGCACATTTGGTAGCTACTTTTTAAAGCTGAATTCTCTACAAACTGTTACTCAATACAGCAAAGATCAGACAAAACACACCTAAGGGGTATTATAAAGCATTTTCATAGAAGGTCATCCTTTGACACCCTCCTGAATTGTAATGATACCAACTTCCCTTTACTGTTCTTATTGAAGTTGTCACATGACTAGTTTTCTCCTAAAGCAATTCCCTGGTGGATTATTTGATCAGCTGCTGTTTCCATGCACTACAAAATGATCTGCCTCCTCTCTCTATTCTGTGGTACAGCACAAGTGGCACCTGTGCCATCTCTGACCTGAACCAGCATCCTCTGGACCACAGGAATCCTGCAATCCACAGATGTAGGTGGCATCACTTGCTGCCTGCAAAACCTGGGACAACATCCTTCAGAAAGCTGCCTTTCTTCTCTGGTACTGGTCAGAGCAAGAAATGCTTCAAACAACAAAATCTAAATAAGTGGTTCCTCTATTACAAGGTAGTAATTTTTTCTTAGAATAGATTTTTGCTCCTCTGAAAGGTTTATTTGCCTTCCTCTACTTATTTTGTCAATTTATTGCTTACATCTATAAATTACATTTACACAGACACAGAATAACAGTTGAAAGGCAATAGAGTGTCAGTGAATAAATATTCGTGCTTTTAGATGATTTCATGGGGGTTTTGCTTTCACATTTCCATGTAATCTAGGGTTAATACATCTGCCATTACACCCAAATGTTTAATGCCAAACACTGGGGCGGAGTGAGTTTTCTGTCACCCTTTTCCTTTCTGCTTTGTCATTACACCTGATTGTCTGTTCCAGCCTTTGAGTGGCAGCGTTCTCTCCTCACCTGAGTACACCTGGGGGAGCAGCCGTGTGTCTGCAGGGGCTATTCCTGCAGAATTCCCTGATGCTCTAAGGGAAAGGGTAGGATTAAAGATGTGCATTTTCGCTGTAGTGATCCCCACGAGCAGCTCGCCGGACGGGCAGGAAGGACACCTGTAAATGCTCCCGTGCCACGGTGTGCGCTGGCCGCGGGTTCGTCTGCAAAACCACGGGCAGATTTAAAGGTTTGGAACAAGTATCTCCATGGAAGAATTTTCCGTGGAGCCCTTCGTCTCTGTAGGTTGGCCTGTCTCCTAAGACCAGGAGTTTGGAGGTTTGGATACCCCAGGCTGCCCTCCGCCGGCGGCCGGCGCGCCGCGCCCGCTCCCGGCTGTGCCCGAGCCCTTTCCCGACCCCGCTCCTCCAACACACAAACCTTCCGGGGTTGTTCGGGAACACAGGCAGCAAAGGGAGCCCCAGAGCCATCAGGAATGTTGCCTGTGAGCGAGACAGGCTCCCAAAGCCTTGTGCCTGAGCTCCCTCCCCGCGCTCGGGCTGTAACACACTTGCCGCTCTGGAGGGGGAACCAGCGACAGGATAACACGTTCTCTGTCATCTCTGATGCTCAGTTTACAGCAGGTTTGAAATAAAAACCTAAACGGCAGCGAGATGCCCCCACTATGCGTGTCATTCCTGTCAGTGGCTGGTGCTCCGTGTCCACGTGAGCTGTGTCCGTGGGGGGGACATCCTCCCGGTGCTCCACGTCCCTGTGCCTCATGTCTGTGGGGACAGCATCCTCCCGGTGCTCCGTGTCCCCATGAGACATGTATGTGGGAATGGTGTCTTCAGCCAATGTCTTCAACGTGTCTGTGATTCTTCAGGGACCAATTCTAGGCTGCCGGGTCAGTATTAGGAAGGAAGCAATAATTGCATTTGGTTTCTACACATGATGTAAAAATTGCTTCCTTTAGTTATTACAGCAAGATGAATGGGAAGCACTGCGAGTTTGCTTTCAGAGAAGGTGGTTACTATCACCCTCAAGTCGGCTGCCATTATCAGTATTCAAGGAAGAAATGGAAGTGCAGCTCTCAGAGGTTACTGGAGTGGTCTCACCTGCTCCTGTTTGGTTTTGAATGTCCCTCAGAAAGAGGGGGAACTGTCAGTAATTTGCCACTGCATATTCAAGAAGCTAAATCAGCTGCAGGGCAGAAAGGCCACACCTGGGAAAGTGGCTGGGGCCAGTGGTATGGAGCAGGTTTGTTCCTGTCTGAGCTCAACCTGCTCAGATCACAGGCACGGCAGTTGAGTCACCTGGAACCAAGGATCACTCCCTTGCAGCAATGATCTGAATTCCTGCATGAGCTGGTGCCTGTGTGTATTCAAACACTGGGGGTGGTGAGGAAAGCAGCAGTGTCACGGCCCTGGCTGCTGGCAGGGTACAGGTGTAGCCAAAGCCAGCAAGGAAGGGCACAAGAATTGGCATGAGGCCAACATGTCTTGCTTTCTGTGTTCGGTAACACTCTTATTTTCCTTCACACTGAGATTCCTAGGGCTGTTCTCCAACACAGTTACGTGGAGGAACGCCTGAGCATCTTTAAGGGGATGTGGCTAGAGGAGCTCCAAAGTGTTACATCGTTATTTTGCAAGGCTGGTGTTCTGCAGGAGGTGGCCTAATGACACACGTATTCCACAAATCTTGGTGCAGAAATGTTTCATAAGAATGCACTGGACATTGCTTCAACTCCTATGAGAAATATCACTGATATTTCCACCTTGGCTCACAAACCCAGTCTGAACAGGAGCGTGGCTCTCATGTACAGGTCACTCACACAGCACCACAAGCCTGGATGCAAATGGTACAAGCACTACCATAAGCAAGTAAGCCAAGGGATTTGACACAAATCATCAGCTGTTTAACAATTAGCTTATTAGATCAGATTTAATCTAACCAGGAATCTCGTTAGGGGTTAAAACTCTACAATTAAAACCTTCTCTCGCTGAAGATTTTTTTTTAATAAAGAGCTTGTAGCTGAATGGTAAATAAGATTTAGACCTGTTAGAAGATTAAGTGTTCTGCTCTGTTCCTAAGCTTAATCTTGAGGCAATTAATAGTTCCCAAGGTCTGAACAGTAGGGATATGCATGAATTTTCTTAATTCCACCAGCTGAAAGAGATCTGAATGACTTTTGCCTTACATTGTCACACAAACACTACTGTGGCTTGCAGTGATGTAAATCAGCAGTAGTACAAGATTATGCACCAGTGATCCATTAGAAGACTAATACATCATAATATATTACAGCAGATTAAAAATGTGTAAAAGAAAATCCTTTTAAAAAATCATAGTAAGAGAGGGAGCTGTTTGGATTTTATTTTACGTTAATTTACCCTCTTCTTTAACTTTCCAGTTAAGATGGATGAAGTTAATGAAGCAGTTTATATAAAATAAAATAGTCATAAAACAGCATTTTACTCCACATCTGCATTGTATCTGTTTCTTTTCAGAAACATGAGGCTTATTGTGCATGGGCTATATGGTGTGACCTGTATAGAAACACATTTCTATCCTGGAAGCACATGCAAGAGCATGGGTATAACCTTGGTTTTCCCAGGTCAGAATCCTGAGACCGGTTTTTCTGACTCCCTCTTCCCACTCTTTCCAAACGAGCACTGTGATCCTGTATTTTCCTTTTTAATCTGTATATACTCGTTTTGTCAGTCCCTGCTCTCCCACCCTGAACAAGAAGTACTGTGTTTTGCAGGATCAGAGCGTTAATTTGGTGCTCCTGGTCCCTGACTCTGACACGCTGCATGGCCCAGCAATGGGTCACAGAGCAGGGCATGGCTTAGGAGGTTCTGGATCACATGGTGGTCAAATGACCATTTTTGGCTCCCAGATACGAACCATAAAGCAATAGCAAATACAGAAAATGATCATTATGAAATGGCCTAATTAGGCTTGCCATCTACTCACAGTGCTATGAATCACTTTATCAATAAGCATGATATCTTTATACGAACTTCCCACTTTGTGCAGTAATTATAATCTAAAACCTCTGTACAGAATTACAGTGTAACTCACCTCAAGAAAGGTGAATTACACTGTTAGCTTTGCAGAACTGAAATCTTAAGTTCTAACACACAGAGAACACACATCCTCTGATGAGACAGCGTCTCCAACCCAGACCCTCAAAGACCACAGGCAACAAACTACCTGCAGCCAGATTAATGGTTTTTCTTAATAATGGTTCACCTTCTTGGTTTTTTATAATAAGCCATGATTTAACTTCCTAATCACGTGAAATAGTCAAATTAATATCACTAGTGTCTGCAGATACAGAAATTCCTCCTGACAGGGTGCCATTCACTCTTCACTGAAAGGTCTACAAGTCATTCTGCCCTTATCTCTGAATGACTAAACAAGGGGAATTGGTTTTTAGTTAAGTTATACTTAAACGTAAAACACTGAAAATTTCTTTATAACTCTGTTCTGCAAGCTCCTCAAATGAGCATGCAAGTCAGTTCATTGTGAAGACATTTGCATTGCTCTTCAGAACACTTCTGCCTTCAGGAGCACAGGTTTACCTGGTTAATTGCTCACAAATAAAAAGAAAAAAAATGGATCTCTGCAAACCATCCAGCGGTTTTCTTCTCAATTAAGTGTTCGTGAATACCTCTCAGTTGTAGCTTTACAGTTGTGGCCCATATTGTCAGGGGATTCTGATAAAGCTCTCATTAATTTTTGCATCACAGAAAAGAAGCTTTAATGTTTCAAGCGGGTGTCAAGTTGCATTAGGAGTTGTGTATTCATTCTGCCTGAACTACTGTTCATGCACAAAGAGTGTCGGAGCTTTTTAAAAAAGTTGCAGCCCCCGAGGTAGAACTTCCTGGTGTGTGCATTTTGTTTTCTCCATGGTGTGAGTTACATAAGGAAAAAATACAGAGTATCACGCCAAGGCAGGTTTCTCAGTTTGTCGAAAGACTGATCCACAAATCCAATCAGTCTGTCAGAAATAGCTTGTCTGCTTTAAGACTCACTCTAAACACATTCTTCTCCTGGGCAAAGTTCTGCTCTGTGCCTGGAAATAAGTTTTGCTATTAAGGATGTTTTCAGTAGTCCAGGAACACAGACAACATGTGTGTATGTAGATTTCTTATTATTTTTTTAGTTGTGTAATTGCTAAACATTTTTTGGCTTGGTGCTCTATTTTGCTATTTAGCTCAGGTTTTTGTTCTCTTCTGTCTTGTGCAAGTTGTACATATATTCCATAGGAAGTTGGAAAGAGGACTTCAGGATTTGGTTGCTGATTAGCTACTTATTTTCTCTAACTCCTGTTGGAAAAGGTAGGAGGTAACAGCCTTCCTTTCCAAAAGTCCAGTGCTGTCACCTCATGTTTTAGGCTACGTGAGCCATAACCAAAGAACCAAGAGGACAGACACATAATGTTATAAAATCTTCACTCACCTAAACAAAAGAAAACTAACCATTTAAACAGTTTCACTGCCAATTTCAGAACAAGACTGGAATGGGAGCACTTTTTCTCCTCAGTTTCCTGATGGTTGATAAGAATAAGCTTGTGAAGAACACTGACAGTATAAATACAGATATTATTTTGCAAATAAAACTATTCTTTTCTTAAATCTAGTGTAAAAACTGTTGCCAATTCACTTTCTGAACCTGAAAGTGTTGCACACCTGTGGCAGAAATGTATCTGTCTCTGCAGTACTTGAATTTTGTGCTGGTGTTTGTTTCTCTGGGACAGCTTGGTAAGTTGATTGTGTCATGAAATACTTAGAACTTGTAACACAGCAACCTCTCTGCAACACAAAAAAATGTAACCAAACAATTTTGAGGTTTAAATACTTATACATGGCAGAAAAATCCGATTAACCTGTATTATTCACGTTATTTACACATCTTAAAACTGACCCATACACACACTTTTTTTCTTTTATTGAATATGCTAAAAAAAAAGCTGTGTATGAATTTTTTAAATCAATATTAACCTTGTTTTCTTAAGCTATAAAAAAATGTAACCCATTTCTGTTTCAGAATTATTACCAGGCAAGCTGATGTTCTGCTGGATGCTCTTAAAGTTTTTCTGTGCAGTAAATATTGTTGATATTATTTCACTGACATATGGATCAGAATAATATAGATAGTTCATAGCCAATTGCTTGAAATATGTTTGTGTAGGAGCACCTAAGAGGAGTGGAAAATAAAACAGAAGCTTACAATAAAACTTGCTGCCAGCATCTAGATAACTGAAAAAAAAAAAAGAGGTGATTGAAAATATCCCAGTTTTATAGCAGAGAAAGGATTTCTATCTTATACAAGGTCAAATAATAATAAGAAAAATTATCATGCCTTATTTGAATAAAGTATAAATATTGATTAGGTTTAATGCAGGAGCCTGGAAATACAATAATTTCTAAAATTATGTGATTATCTATTAAATATTCACCCAAGGATCAGAATAATAAGGTGACCAGGAGCCGGTGTAGTATATAAACTGGAACAAACAAAGAATTACAAGCAGCCTCCTCGCAGTGCAATCGATCAAAGCCAGTTGCACTTAGAGCTGGGTGTGTGAATGTGAGCTGACAGGGCCCTTCACTGGCACCAACACGAAAAATGAAATGGCCATTTCCCAGCAAACTGCCATCTTTGCTGCTGATGGCGCCTTCTGGGAGGTAAGTTGGCTCATTCCCTCACTGTAACCCTCCAAAACTTCAGGAAGGATGTTCTTAGTCACCAACGATGCTCTGAATGTGCACATTGCTGCTGTCACGTCCCAGGAGTTATTTTTGCCCTCTGAACCATAACAGCAGGTAACTACCCCTGTGTGACACACTCTGGTCTCCTGGGACGGACAGAGACAACTCCTGACCAGCAAAAACAAGAATCAAAAGCAAAGCTTTGTTTTTCCCTTTTTTGAGGAAGTGAAAACAAGAATAACTTATTACCAGCCCTGATTAAACTTGTCAGTATATTTTTAAAGTAAAGTATCTCCCAAACTGCATGGTGTGTCCTTGTGTGGGTGAGAGAAGCACAGGAGATACCCTCATATGGAGGTGGAAAGTACGAGAAGAAATAACTGTATTATTCATAAACACATCATTTGCAGTTCAGACAATTTTCCCTGATTTCCAGCAACCTTTCTAGTTCAGCCACACCAACTCATCTATTTTTACTTGCACAAAAGAATCTAATTTCTGCTCTCATATTGTAGTTGGTGTCTCAGAATTCTCACAGAACGCACACATAGCTATTCTACCTCCAAAATGCTTCTCTGACCTAAAGCGTGTTCTAAAAAAAAATCATCTGAGACTCTGATATATAGTGAGGAGTGACACTGTCCATAGCCGCTGGCAATGCAGGAGGAGATTCTCATTTTGAAAGGAAACCTGGAATGCAGGAGTTCCAAAGTTAAACAGCAGCTTCAGGCTGGCTGTCATGGTAAAGGATGGACGTAACACCTTATCTACACCTGGTTTTCTAACACCACTGTTTAAATGGTGTTACGGTGTCCATACCGACCATCGAAATACACAGAAGACCAACAATGCAGAAATGGTGTCCCAGCCTTTCTAATGACAAGACTGAATTTGGAAGCCCTTTCTACTCCTTCCCGTTCCTTAAACTGCTGTGCTGTTGCTGAAGTGGAAAGGGAGGGAAAAGGATTTTCACTGTAGACCTACCACACCTCTCACATACAGATTACAGCTGGTAAGAACAGACAGGCCATTTTTTTCCCAAGCTTTACAAAACATGTCCTTAGGCAGTAGTTTCAAAACCACTTACTTAGAATTTCAAGTCTCATGAAAGTGTTTCATTTTCTCCATGAATATTTGATCCTTACCCAGAGAAAGCAAGAAAATTGGAAGAGTTTTGCAGTCTTCCTTTCCTTCTCACTCACCTAACAAGGAATTTGGTAAGGATGATGTTACCAGAAACTGAATCAACCAATTAGTGAGACTATTTATCTTGTGCTTCTACTGAAGAAGGAACGTGGGAGACTTGAGAATATTGAAAAAGCATTAGAGTATGCAAACCATCAGAGTGTTTTGTATACTGCAGCCGCTTTTCACACAGAGAACAAGGATTAAAAAAAATCTCATCTAATTATTTCATCTCCCACTCTTGCTGTCACCTTCTACAAACAAGTAAAGAAAGATGACCTAGGAGAAGAAAACTAAAGCTTAATTAAGAAGGTATTTGCCTTTCTTTCCTACTCAGGCCCATGCATGTATCATATCCCTGGGAAACCGTGGACTGTGCCATTTCCTTACTCTGCTAATTAGAGACACCACATTCCCTGAGCAGAGCGTTGGAGGGATATTCTCAACCACTTGTTTTAAAACAGAATGAGAGTCACATCTCTAACTTAGAAGCAACAAGTATTAATGTAAACATAGGCTATTTGCTCAAAGCTGCTTTAATCAAATTGACATTTCACACTTTTCAAAACCAGAACTGTTCCAAAAGGGGTCAAAACTGAAAGCCTCGGATGTGACACCAAAAAATTTCTAGTAGGTGGAGCGGACACATGAACTTTTTTTAGGCTACCACTGAAAGCCTATGGAGCCCTAAAAGACATAAGCTCTAATGATTATATCTGCATATAACTGAAATGGTGCAGTGAGTGATTAGCAGGCAGAAAATCATCCACCAAGCAGAATATCTAAACTATCAAAGGACTAAGGAAAATCTACCCAACTTATCTATGACATATACAGACGAGGAAATACCTAACCTGAGTATTTAAAGATGCCTATCAGCAACTGAATAAATAGTGCTGCCAATGAGTGTAATTTTCTGCACGTTTATGGGTGGATAAATAACCAATTTAAAGTTGCATTATAGAAGATAATAACCAGGAGGAGAATGCATAATATGATGTACAAGGAACTGGCATACAAAGGGGATACAGAGCTTTCCTCCTTCGGATTCGGGCTGTTAAAGCTCAGTGTGAATCATTTAATCAGCACAGTGTCTTATGTTTATCCCTCATCCTGCTCTCCCAAGGAAACCACCAGGACAGATGTACTGTGAGGAAGTGTCACGGCTGTATGAGGTTGAGTCAGACTTGGAGGAGAGAGCAGGTGCCAGAAGGTGAGAAACTGCCTGTTGGAATATCTTGAGTGGGTTGACTCCAGGATCTGGAGTACCCCCAGCTCCACAGGGACAAATGTGCCTGAGATTCTGATCAAATCCACATTATTTCTGGCATTATAGAAAAGGTATTTTAACATTTCAAGTGGGTGTTGAGTTGCTTCCATCTGATGACCCCGATGCCTCTGTTATCCTCCTGTGCCCACACTTCCAAGGGGTTTTCTGCCATCACCTGCCTGTTCCTTCCTACACTGCATTTTATTGTAGGGTCATAGACTATTCCCTCTAAGGACAACTAACTATTACTACCTATTAGTTACAAAAATACATATAAGCATTGGCATACAATTGTACTAAGACGTCTGAACAGCATTTTAATGCTTTTGCCCCTTTAAATTTTCCCAACAGCAGCCAACCTCTCCATCTTCAATGGAAGGACAAACTCAATGTCTCTCAAAAATCACTAATAACCTTGCTGGACAGCTAAACAGAGAATGCCTGTAAATACATTGAATACCAGAGCTGAGTATCACCCTTCACATAATAAAGCTGTTCAGGGAGGGCATTTCCATCTCAGAAAAGTGCCCAATATCTTGCAACATATAATTTGCATAACCAAGAGATGGCAGCACTCCATCAACCGTTTGCCTGAGCAGTTGCTTGGAAATGACTGTGCATCTGTAAGCAGGATACCTCCTGTCAGAACAGCACAGGGAGACTAAAAACAATGGAATAACGGCGGAGCGAGACCAGTGATTATTATTCTATTGCTTTACAAAGGTCAGTAAAGATGGAATTCATTCACCAGTGACTTGAATTATTTTTTACCCACCTTTTACTAAGAATAGGAAATAGCAAGTATTTGTTTTAATTTGGTTGTCTCATAGATGTATATTCGCAGAGCATATTTCACAAGATAAAAAAAATGACCTTTCACAAAAACTTAAAAAGCATATATATATATCAAATATAGACTTCCATTTAACATACTTTCTCAGCTTTGTCTCAGCAGCTGGAAAAGTTCCTTGGAAATAATCTTAGGGATGAAGGCATGTATAAAAATTTAAAATTTATTTATTTTTGTATATATATACTGGTGACTGTCTCATGCTGACAGAAATTGGAGTTTAGGATGTCCCAAAGGCCCAAAGGCCTCCAGTATTCCATATCTTCAGGCTCACATGTCCCCAAGAAGTTTGGCAGCAGTGATAATTAAACTCATTTACCACATTCAGTCCAATTTACCTTTAGATTCTCTGAACTGGGTGTGGATTCAGTACCAGCCTTCAGACGGTGCTGCATGGGACTGAGCAGCACAACTCCGTGGGCACCACGGGGTGATGAGGAAACTGGGTAAAAGGCTGATAGCAATGAACTTGAGCTGAAAAGGAAATTGTTGAACTGAGCTGTTGCTGTTGGATGAGTTTTGAGAACAGCATTATTTAAATTAATGAGATTCACAGCTGACTAATGTTTACGCTGCTTTCCACCTCTGTTCCTTACCGCTGAAACTGTTTTTCTAAGGGAAAAGGCCAGGTTCAAACAGCATTGACTACATTTCAGAAAAACACATCACAAATAAGTTGCATAATATCCCTAAGGATCTTAATACTTTTTTTTTGCATCTAAATATTATTCCTGCTTTAAAATACCTGGATTGATTTTCTCCTGTTGCTACTCATTTTACTTTAGTCTTTCTCTAACTCCGTAGATGTTCCACTTCATTTAATCCAATACACAGGGAGAATCAGTTTGTTCTCATAGAAAATACCATATGTAAGTTTTTGTAGCTTTTGTTCTTTTTTTGTTGGTTTGGTTTGTTTTTAATGTGACCTCGTTCTTCCAAGATACCTCTTCTTCTACAGGAAAATGTCCACCACTACTGGATTCACCTCTGATATTTCTAATTATACAAAATATTATCTTTCTTAGAAGACCAGCAGGTGGATTCAGTTTTGTTTAACAGCCAAATAGGTGTGGGAGCAGCATAGCAGCAGGAGTATCACTTAAAAAACAATTCAGTATTTCATCAAAAGATCCCAAGTGTAGGCGGTGACTAGAAACTGGAATAGCAAGTATGTTTCTATTCTACCTTTTATTCTGACATAGTGTGTACATCCTAAATTACATCAATCAGACTAGATGAGACTAAAGTTATCATGTGAGAACAAGCCTTTAACTGATGATCTCTTCTTGTTTTTATCTAAAGCATAAGGCTGCAGCATCATCTTTCTCCTCTTTCTCACACAGATTAACCACACTGCCTGTAACGGGCTCCAGTGTCACTGGAAGGAGATCCATGACGCTGGACTTAACCAGCTGGATCAAATCACTCCATGGAACTGACCAAGATCCCCAAAACACAGATTGGAAGCTAAGTTTTTCTGACTATTACTATTTATGGGCCTGGAATCCCCATTCATTATTAGTTCTATTTTCAGAGGGTGAAAAATGAAAACTCAAGAACCTATATCACAAAGAATTTATAACAGCATATTTCTTGGATTATGATTAACTCAACAGAAATCCTGTCTTATATAAATCTGCTTGAAAAGCCCATGAAAAAATAAATATAATTCCTGGGGGCAAAAATAGTGTGGGTTTTTTCCTTTCTGTGATGATCCATTCTTCTGGACGTGGTTGTATCAGAACCAATAATCTGTTTAAAGATAAAAGGAAAAATTTTTTACTCAGCATTTAGTAGATTGATACTGCTTTCAGTTGTATTTAGTATTCCTTTTAAGTTGTTTTCTTTTTTTTGTTCTCTAGACAAAATTTTAGGTAACTGCTTTGAAGATAAGTCCTATATCAAGCGGAAAGCAAAAAAGATAACTAGAGTTCATAAGTTCTTAAGTTCTCAGTTAGGGAAGATAGGAGAGCTCACTTCTTCCACTTGCTCCCAACACAAGGGCCTCGAGTTCTTCTGAGACACTGCTATTTGGCTCATTTTCTTCCTCTAGTTCCATACTTCTCATCCTGTAACTTTGCTTGGGATTCCTGAGTCTGTTGCTCAGCCAAGAGCAGGTTGTGATTTTGTTTATTTTTTTCATTTCTGTGACAAAGGCTTAATTTTAAGTTACCCACTGCCAACACACCCATCTGTAACGTGTTCCTATGTATTCTAAATGCTCTTTTGCCTAGATGACTTCAGGATTGCTTCCCTAAATTTTTATAAAGATTTTTTATAAAGAAAATATATAAAAACACGCAGCAGTGAAATTTAACCCTTTTACAAATCTAAGTTGTGTTCCTACATTTCTATTCAAACGAGCAAAATCTCTTAATTCAGAAATGCTTGAGGGCGATGGGCAGGACCACCACAGAGTTTAGACAGAAAATTTCCAGCACTCGATGTCAATTTTGGGTTGAACCCTCCAAGGTGCTTTTGTCACAAGGTCATTATTTGTCATCACTTGGGCCGTTTAAATGCACATCAAGCTTTGATATCTCTAGAATTACTGCTGCTTCATGACAATTTAAAGACCACCATTACTTCCAGGGCATTATTTGATAAAATTCAAGACCAGTTTGAACTCAAATCAGAAGGAATACACACGTGCTTACTGCTGGGCATGTCTGCCAGCTGAAGGGCTCAGTGAAAGTTCTTTTGAAGAACCAACGAAAGATGTTTTGTTTGGGTTTCATGTAGAAAAACGTTTGCATGATTCTTCTCCATCCTAAGGTAACAGTTTGCTGAAAGAGATTGAAGTATAAATTCCAAATTTGTAACTAAATCGCCAAAAGGCAAAAGTAGAGAATATGTCTAGAGTAAAATTGGGCATCTTAAGTGAATGCAAAATGATAAATTGCATAATGTTGGAACTCTAAGATCAGTGGGTTTGGTGACAGAAGGCGGGGGGCAGAACTCGGCTGTGGTAGCCTGACCCCCATCAAAACTAAGCTGAGGGAAATTTAGGCAAGCTGAAATCATTTTTGTCATATTGTCTTGAACAAGAAGCTTGCTTTCGTCCTGCTTTTATAGTAATAAAAACTGATGCCAGGAGGGAGAGCCACGGCTCATTCAGTTCCCAAAGGCAGGCAGATTAAAAAGGCGTCTGACTTTCCAACTCTGGGAAGTTCCTCTGATCACCTGCAAAGTGAGTCCTCAGTTCCGTGAAGATAAGCTCGTTTGGAATTAAATACTTCGGCATTAGCACCCCGGTCTCGGCTCCTCTGTCTCACTTGGAATACAACTGACTAGGAATCGTAAATTTGCACTGCTATCGACTATTTAAACTCTGCATTTGTTCTCCGGCAGGGGAACAGTTTACCCTGCCTTTCCCAGGCAGGAGGTCCCTGCCGGCAAGTCCTATCAGTGCAAAACGCGATTGTCAGAGTGGTGCACACTCATTCCTACCCCACCCCAAACCGAAGGCAGCACTGTCGGTCTCTCTGCACAGGAAGCCGCTGCCCACAAGCCCTCACAGCGCATCCTCTGTGTCCGATCCCGCGCCTGCTCCAGCGCAGGGGGACCTGCCGCCTTCATGGAAAAGCGCCCGCTGGGATGTATCTGCTCCGACCGCCCCGCAGTCAGTTGGCGCTGATGGCGATAAACACACACCTCCTGCTCCGCAAAGCACCCCCCGAGTCCCCGCGCTCCCTGTCTGCCTGATTTAGCATCTCACTGATCGCCCCAACAGCCCGCTCTGCCCCGAGTAATGACTCAGATCTTCCTAAACACTCCGTTGAAGTTTGTTTACAGCGCGGTCGTTGCTACATCAGGGGGAGGAGGGCTCTGGGTTTCTTTCTTAATGGTTTGGGGTTTTTTTTAAGCAAACACAACTGACAAAACTGTCAACTCTTTTTATTGTTTTCAAGTTGTATAAACAGAATTAAGCTGCAGGGAGTCTATTAATAAAGTCCTACGCAACAAAACCATTCACAATCTTCAAGGAAGGTTTTAATCTCCCAGGAAAAAATCAATTTTATTTAGAATAAGCTAGTAAAGAATGGAGATTACTCCAGGGAATTAGTCTTTAAAGTATGATGGAGAAATATTGATTTTCTTCTTTACAGGAGTATGATATTGCATTGCATATAAAATGTGCCATAACAATTACACAAAGACTTCTTTTAAATTTCCAGGCTCATTAACCCTATAGCTTTCTAGAAATAAGTACTTCTGATAAAAACAAGAAAAAGCATAATTAGAGAGACAAATACCTGGCAGAAAAAGCTTAGAGCGTTGAATAAGTTCCACTGCACTAATGAACCACTCCACCAAATCCCAGGAGGTCAAAATATATTGTGTGTGTCGACTCCAGTGCAGAAGAAGTAACCTCGTGCCCTTGCTTTCCATATCTATGGCATCTCCAAACTGCCACAAAGGGATGAATGCAGAGGGTGAAGTTATAGGAATACAAGTTAAAGGAGCACCTGGAATACAGCTGCCAAGACCTTCCCTCACAGATGGTGACACTTTGTCTCGGAGGCTGAATCTGTACGAACAACCCAAGGAACACGGATTCAGCTTTTGGTTGTACCTGCTCTGCTCTGCAGCCGAGCGTGTTTTCATCAGCTGCGGCACAGAGAATGAAGCTGTTCTCCCCGAACACAGAATTCTAGGCATTTTCACTCCAGTATAGGCACTGCTGGGTTTTTAACATTTATAGCTCGGAGAAATCAGAATGGCTTCAAGTCCTGACACTCTACATTTACTTGTTAACGGGGTCAGCATTTCACTTTTACCCCTGGTTTATATTTCTGTGAGCCAGAGAAGTGAGAACTGAACTCTTGTGCTTATTATTCCCACTGCAAAAATCTAAAGAACCTTTTGAGTCAACGAGAAACAAACAGTATAAGGCCAAACCACTTCTCAGCTCTTCACACTCTTTAACTGTTTATGCTCCAAGATCTTCAGCAAGTATCCACTAAAGCCTTCTCCTAACGCTTAATTAAGGAAAATTATGATTTGTGTTTTGCAGAGGCTACAGAGCCACAAGTGCAGCGACAGCTGTGTGGTTAGAAAGGTTTGTTTAGTGGCTGTTGGAGTTCACTTACACTTTCTAAAGACAGCTTGTTTTTTTCAGACAAAACTCGAAGCCTGAATACTTCATGACTCTCAGAAATTGCTTTCTTAGCAGTCATAGCCACTTTAGGCAGAAGACAATCTTGTATCTGAGCAAGGAGAAAAGCTCTGATCCAGAGCTGAGCTGAATTTTGTAACTTTCTTGTCTTTATTAAATTCAGATATATTCATGAATATTTAACAGTTAAAATGTTATTACTGCACAAACATTCTTCCTGCCTACAAATTGTTATATCTGCCTCTGTTTATACTTTAATTTGATTTTACTCCAAAGAAGGTATTTCTATTTTTGCAGAGAATTCAGTTTTCTAGTGGAACAAACCTCTCCTCCACCTGTCAAAAACACTTGTTGGCCTTACTGATGTGGGAGCTTTCACATCAGGGTTACATTGGTGATAATTCAGCTCATCTTGGCATAAATGGCCTGAACTAAAATAACATGAAGCTGACACAGATGTGGCTTGCATGGTTGGAAACCTATTTGACACAGGTGTCACCAGGGGGTTTGATCTGGTGTAACCATCACTGGTGCGGGGGGAAGATGGCACATATGTCATCAAAGGATGGTGCAGCGTTGTGCCTGTGGGTTTGGGTGCAAACACAGTCGGGTGGCTGCAGTTCTCGCTTCTCCCACACACCTCCACTCCTGAATGAAGTCAGTAGCTATGCAACAGCTCTGCTCCCACCTCACATCAGGGGCTCTGCTTACACTGTCGCCTGTAGCGCTTCAACACCCGGCTGCCTTCCGTCCTCCTCCTCCTCCATCCCAACTCCCCTATTCTTTGTTGTAGGAAATAACAACCCAGACAACGGCAATGTCTCTTTTCCTTATTGGTAAACAGTCTCTGGGCACATCTGCTGTGATGATGATAAGGCAGAGGTCTGCTCTCAAATGGGAAAAACAGAATGTCAGTTTACATAATGGCCAGAAAACAAGAAAAAGAACCTACGCTTGAGCAGCAAAGCCTGTTTCTGTCTTGCCTCATTGTCTTAACAGGATTCTTATTGTGTTTATATTTAGAGACATGGGAAACTGTGCTAGCCATGCTCCCCATTGTTTCTTAACCTCAAACAACCTATATAATACGCTGTCCATTAAGGAACCTGAATATAGACTCTAATCAAGGTGGCTAAACAAGATATAGGAAAATAAAGCTCAGTGCTTCCTCCTTGTTTGGGAAAAAACAAACAGGAAGGCTCCCTCTTACACTCACCTCAGCAGAAAGGAGGAGGGGGTTTGTTTTTACAGGCTCACAGAAGGGTTTAGCTCTCCTTTGTGCACCTGTTTGGCTTTTTCATCATTCACGCTGCCAATAAATGGATAGAAACACTTCAGCAACTTATTTCCCAACTGGGAAACTTTTTTCTTTTCTTTACTTTTTAGGAACAGTGCTTATTAGAAATCCATGTCTAAAATTGACAGTGGAAACCTGACATAACTAAGGCAGCACTGACTGTGACTGGCTGATACTCAGCAAGTTGCTTTTGATAATGTGTTAGTGCTTGGGTAAGTTTGCCTGAATGCTGCAGAACAAATGAAACATTACCAAATAACTTGAATATACATAACCAATATTAAATTGAATATTACAGTGTATAGCCAACAGAGCCTTGATTGCTAAGAGTTCACACTTCCAACTCACACACACACCAGTGTTGAAGAGGACTAAAAGTGGCAACTGATCCTGAAATTATGAATGCAAAACCATTTCACATGTAGAAAATATTTACAATGACTCCTGGTTAAAAAATTTAATTATTTAAACTGCACATTTCAGTCTTAATTTGTCTTCAGGAGCCTTTCAAATCAGCCAAGGATGACAATGTTAAAAAATCAACCAAGGATGACAAATCATTTGAAGCTGTAAATTGATGAATTTATATAGACAGCTTTCACCTATTTCTCTGATGTTCTGTCTTGTCATAATCATAGCATTCAGGATTCCTCAATGAGTATTGGGGTTTCTTATAGAAATATTCAAACTTTGGATATTTAATTTGACACAAAGTCATAACAGTCCCCGGCATCCAGCAGAGAGGGAGATTGCCATCAGAAAGAAGAACAAATCTTTTATTTTTAATGGCCTGGCCCTGGTGTGTGTCAGGCTGTGAAGATGCACTATCAGGTGTGCCACAGGCCCTCACACCAGAGCAGTGCCTCTCTCAGCAGATAAGAGCCTCAAGGTTGCTCACTGCTATCCTTAGCAAACACATTTCCTTGGTGAGCACACTTTGTACTATCTTATCTTGTCACTCAGCCATCAAACATGAGATTGATGTAAGATACCGAGAGTGAAAAGGCTGCGGTTCTTTCTTACTTCTCCTTTCACCTCCCAGTACCTCTGGAATCCTCCTGTGCAAAGATCAACAGGAAAACTGGAAAGGAACATCAGTCTCCGAGAGGAGCTCAGGGACCAAGAGATCCTCCATGGCACCTTTCTGCTCCTCATGCAAGGAGAGAAGCCTTTCCTGGCATAGTTTCCTTTCTCTCCTGCTCAGTTTCACACACGTATCGCACCCGATACATTCTGGGTTCAGTGCTGGAGACGAAAACAAACTGATTTCCAGGCTCCAGGCCAAAGGCCTCACTGGGAATGGCTGCAGTAGGATTTCAGTTAGATTTCCAAATCAGACCTTTCCCGTGATTTCATTTATTTTAGTTGTGCTCTCTGCCTTCTCCCCCACCCTCAGAGTCTCCCTTTCTTTCAGGTGGTGGCACTGCTGCACCGTTCGTGGTGCTCAGCGCAGCCTCCTCTGCCAGATTTGAGAGTGTATCTTAACAAGTAATTAGAGCAATTTTCACTGGCTCATGCTGTCGGCTCTCCAGCTCCTGCATGATCCAAATGGCTCTCAGGGGATGTTACATTATGGTTGGTTTGTTATTGTTTGTTCCAGGCCAGTGCCACTAGACAAAAGCGTTATAAAACTGGTGAGTGGTATGAATCACAATTTCTTAGATGTCTATGTCTGCCATGTCCCTATTCTCACTTTCCCATTTTTTTGCTGAGCTTTCATTTTGTTCTGAAAGAACAATAAAGATGTGATGTACAAAGTCTTTTGCCATATAAAAGCTCAACAATAGGCTGAAATATTTGTAAGGTTAAATAAAAAATAAAAAAGCAGGAGAGAAAAGTAAGCATTTCAGCGACTCCATCTCTTTGTTAGGAATGACTGGATTAGTGTCAGAGAGCTTCCTTGTAAACAGCCAAAATCCCACCAGCTTTGACTATTTCAAGCCCCTAAATTCAACTGGAGCTTAAGGACTTACCCATTGTGTGTCCCCATATCTAACTTGACTTCAGCATACAATGCAGAATGTCCCCTGCTGTGCATCCCCCAAAACAAGCCCCTTTGAAAGTAGTGTTTACTTCAATTCATTAATCCTTATCATTTCAAAACTCCAATAGTTTTGAAATTCACAGGAATGTGCCCCTATCCTTGAGTTAAGAGACAGGTATTCAGTCATATAGGGGGAGGAAAATAAACACAGTAAATAGAACTAATTTATTCCATTTCTGATTTTATTGATTCCGGATCTGGGGGGCTTTTAAACCGGTTAATTGAGGCAATAAGAAGTAATAATAGGTAATAATAACTTTTGCCTGTCTCCCTCCTGGGTCTTTTCAGTACAATGAGGGGGCTATTCAGTCTTATAAGAAAGAAACCTTCCAATTGAAAACCCACCAACACAACTGAGAGTCCTCCAAAAACATGGAAAAGAGAGAAGAGGCAACTGGACAGTTGATAAATATGTTTTACAAAGAGGACTATGAGCCTGGTAGATTATTGACTGATGAAGCAATAATAACAACAAGCCTGCACTTACATGGTGCTTTACATCTTCAAAGTGCTGTGTAAACATTAACTAATTGATCTAGTCAGAAAAACAACTGCTTCCAGTGTAATACCAAGTATGTAGTCACAAGAGAACAAGTTATTAACTAAAGGAAGCAATTTATTTGAAAATCTATTATCATAAATTATACTCGTCTTCTTTTCCTTCTTTTTTAAGTTATTCCCTCTGCAGTCTGATTAATGCCTGGATTAATTTGCTTAGAATTTCTGCAAATTTAGTAAGTGCAAACTTAATAGGAAGCTGATAGAAACGTCAGAGGTAATTGATGCTTTAATGGGCATGAAATCTGGAAAAGTACCCGATCGGAATAGATTCACAAAGGCTTTTGTTAAAGCACTTGGGTAAAGGTTCACCATACCAGGCTCACTTCTTCAGACGAGTTTAGTAATTTCTGTGCTGTGAATATTCTCTGCTTTCCAAACTTGGAGGTACAAAAGATGTATCAGACCAATACAGCACTCCTCCCATTAACTCCACACATTGTATTATTTCCTACCTCTTTTTTATCAAATGATGGCATATTCAATCAAATGGTTGCATAGAAGATTCCATTTTTTGTAATGATAATAAGTAGTGTGTATCATGCCACACCAGCCCAAAAGTATGATAGAAGTTACGGCCATTCTATTTATTTATTTTTCCTTCCTTATGTTGACACAAAAAGTTTCTGTTCCCATTCTTGGTTTGTCTGTTCCTTTAAACAAGGCCTGATCTGATCTCTGAATCAGGTAAATCCTATTAGTCCATTTCAGCCATGAATACAAAGGAAACATTCCATAATCTGTCCACAAGAATCTAATCCATATCTGTTTCTTAATGGAATACACACAAAACGATAACACATATACTGTGTATTATCTGGAGGAAAGAATATCTTCATCTGTGCACGCTGCTGGGTGTAAACTCTGTGTTTATCACTCCAGTGTTTGAAAGCCCTTTCTTTAGAGGAGAAATAAGTTGAAAAAACACCAGTGAGCCTCCGTGTACCACGACAGTCTGTAGCACTCCTGCCTGCAAAGCCCCT
Source organism: Cephalopterus ornatus (assembly GCA_013396775.1). Taxonomy (NCBI): domain Eukaryota; kingdom Metazoa; phylum Chordata; class Aves; order Passeriformes; family Cotingidae; genus Cephalopterus; species Cephalopterus ornatus. Next base: position 1,212,610 of record VZRE01001354.1, read on the forward strand.
GCCATATATTTAAAGTCAGCTCCCGAGCTCCTTTCTCTCTGTTCATACCATGGAGCTCTGGCTGCACCCGCAATCCCCAGCCCCACATTAGCTCTTGCAGTAGCCAATAAGTAAAAACCATTGTAATGCTGTCTGGCTTGTAAATGAGAAGAACAATAAGGAAAGTCTGAGCCTGACAGCCAGCAGTCCATGGTGATTACAGAGAAAAGGGACCGCATTTTTTACTCTCTTTTTGTTATTGTTATTAAGGTCAGTGTCATCCATCAAGATGTGGAGTTATTTCTGACACAGTTTCAAAGGTCAATTGGTCATGTGCAACGACAAAAGAGACTCATGGAATAATGTACCCAAAAACTCGGGAATGTGCCTTTTCACTTTCTATTGTCATGCCCCTACTCATATTTCAATGCCAAAAATTGACAAAGAGAGACATTTGAAAATACCAGTTAAGCAAACAACGAGAAGAAACCGCAAGTAACTCATTGATGTATAGTTTGAAAGCCATGGAATGTCTCCTTCTAAGCCACCATTCTCTGCATTCCAAATATCCAGTCAGTTTTCAGCCAGGAGAAATATTTCATTGGCCTCCCCATGGTACAAAGCAACAGATTTGTTAAAAAGGCTCCTGGTCCTACTCCAGTGAGAGTTTAACAGCAGAACTCTCAGTATAACCTCTCACATTATGATTCCCTTGGCTGGCACACAACCATCTTTGTCCTGCCTTCTAAGGAAGAACCTTCTCCTGAGTTTTAATTCAGGGGAAATCTTCGGTAAAGTTTGCCAAGGTTTTATCACCATAACCTGCCACATTTCCACAGGAAGAACTGCTGAAATCAGTAATAAATGGGTGAACACTGAATCCAACAACCTGCAGGACACTGAGTGAGAAATTCCACTCTTACCCTCTGCTGTGCACTGGCTGCACAAACACAAAGCTGTAATACCTTCTGCCACCCTCATCCATCTCTCCTTGATAGGAGAGCAAGAATATCAGTGCTTCCCATGTTCTAGAGCCAGGCAGAGGAGGATTCTCTACCAGGCTTGTGAAGCCTGGACAAGATCTGAGCCTGACTCCCATACCCCACTCCTTTGTGAAAAACGAACTCATTGGTTACTTGTTTCTCAGTGAATAACTTTGGAAATAAGGACTGCTTCTCCTAATGAGTTACAAAGCTGGATTTCCTGGGAATATAAACAGCATGATGCAGAGCTCCAGTCTGTTTCTGCTCTGAACTGATCTGTCTATGACATATGTTATATGGGCCTCTCAGCTACAGGCCCACACAGCACTTCTGCTAAGTGAGGTAGCAGCATTATCTTTGTGCATTTATGGACAGAACTCAGCACGCAGCCAGGCTGCACAAGGACTGCATTATCCACCTGTGGCACAGGTACCTCCAACATTTCCTGTGCAGTTCAGCTCCTTGCATTTGATAGGAGCTTATTTGCAGGCCACCAATACAATGTGAGTGGTCCTGGCACTCATAATCACTGCTAATCACTACAGTTGCAATGTAGAACCATAGAATGCTATGGAAATTATATGGTAAATAATTACCAAGTAAACAGTTGCATTTGTTTCATTTATTTTCACAGCGTTGCAAAATTTGTCGCATCGTTGTTCATAAATTAGGATTAAGGATGTCCCATGAGTAGCAACAAAGTGTTTAGTATAGAAAACTGCAGTGAGTTTCTTCTGATTTTTAAGAACGTGAAGCATGTATTGGAGGATGCATTATATCATTAAATTTAGAGAACAACAACCAAGAACTTTATATGGTCGTTGTTCCTTTATATGGAAGGGTCTAGTTGGAAGGCGATCTGTGAGGCACAAGATAGTTGTAATATCCCCGTTAGTGCTAAAGCTCTTTGTTCATACCCCCCCACCCTGGTTTACTAAACTAGAATAAATACAGAACTAATATTTTGAATCGATACTATTCAGTTTTAGAGGAATCAGGATTTATGCATTAGATCAGTTGTTAACAGCCTGTTTAGGCCCACTTTAGACACACTGACAGGCATATGTACTGACAAAACAGCTCCCAAAAGTAAAAAACATTCATTATTTAACTGTAGAATCAAATCAGTCATTAAAAAAATGAGATTGTGAAAAGCTGGAGACTTTTGTTGTTTATCTTTGTCAGAGGCTCACTCCATTACCCACCAGGATGGGCAGACCTTGCTTTTTCAAACATTGCACACCTCAGCCTGTCTCCCCCAACAACACACTGACCTCTCTTTTGAGGAAGAATCCCATTTAAACACCAGTCACAAGGGGGTTATTATTCTGTACTCTCAGGGTTTGCCCTTCCTAGATAAAACCAGTACTGTAAACTCAGCAGGAGATTAAGACAAAGTTCTCAAAACCAATGGCTCAACCATTGTCCCTCGATAGCTCTCAAGTGTGGGATCGAGATAAGGCACCTCTCAGAAATAACTTCTTTTTTCCTGCTTCTTCCTCCCCAATGCCTTTTAGACAAACACTGGGTTCATGCATTCAATGGCCCAATAATGTACAAGTTAAAATACAACAGTCAAAAATTACTGTAGAGCAGCTTCAATTCTGTCATCTATTTTCAAAGCTTTGCTAGTGATCACATATTGAAGTCACAATATTTTAAAACACCGTTATAGACTCCCCAGTTATTCTCTCCATTCCTTGTCTCAAAATTGTTATTCCTTGAAACACTTTAAAATTATGAAAAACATTTAAAATCTCAGTTAAATGATTATTTTGCTTTTGGGAAGATAGAGAACCTGCTATTAAGACACATCGAGAAGCTGAGTTGCACAATTTCTTAACTCTGTGTGTTGTGTATTGTCCCCTGGCAGACAAAGCTCTCAGTGAAAGGACTCTCTGTTCTGAAATGCCCGGGATCTGTGAGCACTAATCGGTCTTAATGGCCTTATTCCTCACCTGGGCCCCACTCCCTTGCCCCTGGGCTCAGGGGCTCCACTTCATTCCAGGCTTTCAACCCTTGCCTGTTTTGTCGGAATGTTTGCCTCCAGGATAGCCTCCTGGGTGCCTCCTGCACCCACGTGGTTGGCTGCAGACATGCGTAGATGTGTGTTCCTCATTGTCTCCAAGTCCTGTCTTTGGTCTCATCCTCTGGCTGGAATCTGGACCCACTCTGTAGCCTTGTCTCCAGTCCTGGCCCTGGCCTGTCTCCTTTTATCCATGGCTGGGCTCCCTGGAAGGACCCTGGACCTGGATCATCGTTTGCCTTGTCTGGGGCAGTTGATGGACCCTGTGAGCAGCTCCTGGCTCTGACACCATGGTCAGACCCCAAAGGATGTGCCAGGGCACTGCCACCACAGGGATCACCCTCGGCACCAGGCTCACCTCCCCTGAAGGGATAGCAGGCCCTTGCTGTTCCCTGACATAAAGCAACACCTGTAAATGTGCTCTAATAGCAACAACAGTGATTTAGTTTTCAATCTTGGAGAACAAACAAACCAGAAACATGTGGAAGTTCCTTGGCTTTCCCCTTTAAACAACTGAAGGTGACACCAATTGTTCTGAAGTCCTGCTCAATCCTCCCAGCAAAGCGCCTTCTGTTACAAGTGATTAAGACAGATGAGGTCCCATAAATATAATTTCATATGATGTGCTGTAATTACCATAAGCCATAAGTTTAACTAATTTATTTTCAAAGAAAGGACACCAGTCAGTTAACAGCCTTGAAGGTTCCATCCACGAATTGTTAAAACTCCTCCAGGTGAAAACAAAGACGCGGAAATCTTCAAGCCCTTCAAATGTAGAAACTCACAGAAAAAATCTGTGTAAAACAACCAGGAATTCAGGATGAAACTCTGTAACATGTTGTATATCTCCTGTTACAAGGGATCCTTCACTTTCTTCTCTGGTCTCACAAGTTGAGAATGGCTGGCATAGCCAAAGGTTACTTATCTTAGAAAATAAAACTCATTTTAACTCAAGTACACACATGACCGCGTAAGGAGCTGACTCTATTGATGTATACAGAAGAGCACATAAGTTATTAAGGGCAGAAGCAAACGTTCATGATTGAAAAAAGAGCTAATACTGCCTGCTTAAAACATGCCAACCATTACATGTCAGCACAGTGCTCACAGAAGATGGAAATTTATCCCAAGATTTGTTTCTTTTCTTTGAAACAGCATATTTGTGCTGCACAGAGCACCCTGGTGTATGAGGGTTTGCAGTGGCATATATACAATTTGAGGAGACAAAAGAAAGTCAGGGGTTGAATTTTCGGTAAGCATTGTTGTATAGAACAAAATTTTGATCATTTATTAGAAGAATGAATACTCTTGCACTAACCCCATACATCAGAATATATAATCAGTACGTGTGTGTTGACCTATAGATATGCTGGTTAGACATTTTTGTGAGCAAATAGGGAGGCCCTACCCACAAGTGACAATCTAAACTCCACTCATGTCATTTGTCTACACGAGGCTCCTTTCTGTGCAGCTCCAGTGGGAAGAGACTCTTCCCATAAAAGTCACATCCTGCCCCAGCACATGCTGCCGTACAGTTACCCCCCTGATATTAACAGTGTTATTTCTTCATTCCGGGACCCCCCAGGAGCAGAATGTGCTGTTCTGTGACCTCGGTGTGTCCCTCCTATCAACAGAGCTACATGGACTGTTTGCCAAACACGAAATCGAGTTTTAGTGTTGTTTTAAAGACCGATGAGGTTGTGCATAATTTCATAAATTGTCTATTAAATTGAATTGCTGACTCTAAGCTACTGATATCATTCAATTCTGATCTATTGATCATACAAAAAATGCAGGCTGAAAGTGTGTGCAACACTTGCTATAAATTTCAATATACCAGACACAAAATGCACTGCTGGCCAAGGTCTGAAAGCCAAATGAACACACTCCTTTCAGCCTAAAGATCTCTATTCCTGATAACTTTAGCCTCCAGGCAAAAGACAATGTGGTATCACAGAAACAAAATTTTATTTTATTTTTATTTTATTTTATTAGAAAATACTTTGGAATGTATTTGTATCTGGGATCTCTTGTACCTCTGAAGGCTGAATTATGATGAATTGTGTCACACTGATAAACTGCTTCCTTTGCAAGATGTAGCACAGCTTTTACAGACTATTGCCAATTTAAATAAAAAAGCACTTACCTTTCAACTTAAAAGAGAAAATAGAGATATCTTGAGAGATAATTAGATAACCCCTGTAGTATTTTGCTGTCATTTTGTTAATGACATGCATGCATTATAGAGATGACCATACACTCACATTCATAAATACTACAATTTTACAATGATTGCCATTGTATTGTGACCTGAAAATCACCAATACTATTGTAGGGTTCCCTACAAGTAAAGAATTCACTGGAATTGCAGGAAAGATTAACAGAATAAACACTTCCAGCCTTTCCAGGCTCTTTTGCTAAGTTTGTTTAAATAAGAAAGGATAGAGATGCTGAAAACAACTGGAGAAGTCACAAGCCGTGACTGGACCTTCCCTTCCCCAATGTTATTCCAATTTGCCTAACCATCAGTCGGCTGTTGTTTGGTCGATCTTTTGGACTCCAGGTTCTCAGTTTACCATCCCTTATCAGCAAGAGGCCCAGGAATCACAAGCCTGTTTGTTACAAGTCAGTCTATTCTTCCCCAGAGCAACTGATGATTGCAGTTCCAGACAAAGGAACACATTATCACTCGTTCTGTTTTCACCTCTCTTGAATTTTTCTAAGTATTCACTATGAATCTTTAAGGAATCCTGATGTCTTCCCTGTAAATTTGGACTGTAAAACACCTTTGTGTCTATCTTATCTACTTGCTGGGTATGGTCCTTGGAGCACTTAAATTATGGTTGTGAGCATGATTATATCAACAAAATCATAAAAATAATATAAGAAGTATCTTAATTGCTTATGACAAAGTATTATTCCAACAGACTGAATGAAATGTTACCACCCTATGGTTGTGTTTTACTCCTAAAGAAGACCAGAGCTTGGATAATGTGGATAGATGCAGGTACAGTTTGTAATTATGAGAAGAGCTGTCAATAATACTCCAGCACTGTCACTTTTATTACCTGCCTCCCCCTCCCATAACAACAGCTCGCTTGCAGCCATGGTAAGATGCCAAATTGCTTTATTTCCAAAGTGTATGACTCTGTTTAAAAAAAAGCCTTTGTGTGCAATATATTCCCCAGTGCTTAGTCTCATTAGTATTGCCTCGGCATGCATGGATTCACGACCAGCATCCTTATTTCATATGGAGACATCCTTTAAAGAAATTGGATGCTGGAGGGCCTATACATCAATGTTACGATGCTGTATTTTTCACGGAATCTGTAAATAAGGTCAACTTGATAGGGATATTCCAGACGACAGAATCTCTAATAGTTTTTGAGGAGCAGGCTGTCTCCCTCTAAAATGTCAATTTGCTTTCAACCCATGCCTATTAAAAAGTATACTTTGCCTAGCAGGGGCAAAGCACAATTCCAGCAGGTTTCATGGCTCTGGGTAAATATTGCTGGGGCGATGTATGCAAGACTAGCTGCCCAGAGCTGAAGATGGTAATGAGGACTCTGGATCGTTTCAAGTGGCTTTGTTTGACTCTGTATTTTAGGGTGTCCAACATGATGAATTCACAGCTGAGATAGTGTGGCAAGAGAGAATAAATAGCAGCATTGGTCTTGTGAAGGCTGTACTTTAGAGAGCCAAGAATGCCATTTCTGTTGCTACACATGAAAATTTAAATAGCTTAAGCTTCTTTCGAGACTTTGGACCCAATCCTGATTCCCTGGAAATCACTGACTTCAGCAAATGGAAGGTCAGACTCTGTTTCACAATGGAAGGATTTGTAGTTTCAGCAGCTAATCTGAGCCCACTACAGAAGAGGGATTGAGCTCAGGGCAAAGGGACCAATGGGATTCAGGTCACCAGTGACTGAAAGTCACTGGGCAACTGAGGACTAAACTGGGAGGGTGAAACTAATTCCTGGTGAACATGTGTCCATGTACAGAAATCACCTCTGTAACAAGAGTGGCAAAAAAGGGGACAAACAAAAACTAACTGGAAAAGGTGGGAAATAGAGAAGCAGATATATAGGGAATCAAATGAGGCAGGCAAAGCCAGAGCATAAAGCCCAATATAATATATCCAATATATTATATAGCCCTGTATATCCATTATTCATGGCATAGTAGAGTTCTTGTTCATCTCTAATTCCAACATCTAGAGACAAGCAGCCCAGACATTCAGGCTGATACCATTCTTTGTCTTAGCTAGAATACAGAAAATTAAAAGAGGAAAACTAAATTAACATGAACAAAAGCGAACAGAATTGAAGTGACCAGAAAAAGACAAAATAAATGAGATTATTTACAACAAGAGGGATGTAGGTCCTCAGTGCATCCCACACCTGCTTTCTGTCCCATTCTTATAAAGTTCCTTCCCTCCTGTCACTGGTGGACTTAGATCCTGTAACTGTCCCCAGAGCACAGGACATCGGAAGAACAGGATAACAAAAATGGGTCAGCAATAACAATAATAGCAAAGGTTTGTGTTTCTGTTAATGAATTCTCATAGTACTGATCAGTTAGTCCACAGCAACTTGGGAACTGGTTTCTTTCAAGAAACAAATGACCAGCCAGTGGACACTGAATCTTTAAATTGTCTTAATCTACTTTTATTTACAGTTCCTTTTGACAATTCTCAGTTTTCCTTTTTTTTCATCCTAGTCCAAAACATCTTCCTCCTTTGAATCGAAAGTGAATTCAAGTCTTGTCTCTTTCTTTAAAGATTTGATCTCATGGCTCAGACTCTGCCTGTGACATCATCCAAAACTGTTTATGTGCCTTTTGTTCTGAGGTGCAGCCACATGTTCCAGGGACCATTCAGGTGGGGAACCCACCTGCTGGGTCCCGGAGCCAGTGTGACTGGCATTTCCCTTCCACACCAAAGAAGCCACACAATCACTTTGTCACTTCCATGGCACCGAGTTTACTGCAAAGGACTTTCCCTTTCAGAGAAACCCCCTAATTCCTTAATTGCTATCTGCTAAAGACCACTTGTTTTTGCAGTACTGATTAGCTTTGGAGTTTATATAACCCTTTGGCAGAAGAAGGTTTTCATATGAAATGAGCAGAATCTATTTCACAGGATAAATCTCTCCCCTGTACCTTTGGCAGCAACATTCCAAACCTGTCAGTGCAGTCAGCTGGGTCTATTGCCACCGACACCAGCAAAGGAATTTGGGAGCCTAAGTTCGGTGGTCAGTACAGTGTGGAGGAGAAAGGCACTGAGAGAATAGCTGGCCCACAAACAAACTATTAGTGGCATTAGCAGAAATTAGCCACATTAGTGGCACCATTAAATCCCTCTGTATTCAGTGGATTTTAGGATTCCCACTGTGACATGACTGTTCACTCATCCCCTGCTCCTAAGGAAGTGTCTCAGGTTTCCATCCATACCTACAATACAAATATTAACTCTTATAACCTTTGCCACTGTGCCACAAGAGAGTCAGGCTCTGAAGATACCATTCTTCTGTCATTCTTGTATGATCATTGCTTCTGGTTCACCAAAATCAAGCAAATTTCCTGCATAACTCTTTTCCTATCTTCTTTTTCCATTTTGTGGGATATAATGAAGCTTCATATCCAAGAAGGCCATAAAAGTGCCCATTCCACGACTGAGACTTGAGCTGACCTCTCTGGACACTTAAATGCATTTTAGCACTGCATGCAGTATCTCATTCACCACACTGTAGTTTGTGTTTTTTAGAGGAATATAGGAATTTTTCCTACATAGGATACTACTTCCTGGACAGTCAGACAAGTGCCAGGCTGTTATCTGTCAGTCCTTCCACCTTTCATCATCTCTTGGGAGAGATTAACTGCAGAGACAGTGATGAAGGACAGTCTGTAACTTGCTAATGCTTTTATTCATTTGTATGAATAGCAAAGGAATGTTGGAAAATACAAGTTTACTCTTGCAAGAGTTTTTGCTGAAGTTAATATTTCCATGGAGGGCAGGAATAACGAAGCAATATCTTCCAAAGTTATGGTGCTGAACAGTCAGGAGTCCTGAATTCTACTATCAGTTCATCTCACATGTTTTGGGTAATTTTCTCAAATAAAATAAAATCAAATAAAATTTGCTCTTCGACTCTCAGTGTGTGTTGAACAATCCTTCACCAGTTTTTAAAGTTCATGGCCATCTGCAGTCAAGAAGTACTAAACACTTCTATTATAAGTTGATTGGAATGAACACGTCTTGATGTCAAACTCCCAGGCTTTATTTTAAACAAAGCTTTAGGGAAAAAGCTGTCACACAATTATTAAAGTCAAATGGAATTCTCTCAACAGGCTGATTGAGATGACTGGGTATTCAGCATTTCATCTGTAATCCTGTGAAATAAAATTAGTTTGGATGCCCTTTTTATATTTTAACAAAAACATATCTTAAAATCTTGTCCTGATACTAGTTCAGACTTTGTTGGCATTTGGCATTAGGTTTCCTGATGTATCTCTTGGAGCCCTTCCAAAGAAGAAGGGGAGAGAGAAGAGGGGGGAGAGAGAAGAAATAAAGCGAGAAATTTTGATTTATGTTATTTTTTTGTTTTAATCACTTCTCTCTAAAATAACATGCAATGAACTACAGAGTTTCAGTGGTCAATGTTGAAATATTATAAGCAGTTCAAATGGCTGTGGATTCTTCCCATCTGTCATGGGCTGCAACTGAGCACTAGAACAGAAAAGTGATATTAGTTTCAAACCAAAAGTAAATCATCAAGCCAAGTCTGTGTGTCTAATCCTACCTACACTGCCCTACCAGTGACCTTCCCATGGCCGGGACAAATCATATTCTGTAGGGAATTCATCAATTCATTCTTCATGCTGGCTCATTTTGGCTCTCTTTGTGGGGAAAAAGAAAATCTTAGCTCCCTCATACCGACCCCACCACATGAGGGTCTCAGACTTTGGCACTGTGAAGCTTCTCTCCACCACACTCTGCCCAGGCTGCTTTCGTCTATAAGAGCTCTGAACTTGTCCACCAGGAGATTATAAGGGCTGAGAAATTAGGAGCTGACGCCTATCCCTGAAGAATTCATGTAAACAGAGGGAAAAATAATGGAATCTCACTCCAGACATGGATAACAAACAGGGAGATGTCCTATCACAGGTAAGAGATTAAGCACAGAGATAACTTCTGCTATGTTCAGCGGTCCTCTTCCAAGGCCTAAGCAGGTGTACTTACAGGAACAGCACAATCCATTGAATTCTGTTACACGGCCCAAGATCAAAGCTGCTTCTCCACACAATTGATTCAGGCCAAACCAGGTTAATTGTTGAAGTCAGATCCATCCTGCCGCAATCCTTCTGTGAAATGACATCCATTATGTATAATCTTCATTCATACATGCAAATGGTCTGATTAGTTCTTGTGTTACTTGTTTGAAGAAGTGGCAGCAAACAAACCCAGCAATTGGAACTCACTGGTAGAAGAAAACAACAACATCTTTCTTATTTTAGGAAAATCTCATCAATAGTCCAGAAAAGGGAAGTGAAAAGATGTTCTGCACAGTGGGCTACTACTTGAAAACAAAGTGTTTCTGCTGTATTGCCTTGCTTTAAGACACTTATTTTAGAGCGGGAAACAAGCAAACTTTCTCAAAGACAACAACTAAAATCATGGATATACAGAATATTTGAAATAAAACAGGCTTAAGGTACCTTTTATGCCTGAAAACACAAGTGCCCAAAAGTACAGGCCTTTAAAAAAAAATTCTTTATTTGGCAAGGTCCAAGGCCAGACAAGATGTTTGTGTTTGAATCTGGGAAAGGACTCAGGCTTCCCAGATCCACATCTTAAACAAATGATTCGCCTTTGTTTGCTCCTGAAAATGCTAATTTGCACATACAAATTACTGGTGTGCACCTATGTCCCTGCATGTTTGTGGGAGCCAATTCAGAGATTGCTTTCCCAAAGCTAACTCAGGGATCCAAACTTGTAAGAAAGTCTCCACACAAAAGACAAGTTTCTGCATATAAAGAATCCCAATTTCTAATCAGGTTCATTGATGTTCAGTGTTTCTCGTTCCCATGGTAACCAGCACACACAATAAATGGTGTTTTGTTTAATCAGTCATGAGAAAGAAGTCTGGGCATGGTGAATCAGACTGAATCAGAAACTGTTTCCTTTACTGCCCTCATCAAAATATCTGCAGTGTAACTATAGGACAGTTCCAATCAGCAAGGCAGGATCAGGCCGTGAAATTCAGGGCTTAATCCCGTTTTCAGACACTCCCCTCAGAAACTCAGATGAAAGTTTTACTTCTATTTCAAAGGCAGGAGTCTCTGTAGGCCGGGATTAGTTCAAGGCTCAGATTTTGTCTCACTGTACTGTAAGTAGTTTGTATCAAGTCCACCAGAGGCAATAGATGTTCAATCCAGAAAACTCAAAATAATTCCAGGCTCACATACAAACTGGAAAAACACACAAGAAAGTAATTTCTAAATAGGGAAAATGTCCCAGACTTACTAACAATGGAAAAATTTGTTTCCTACTAGTTAATGCTTTAAGGCATCGAAGGCTGGAGTCTGCTTTGCACCAGAGGAAAAGAAATATAATTAATATATAGTTACACATTTCTAAATAGAGAAATAAAAAACATGTAAACTACAAGGCACTGAGGAAAAGGGGGTTTTCTGACATTCTCAGGAAGCAAGTATAAAAGTGGCACTCACATGGCTGGCCCTAAACCAGTTTTAGAGTAGAAAAGGATTACCTTTGATGTATAAAGATCAAAAAAACCAATTTCTTTCAGGTAATAAGATCTCTCTCAGATGGATTTCAGTAATATGAACATGTTTTCCATGGCATGGTAATAAAAATAAAACAATGCAATAAAAGTCCACATCTAGGACTAAATCGGTCACTCTTGAGTTCTTAGTGGAAGGTCAAACAAACTTACAGTTGGTGCTCACAGTTTCTAATGTAACAGTCATGTATAAAGAAAAATTATAAAAACAATGTGATAAATAAGATTTTAAATAATTCTGCAGCTTTGGTGACATCATAACCAGCTTGATCGAGTGTCCTGTGATGTAACCACAACTGGAACAATTTTTTCCACGATGTCACTTTTTAAAGGGGCTTTGGGAACGTGGGTGGAGAAGGAATAGAATGTAAAACTTTTCTTTCTGTCTATTTTCAGTTCCTGCTCAGGCTATCCCATGTCCTTTATTCCCTACTCTTGCTGATTGTCCCATGACTTTCTCTGACTTTCCTTCCTGAAGCACTAAAACCCAATCTCAGCATTATCACAGCCATGCTTTCACCACACTTTCACAAGTAACTGATTTTGTTTTTTTCAAAACAAACAAACAAAAAATACTCTTTCTTTTTTTTAATTGGGTATTTGATCCTAGAATTTCTGAATACTGCTAATTTCAATATATTAGAAAAGATCTCCGTGCAAACATTTCATAGATAGGTAAGATAAAAACAGAGGCCCCCTGAGAGAGAGTGGTAGAAGCAGGAACAAGACCCTGTGATTGTGAGAGTGAGAACCCTTTCTACCCATAGAGTAGAATCTTTCAAAGTCATTTTGAACTTATGGGGCCCTTCTGTTCCAGGCACGACAAGGGGAAGTGAGTGCTGTTGAATGCTGTGCCAAAGCCAAGGAGAAATATAGGAGCAGAAAGAGTTATTATGGCTATCAAATTTACATTCCCTGGGGATGGCACCTTGGCAATAACAGCACATTGAACTTCTTTATTTTAACAAATTTGTAATGGCTTGTTTCCAGCGAGATGCCACATATTATGAGAGACTCTGCTCAGCCAGGGAAAATGCCAAACATTTGCTATATTCTGTCTTTTGTTTCAATCCCGCTGTGGCTCCAGTTGGTATCAGTCGTGCAAAGGCAGGGAAACACCTGTAGGTTTACTCATTTCATCTATTCAGTTCAGTTACAGAACTAAGTTTCCACTGCAGGCTTTGCTTTTTACCTAATTTTCCATCTGAGCTGGCAGAAGATCAAGGAGGTCAAATGATTTGCTCAGGGTCACATAATGAGTCAGGATCTTGAGTCCAGATTAAATGCGGGATAGTCTCTGGCTCCAGCACACGGGACTCGTCTACTCAGTAAACCACACAAATCCCAGCTGTTTTCCCTGCCCACATGAGCTGAAAATGAGGAAGTTTGTAGAGACTGTGTCTGAAGGAGAAATTCAGCCGGCAGCAGGCTTTCTGTAGTAAATGCTGAATTTAAAGTGGGGTTAAATCAATATTCAGAACTGTGTGCTACGGAGGACTGTTCTTCTCATTTCATACTCCCTTCAAATATCTGTCCATTTTCTTTCTTGTGGTTATCCAAGAAATAAGGAAAAGCCTTTTTAAAATGTTATCACATGTAATCTCTGAAAACAGAAACAAACAAACTAAACCTAACCATTTAACCACAGAACATTTCCTGCAGCCACTGGAGCTCATGCTTTTTTTCCTTTGGTACACAGAGAAGTCGCATTGCTATCAGGTAAAATCACAGCATAGGAGAAGCCTAATCTAGATGAACTACAAGCAAGACTCAGGTGTTTCAAATATTCACCACAGACACAAATGAAACTTCATGGCAGAGCTAGAGAGCTCTTACAGCTCACTGAGGATTCCTGAAGGGAAAGTTAGGAGCACATACAATTTCTACCAGAGTAAGGTCAGAGAATTAGGAATTATCACTGCAGCTTGAAGGTCTTGATTTTTTTAACATCTTGCCTGATAGAATAAATTTGAGCTTTAACTAAGTAAGAGCTGAAACTTAACTCTCATGGGAGACCACTGTAACATCAAAATAAAAGGAAGATAAGGGAATCCAGGGCTACTTTACCATCGACATAAGTTCTGCAGCAGGCTAGAGAACTAAGGTATGCCTTCTGTAATTAATCAATGACAGGGTTAATTGAAATTAAACACTACTGCTAGTACAAATGCTGGTGAATACCTTCGAAGACATATATGTTACAACAGAATAGATGAGGGACTCTTGATTTTTTCATCAGTGGTGTCAGCCTAGGTAAGCATGTGAATGCTACACTGGTGCTGTCTTACATGGCAATAGTGCCAGGTGATCATGGAGAGGGTACAGACTTCCCACTTGAGAATAATTTCTGTTATTGGGATACAACAGTCATGTGTTACAGATTGGACTTGATGGTCTCAGAGGTCTTTTCCAACCTAATTGATTCTGGGATTCTGTTTTCCATAAGAGACTCTAAGTCTCACCAAGTCCATTTCACTAAAAATAGATGTTTCAACCAGTTCAGCTCTTGTCACTTTGGCTTTGCCAGACCCTCACCTTTGGCAGGCATTTAGTAAATTCTTCTTAGAAAGCCATCCAAAGGCAAAGTCCCAGGAACACTCTGGAATGTCCCTGTAAGCTGGACCCTAGTTGTCCCTGAATTCCTCAGTCCTATCACCAATGGGATGTTCCTGTTACTAACATGCAGAAAGCAAACCTCAATGAAGATCCATATTCCTCTTGAGGACGCACCTTCCATCCCCATCCCGAGTCTTCCACTCTGCACAGTGCTTGGTGCGCAACTCAACCTTGGTTTCCACCAGTTGCAAAACTGCTTCCTGCAAAACTTCTCCTGATGCAGAGACTGAACTGCACCTCTGAAGAGCAGAGACAGAAAACCCACAGCTGAAGAGAAAGCCTCCAGTGCCCTAAATATAGATACAGCCCATGTGATCCTGCCTGAGGATGCTCACACCCCAGAGGCTGCTCTTTGTCACCTGCCATCGCGATCACAACAGTGAGTGTGGAGGTGCTGACCTCAGGAAATGCCAACAATTCAACTTATAGCAACACATGGTCTCTGAAACACAGACTGTCATGGACGTGTTACACGTGTCCTGCCTCGGCATCCACCAGAACGATGAATAAAGTTCAAGATCATTTCTTCTAATCATGGTGCTCCCCAGTTTGCCTGCAAGATGTACAAATTATTTTATACACCTTTAGGGTGAAGACTGTTGTTGACAGCTTCATTGCTTAGGAACTTCAGAACTAGATCATCATGGGGACACTTCTTCATCTGTCCTAGAGCGGGAATACTCTGTATTGCTGACACAGGCCTACGAATGAGTTCCCTGGAGAAGGAGAATGTGCTGCCTTCTCCCTGCTTATGTGGCACTTGTCTGACCTTATTTTCCCTAAGACAAAGAAAGATCCCTGTGCATACCAATGTGTGCTTGCACCTCTCTTTGTGTTTCTCTGTGTGTGGATATACATATACATTTGCATATTAAAAGCCTGACAGATTAATTCTCTGTGTGCACGCTTTCTCCCAAGGAGCACGCCAAGCATCTGGCTTAATGTATGGTGGGAAGGGCCTCCAGGGATAAGCACAATACCTGGCTCTGTCTAGAACAAACCACCACCACTGCCACTCCTGCAGGATGCCGGCAGGGCCACAGCCTGAATCTGCCTCCAACACACCCTCTTTTAAAAATTACAACATATAGTTCAACTTTATAATTTCTTCTAAGTTCACACGAGCAAAATAAACTCATGGGAAAACTGCTGGAATTTAAAAGTTGCAAATATAAAAATATAAAACTCAGACATGAGGCTGACAATGGCCAGCTCAAATGTGCACAAAGCTCTCAATCATATATTATGAATGTGAAGTAAAAGAAAATGTTAATTTTCTGATTCCCTTCACGGGTCCTCTGTGACCCAGTTCTTTCCATTAGTGCTACTCACACTCCCAGTGCAACATTTGCTTTGACAATCTGAATTTGTCTGAGCTGCAACTCACATCATATTATTACCTATCCGATAAATTCATTTTTAAAACACACAAGAGAGACAAGCACACTGACTAGAAGATACTTTCTACTGGCAATGAATATGCCAGATGTGAAGAAGGCACACACATTTAGCTCAGGCAGAACAGTTGTCCTGCTGGCCAAGCACAGTCAGCTCCTTAGCTGTGATCAGAAACCCTAAATGGGCAGGAAGATCACTGGAAATTATTCTTATTACCTCGTTGTAGCTTAAATGCAATTTCAATGCACTTAAGGGCCATTTTACCCTGTTAGAGCTCTGCAGATTCCTTAATTGTAAATAAAAGCAACACCTACATGTTCCAATTGCTTTTTCTTTTTAAATTAGTAATCACCTCTCCCAGAGACCTCAGTAATCAAGCAACACAAACGATATGAAAATGTACTTTCTTTTGCTCCAGAATAAACACTCTTCAGATTTAATATAAGTTATTCTGAATTCATGCTGAATCAGGAAAGGAAGAGCAAGCCAGCTGTGATTGCACTCCGTATGAGAGTGTCCCTGTCTCTCAGGATCTTCTTGCACGTAACATCTTCATGTTTTGGTTCGGGCCTCGGCTGATGTAACTCTGGGCCAGCATGTGACCTTTTTGGAGGAACACTTGACAGTGTGACTTGGGTGGATCCTGAAGACACAAAACCAAGAAGTCAAATAAAGAGAACTTGGCATGTATGGCAGCTTCAAAATTCTCATGACTTCAGCAAATCTCATGATGCCTTGAAGGCTGACTGATGGGCAAGGGAGGAGAAGCTCATACTTGTGGCTGGCAGTGGCTGATATTTTAGAAACAATAACATCAGAAAGCCACTTTGAGAAAATCTAGCACTCCTAGCTGAGAGACAGGCAAAGTGCCTTGCCTTCCAGAAGCCCTAGAACAGCCCAAAGGGAACAGATCTCCAGATGACCTCCTGTGGGAACCCTTTCCCTAAAATGCCATCTGACTTGGCCTTTCCACTCTCGTAGGAATGGACTTGGAGAGCTCACACTGACCCATCAGACTCATCCTCACAGAAACTGTGACTCTTTTTAGAGTCAGGACACAGCATTTCCTATTTCCTAATAATATCTCTCTTGGAAGCCCTACATTTCAGGAACATGTAGATCCAGGGATGCCCCTCCACTCTCCCTTCCTCTTCTGGATGGAGGGAATAATACCCACACACAGATGGACATCCTTACTTGGAGATACAGAGTGTGCAATTAAACTCAAATGATTGCTATTTCATCCAAGATTTTACACACAGAAAACTCTTAACTTTCATTATTAATGACTTTTTTGCATCAGGCTGACAAAATTCAATAAGAATTTTGTCTGAAGGAAGTTTTCAGTTGTCCTCTAAGTGAAATAATGTATTTTTGAGTGGCTGAGTTGCGCATCAAGAAACAAGAATTGTAAATAAGGAAGTACTTTGACTAGTGCAGAAGATTGATACAGCACCTGACAGCTTTCATTACGTAAATCTAATTTATTTCAGCAAACAAGTGACTGGAATCATGCATCATTTCTGAACGAGCTGACCCTCAGGTTTACATGGTTGGCTGATATGGGTTTGAAAACAGGAAGCTCCAGCTGTAACATGAGTGACCCAGACAGCAAAAAGCTAGACACTAAACTAAATTGGAAGGCAGGAAGTCAAAGTTCATGCTCATACCACAAACAATACAAAAATAATAAAGTTCCTCTGAGATACGTTTGGCAAAGCCAAATGTCATTGTGAGGAATAAAATATAAAAGAACGTATAATATAAATGTTTATAGAGAAACAGAGCAAAGAATTGTTGATAAATTCCCAACAGTGTTCCAAGGAGCTAATCCATCTGCATACATTTCCATAAACACTATATGTCCACTACAAACTGAACACTGATTCTGACAGGATGTCTAACTCCCCGAGGTTCTCTTAACTAAGCCATTCCAAAGCCCTGGGTTTTGATATCTTTATTCTTTGGTTTCCTAAGCCTTGATTTCAGTTCCCTCTCAGCTCCCAGAGTACTGCTGGAGTCCCTGCACTTTCTTCTGCTCCTCTGACACTCCATTGTAAAGCACTTTTCACCTCTCTGGGGACCTGCCTCTTGGCACTTTTGAGCTCTAGAGCTTTCCATGGGCTCACACAAAGCCTTCACAGCCACATCCAGAAACATCTCACATCCTGTTTGCATCAGAGTCCCCAACGATTGCCCCAGCAACTGCACTTGGGCTGTTGCTGTCACCTCCCGGGGACCGCATTTGTGCACAAACACAGCAGAGACAACTCTCTGTGCCCACACAGAGCAAAGGCTTCACTTAGGGACAGAACAAGCCAGTGCAGAAGGTGTCTGGCACCTGGCGTGGGGGCAGCTCTGCAGCTCAGCAATAATGCTCCTGAAGCAAAGGGAGAGATTTACATCGCAGCAGCTGCTGGTTGCCAGAGCCCTGATCTAGATCTGCACAGAACCCTAGAAGCACCTTGGTTCTGCACCAGATACACTCAAATCATCCTAATTCCACTCTGCAGGAAACAATGGAAGTTTTAAATTCAATTTCATGTACATTTCATTTATCTAGAACTATAATTCATCCCTACATTCCTGACAATTCAATAAGTCTAACTGCCATCTGTGTGTTCCAGCTTCATTTTAGGACTCCTCTGCATCCTTGTGTTCCATAACCAACCTCCCTTTGCTACGAACTGTCCCACAGCCTTGTGCTCAAAATCCTGAAAAGTAATTTCAGCCTCTGTCTCTCCAAGAATAACTTTCATTTCCATTATGTCTATAGAGAAAGAAGGGTTGATACCAGTCTATATAAAATATTTCTACTATGTTATCCTCCATAAAATACTTCTTCTATGCAGAACTCCAGGCTCTGGAGCTGCAGACACAGAAGGTGAACTCTGCATTGTCAAACATCCGCAATAGCTCACAGCTGATCTGACACTTCACCACACAAACAACGCTGGTGTTTTCCACAGATCTTGCTCAGAGGACTTTTTCTCTGAAGTTCCTTTTTAATCTTGTTTGCTTTTTTTTTGCTTTCCAACTTCTCCTGTTTATTCCCTTGCCTTCTTTATTACAGTGAATCTCAAAAAATATTATACCATGCTAAAAGAGTGGCAATCAAGTCATTGTTCACCTTATGTGTGCCCTGATGACCTCCTGGAGCCAAGGGAGCTTCAGCACATCCACACGCTGTACGGTTTGTTGGACTAATTTCTACTGAAACACGTGGACAAATTCTTTTGAATTGCAACATATGGGAAAAGGAGGACTGAAACAGGAAAGAGAGAAATTATAGACAAGAATTTTAAAAAGGTTACTTATTTTTGAATACCTCTTTTCATAGTGGGTTTGGTAATTTCTGTATACATATGGTTTTAACACTTGAAAGCCTAGAAAAATGCTGTTAATTCACCTGCCAGCTATCAGTACTGTAAACCACATGAATTCAGAAGCTTTCATGAAGCTTTATTTCTGTTAATAGTTACTGCTTCCACAGAGTTCATTATCCCATGCCACCATCATTAGTAACAATTTTATTCACAATAGATGTCAAAGCTCTTCAAGGAAACACAGAAACTACAACAGAAATGAGTGAAGTTCCATTTGCCATCAGTATTTTGCAAATGCAAAACTAAGAGGCCCATAGGCTTGGGTCTGCACTTTGAAGATAATGTAAGCATTTTTCATTCTGGGAAATGGTATGCTAATCCAGGATGATGGACCCTTTCTTCAAAAGCAACTTTACTGCCACCATTTGCTATTAATTTTGTTATGACAACACTGAACTGCGTTTTTTGGTGATGCAATAGCATGGAGAGAAACACAAGGCAGGAGTAGGAGAGCTTAAAGTGTGGGATAAACTGGTACCTGCACATACATTGATCAGTAGTGAAAATACAGATGTGCAAATCTTGAAAACCAAACACTGCATTCTTAAGTTGGATATTCAAGGACTAACAATCATTTTAAAGCTGCAAGGGCTCAGGCTGAGTTTAAAATGTGAAACAAACTGAAGATCATATTAAGGCAAATGAATACGCTGGAAAATATCTGAGTAAATACACAGTGAAAATTAGTTTACCCCAATGAAATGCTAGCTTTGTATTTTTCAATAAATGCAATTAGTAGAGTTTCTGTGGTTTCTATAAAACTTTTCTGATATATTTACAGTGCTTTAAACCCTTCTTGTGCGCAATTCCCCTTAAGATTAAAAAAGACTACGATCTCAGGGGGAAAAATGAACAGCATTGTCACAGTGGATAAATGGATTTAATGACAGGTTTAGTTTTAGTTATGCTCGGTGTTTTTACATTTTGCAACCTAAATTGTGACACAGCTTCAATTTGTTTCCTCACTCAAGTAATTGAAGTTGCAATACTGTTTCCTGAATTTGCAATTTCAATTTGTTCATTCTTCTCCTGAGACTCATCTTTCCTCTTCCTAGGGAAGGTGAACAGAACTAGTCAAATGTGCCTTATCTGTGTCCCAGATTGGATCAGGGAGAATTAATAGAGAATGTTCTGTATCTCACCTGGTTTGGCATAAGGGGATTAGAGATGCTTAGGAAAGGAAAATAATAATTATCCTCTGTGTTTAATTGTGACGATATGTTACTAACAATCACTTTAGGGAAAAGGAAGAGCTTTTTGCTGGGTAAATCAGGCATTCTAATTCTATTCTAGTATTTGCAGCATTTTCTAATCATGATTTTCTAATTCTAAAGATCTGGATGCATGAAGTGCACAGAACATGGAACTCAGAGGTGAATACTGTATCAACTTTACACTGCAGGGAGTCTTGGTGCACCACTAATGGGGCACAGAGAGCCGATTCCAGACCTGTTTGTTATTGAAGTTATCTCAGGTCAGTGCATAGAGTGTTCTACATGAGCAGAAATGTTTGATTTCTAAGCAGGGTGGCTTAGATATAGTTCAATGTTATTGTTTAGTTAAGGGCAGGCTTTTGCACACACTAAAGTACCACATAGTTCCATCATACGCTGTGATTCATCATCCACCCTCAAGCACAGACAGTTTGGTTTGTTATTTACCCCTCCCCATGCACATGTATTCACGTACACTTACCTTGACCACTGGGGGCTGCCAGCTTTTGTGATGTCTCAAAAAAGCATCTTATTATTATTCTGCTGTCCCCAACGTACAAACTGTCAGAGCAAATCCCCTTTCACAGCAGGTTCAGTGTGTGCAGTAGACGCCTCTCCCAGACCACTTACAGTCACTCCTTCCTGTGGGCCTTGGGCCCCTCAGTGGCAAGAATATAACCTTTGCACCCAGATTTCCTACCTCCACACCCCCATCCTGGTATCCTTTCACACAGACTGTCACCTCAGTGCTGTTGCAGTGGCACTCCTGTGACACAGAGCCCTCCCCATGCAGCACTGTGCTAGCAGGGAACACAGCCCCTGTTGAGATTCTTAAGGAAAATCATGGTTTTTTCCACAAGCCAGCTTGATTTGGACCCAGCATCTTCAAACTATGAAAACATGCCTGTCCATCACTTGACCAAATGGAGCTACTTATTGACCAATAAGTAGCAGATGTGCAAACAAACTCTCAGTGCATTTACTGTGTCCCCCAATCTCTCCAAATGTTGCTTTCCATGGACTGGGACCGCAGCAGTTCTGCTGCCTGTAGCCTGAAGAACAGTGCCAGGCAAATTGCGCCTCTTTAGAGCAGAAAAAAGTAATTTGCAAGAGGCCAGCTACAGACTTGCCTACTCAAATCAACAGGAACAGGTAATTTTCCATGCAGTGAACAACAACAGCTCAAGTTGTAGGTGTGCATCTAAATAAATCCTATTGAAAGGAAAATCTGATGGTATTTTTCATGAGTTGAGCAGCTTTGTGCAACTTTCTTCCTTACAGAAAATGAATAAATACCCAAGTGCATATATGCACTGATGAATTTTTTGAAGGTTTTGATCTCAAACACTCTTCCTTTTTTTATTTCTCTCTATATCCTTCCAGATAATGAAGTTGGGTATAAATTAAAAACAGATACCTGTTAAGTACAGAAAACAGGTCTTGCTTGAGTGTGGTACCTGAAATGGAACAGACTGTTCCTGGGCATGTGCACAGCACAAAGCACAATCTTCAGCTGCTTCAAATCCCAGCAAAGACCACCCAGAAAACAGAGTGAGCAGAAATGTGAAGTATTAAGTGTTTAACAACAACGTTTAGACAACAGCAGCAGTAGGGCATTTTGCTCTGAGACTGAAATGCTTTCAGCAGACATTTGGAGCTGCTCTTTTTCAAGGGCAGGGAGAAGAGTTTTTATAAGTTATTAAATCAGAAAGCTGAGCTCCCCAGGCACAAGAGCACGAGATCAGATGTGTCCAACAACCCTTCTTCACATGTGCTGTCCCCATCAAAGGAAGAGGAGGCCCAACCTGCCAAGCAAATGTTTTATATTGAGCTGGAGGGTTCCAAATGTCTCACAACAGTGTCAGATAAACAAAAGGAGACACGAGAAGGTGACAGGGAAGCTCTCACTCAAGTGTTGCCTCTGTTTCGAAGATGAGTGACAGACAAAGAATCTTCCCCCACTTAACAACAAAAAGAAATCTCAGACTGCTCCTGGCAGACAGTTGTGTGAAATATCAATGTTGTGCAAAATCTTTTCTAAAATAAAGTACAGACTTGTGCCTAAAGAGAAGCCCAATCAAAATAGCACAAATTATGCTTCCAATTGTAGCTCTTAATAAGAAAACCAATCCCACAGTAATAACATTTCAATAATTTCATTAAATATTAAACTTCACTGACCACAGGGATTGCCCACTGATCAGTTTAATTTCTTTTCTGCTAGAAGCAGTTGTATCAGATAACTATTGATTGGCCACTTGTAATTCATGTAATGAATGTGATAAATATGCATTTATCTTAATGTAAAATGACTATAAAACAAATCTCCCCAGAAGAACCATGAGATGGCAGAATTAAAAGAAGGAGGGACAACCACCAGAATATCCATTTTTTTTCTGTTTTGGAAATTGATTTGTGATACAGTTGAACAGCCGAAATGGGGTCCTGTGCCATGGGTGAGGTGGTGGAGGTCCCGTGGAGGCTGGTAAGGACCACCAAGGGCTGTTAGTGCCCTCTCTGCCCTGACAGTAGGTCAGTAAGACCCATCTACTGAAATAAAAAATACAGTGGTGTTCGCCTCCAACAAGTTTCCAAGGCCAAGAGGCATCAGCAGAGCACAGACATAAGCATTAAGAGAATATCTATTTTGATAGATCTACAGCTTGGGAAAGTTGCTACATACAGTTCCATGGGGGCTTTTTTTTATTTTTGAAGTAAACAGTTAAGGGAGAAGTCAGGTAGGGCAGATCCCACAGCCCCATCAGAACCTGGGCCGAAATGGGAAGCCTGTAAACGTGGACGTGAAAGGAATCAAAAAGCTTTTTTATATATCACTGAAGAAATGGACTTGTTTCTTTTGATGGGTATAACAATTTTCCTAACTTTAAAAGTATTCCAAGCTCTTCCCTATTATTTTAAGCCCACTCACTTCAATAAAGTTCCTGCGAATTTAAACCCACGTAAGACAGAATTCAGACATCAGTGCCACTGTCCTTGCTCTGTAAATCAGCAAATTTCCCTCTCTACTAAAAGTGAGATTTCACAGTCAATTTAAGCTGATCTAAGACTGCACTGCTCCTGAACAGGGCAATCCAACTTCCTTTTATCTCCAGCTGCGTGTTCCCACCACTTCCCTTGTGTGGGCTCTAGAGATCATCCAGCCAAAGGATAAACAAGATCAGCTCACTGATCCTGCTGAAAACTAACACTGAAAATACTTAGTTTGCAGCCAGTTTCTGATGAGTTGCAAACACCCCTTTCTCTGACAATCTGCAGTTGACCCTCACATAAATTGTTTGTGGAACCTCAGCATTAGACAGAAGGGAGAAAAAAAAAAAAAAAGAACAAGAAACTGGCAGTCTGTTACAGGCAATTGCAATACTTTAAAAGACCAAATTTTATTCCCCTTTAGAAAACGCCCTGGTCCACACAGATCTTCATGCACAAGAAGGAACAGTTAAAATAAAACAAATTTCAGCAAAACACTCATTTTGCGAAATATGTTTCAAATCTACAAATATTTAGTTTACATGAGAAATATGATCTAAAGAAAAACTCATCATAAAAATGTTGTCATTCTCCTTTTAATTTTTCCTAATATTTTTCTTACCTGATTGTTTTATATATTTATGCATTTTTAACCTGGCATTGGAGCTCCTGATTAGTACATTTTTTATCAGGTATTTTTTGCTAACTCTGCTTATAAAGCAATTAGGTAGATCCTCATTCCCCTGTTCCATTCTTTGGTGTTTGTTAGATTTTATCTGTGCAGTATTGTGATGATAAGAATAATGTTCCTTTCTGATGTTTATTTCATGCTGCTTCTGTTTTTATCTGTCTTCTAGTGTGTGTTGTAAGATGAGAAACTGTGTCGTTCATGGCAGCTAAAGACACAGCAATAAAATAATGTGGGAAGAATAGGTTTCTCTAATTAACTCACTTATACCATTATCAAGCGGTTTAATGTTTACATTAGACAGGTAATGTGCATAACATCATCCTAGATGAAAATATATTTATTAACAATATCAAAATAGTTAAGTTCTGAATTTTCAGAACCGTCAAGCTCAGAAGTGTCATCACTGGTTATGGTCTTGTTCTGATGCTTCAAGTTTATAAACACACTTTTTTTTTTTTTAACCTAAATATAGTGCTTGTAGGAATGATAATCCATCTGATGAGGTTCTATATGCAGGTGGAATTTCCCAGAAAGACTTATGAAGAGTTTCTAAGCGTCCACAGGCAGTCAAAAGTAAATTAAGGGCATCTATGAAGTCTGCTAAAACAAGATCTTTATTGCAGTCCTAATTTTCATGCTGTAGGCAGACAAACGAGGACAGGTAAATGTCTTTATTATATATTATTTATATATTACTATATTGTGATAAACAATCAATCAGGAATATTTGGTAGATATAGACCTAAATTTGATTTGAATTGAGGACTTAAAGCCTTCTTGGGCAACCTGCCCCGTTACTAATCTCTGTAGCCTTTGACTTCTTAATGTGTTATTCTTTTGCAGTTTTACTGTGAACTGGAGTATTACCAATTACTTGTATGTGCAGCTTTACCCTGTGCAATGCTCTGTATTTTTAATACATGATCACCCACCCACACACTAAAAAATGCCCCAGTATGTGCAGATCATGGAAGTTCTATAGAGGGTGGATCACCTTCAGTAGGAGTTCCAGGTCTAAACCCTATTTAAACCATAGGGTTTGCATAGTGCCCTCTCAAATCAATTTGCCCCAACATCTGGGACAAAAAAGACGATTTTCTTAAGAATGAGCAACAGTTTTCTGCACACAAACAGTTAAACTATTAAAAATGGGATGAGCCTTCTTTTAGGTGGATTATGGCCAGACAGGGATTCTCAGAGATCACTCAGTGACTCAGTAAACCCACTATAAGTGACAAGATGCTAAAACACTAATGGTTTATATTCTGACCTCTTCTACTCTTTATCTTTTTGTCTGTTTTTTTAATCATGTAACCTCTTAGGGAAGGAAATATTGCCTTCTTTTATGTTGGGAAATTGCCCAGAACGTTGCAGACACTACCCAAACAAGGGGTAACTATAATAATAACAAAAAAGAGGAGGAGGAGGTTTACTTGACCCCACACCAGTCCCCTAAAGGCTCCTGTCAAACTCTATGGAATTGTAACCTGGCTTGTTGCTTCAGCAAAATTGCCTGTAGTTAATTGCACCAATATAATTATTGCTATCAGAATTTACAGCAGAAAGGAGCATTGCTGTGCAATCAAGAGATAACTGAACTTGCTTTTGGAGAGTGTCAGATATGATAGTGAATGTAGCCACTTAAAAATATATAAATACATACCTGCTGTGTTGTCCTGAGATGGAATTGAAGAGATCTCGAGTCTCCTGTCAGCTCTGCTCCTGACTTCATAATCTCCACTATGGCCCTGGCAGATAAATCTCTGTGCCCCCACCTCACCCTCTGTAAAACAGAGATATGGTTTTGTTGTTGGAGCATTTGGACACAAACAAATAAAATGCTACATAATAGTTCGGTACCATTAACACACTTTTTCTCCACTGAACAAGGTCTCAGAGCAAAACTTTTCCCTTGGGTATTCTTCCCTGCAGCATGCCCTCTGCCAGTCCTCAACAACACATTTTAAGCATGTATGATATACATTTTAAGTGTATGATAAAAAGGCTAATATAACAAAATAAACTCTGCAAATACCTCATTTTCCCTAGATTTAATTATGATGAATCTTCTCTACTGTGATAACATTTTTTAACCTTTATAATTTCACAAAGTGCTCGTACCAGCTTCTGTTAGTCCCTCATATTTCATGACGTGTAGTCGCATTTATCTGCCATCCATGAAATACAGCCTGAGCATGACATTTCAATTTTATAAACTTGCAGTACCGCACCAGGAACGCTGCCTTCCTGTATCATTAATACCAACATCATGATTCAGACCCACGGCCTCTAAATATTTCTTCTAGGTTAATTTATTGCAGCAATAATCCAATTTCTTTGCTCCCTTCTACTATTTAGTATAGCAGTGCAAAGATTCGAAAAGCATATCAAAACTTCTGCTATACTTAAAATTCTTTGAATATTTCCATGATCTCACGTAAGTGATTTTGACATCAGCCTTGTGACTACTGGTGGGGCAACCCACTGGGATGTGTTTGATTTCTGTTGATCCTTACGGGTATTTGGTATATCAGATAGTAAAATGATCATTTGTACAGTTGTCAGAATCTCTCTTCCTTAATTAAGGTTAATTCCTTGATTCTATGTTACATAGAAAATGTGTACTATAAAAGAACATGGTGTCTGCCAAAAAAAGTAGCTGTAGAGATATATATATATATATAAAATATGTGTTAAATAAGCAACTCCTATTTAAAAAAATTGCTATAAATTAACAAGCAGATGCAAAGGTGTCTTTGACCAAGGCTGTATTTGCAACTCTGTCACTGGTCTGTGGATCTGTCTCACCTCCTGCTACCCACAGAATTTTTCTTGGAGAAATTGTCTTCAGAGCTCCATACTTTGGTGTGGTTTCAGTTTAGGTCCTGGGAAAAAGAGATCTGACTCCACATGACTGTTTCTCCCACGACCCAGCTTTCAGTTTCATTTCTGAGTCTAGACAGTATTAGTAACAAAAATTTTAAAATTCACATGAACTGAGGGAAACTTCATTTGTTATATCTAATAGTTTTCTCAGTGAAAAATGCTAACATTTCAAGAATGTCTCAGACACCGTATTACTAATGTCAGCAATTCCAAATGCCCATATGCAGAAAATTTGAGAACAAGTTTCTTACATCAGATCAAAATCAGTCAAAACTTCTCCAGTTGGCACTGGTTCAGACTATGATATGCATGGATTTGAGCTTTTGAAATATCACTTTTTTTTACAGATTGTGAACTGATAAGGCAAACAAGATTAGTAGCAATAATAATAATAACATTCTGAAACCTTTAGTTAAGAAAATGTAGATGAATCCAGAATTAATCCCTTTGTATCGAGCATGTTCAGTGGCAATTTTGTCTTAGTAAAGTTATCAAAACGGGCTGAAAAAACCTGATTTTAAAAGTGGAGGGAATCAGTGGGTTTTTATTTCCCTAAAGGCTCTTTAAATAGAAGGCTTGATTAAGTGGAGGTTAGTTAATGACTGCAAAAAATATCTTTCAAGAAAATTCTGAGTCTGTGATGAAATAACTTGGCAAGATCCTAAGAAATTTGACCTGTAGAAAACTCAAACAAAGGCTTATGGATAGATCAAGATTTGTCACTCCAGTAGCACAGAAAACAAGGAAAAACTACTATTTTAGGAGACATCCAAAGGGCACTCGTGCCTTTTCTTTACCATTAAGCTGCAGGATTTGTTGTTTTGTTTGACAAACATTTCAAAACCTGTGCTGTACCCATCACTTGTAAGACAAGAAATAAACGTGTTCAGTGTACAGTGTCCTGGCTGTTTGGCTTCCAGGGAATGTTGCTGCTTTTCTTGGGAGCCTGTTTGGTTTTTCCACACATACAAGGACAAAAGCACATTCCTCTAAAAAGCTGTAGTTCCTGGGATTTCAGAGCCTGTCCCCTCGGCACACTCTCTTTAAGCACAGTTAATGCATGCAAGAATGTAGCTCTTTGCATTGCCTTAATATTTAAGGCTGTTGCAAGCAGCCAAATTAAATATATTTGCAACAAAAATGTGTTAAAAATAATTTTAAGTCTGTAAATCCAAGAATTACAGAATGCCAGAAAATGGAAGAAAACTAGAAAACAAAGATTGCTGTTCATGCTGGATTTGTTTTGAATCTCATCTATTGTACTCCACTCCTATCCATAGAAAAAAAATAAATGTATAATTTATGGGAACATCTATAACCTTAAGGTCATCTTACAGGAATGCCATTATGTGGAACCTTGTACAAATGTTGCCAGCAGTACCTCTGTGCTCTCTAGCTGGCACTTCAGCCTGCCTTCTGCGACCAAGAGTCACAGTAACAAGATTTTGAAGTTTAAATCTCTTTAAAGGAGAAAAGCTGCTTTTTCATCCCTTTCTCCAAGCGTACAATGTAATTGGCAGAGCATCAGGAATAATAAGACAACTGGTTGACGCAAACCCCAGGAGGAACAGAGCAGCTTTTGTTCTGAGCTCTCATCAAAATCTTGGAAATCTTGCAATAGGAAATGTTGCTGGAATGTAGGTTCTTATTCAGAGTCCTGCCATGTCAGGCCTGAGAGATCTGAAATTTCTTACCTGCTTCAAGAAATATTGCACATCACCCCGTTTGCTGCCTGCAGCTGAAACAGGGCTACAGATAACTACTTGAAATTTTCTTGATACAAAAAAAAAAATACATTTAATTCTCTATTAATGAATCATTATTCGAGAGAAAGAAAGAAAGATTTGCCTGTGGAGCTTGCTTTAGTTGCATACTTTGCTGTGCAAATACTGTCACCAGATCTGATTCCGAGTGTGCATTGTTGTGTAACTCAAGCTCTATAGACTTGAGTTACTTCCTCCTGATCAGTGTAGTGGCTTCGAGGAGAGCACCACTCCATAAAAACCACTTGAGCTGCTGTGCTCATGTTCACCCTGCATCCACTCACATAATGATGCCAAGATTTCTGGGGACGTATCTCACAGACAGAGAAGACTGAGCTGGATGTGTTCCCCCAAGATTGGTTTTTATCAGATGCCTCTTATGCCTTTGAAAAACAGGCCAAAAAAGCACAGCTTTTTGGAGAGAGAAAATATTATTTTAACAAAGATTCCTCTGACAGAGAATTGATTGTATTATATTTGTTTCTGCTATTGTTCAAGAGGGAAAAAAAATCTTTAATATAAATTACACCAAGAAATACTCAGCTCAAGGGATAAGTCCAAGGCAGTTTTCATTTAAAGTTGAAAGCAAACACAGAAAAGCCTTGAGGTAAGAACCAGAAAAGCACCAGAGTGCAGGAAGTTTTGGATCAATTGGTGGGACCAACTGCCTTTTGATTGTGTCAATGAACAGAAGACACTCACCAGGAACCACAGAAACTGGGGTGCTATCTGTGGCAGGGTGATGGCATTTTCTCCTCTCCTCTGACACCACATTAAGGCTTTATTTTTAGAGATGAGCCACGCCTGTGGGTCTGCAATTGTTAAAGGTAGGGAAGTAGAACTTGCTTTCTTTCCCTTTCAAATCTCTACTCTCAGAATGCAACACACCTCCTTTTAGGAAGACAATAGGTTAAAGTTTTGCTAAAGATGACAATTATTAGTTTGTATGTTTATAAAATCCAATATATCATCTATGTTCTTGCAAGATGTTGCTCACCTTTTTTCCATTTTAACTTTGCTTTCTCGTTTTTAATGTGAGTTACAACCCCTTAAGATAGAAATGTAAGATCTGAGCCCTCCCTCTGAGTGGTCAATTTGGTGTGTTCTAGTTGCAGAGTGTTCCTGAAACAGTCATTGGTCACATGTGGTGTGGGCTTCCCAAAAAAGTAACAAAAGATGCTTCAAAACATCACACTCCAGAGTGTTCTTACGGACCTCTCAGGGACACCAACACGGGGACATCACAAACAAAAGGAAACATTGGTGGGTCTCAGTTCTACCTAGAAATTCATTTGACAATAGAGATGCATTTAGTAATTACTGGATGTCCAGGAAACATGTTGGTACAATGTGCAGCTCATTCTGCTTTCAGAATGAAATGGTAAGTTGGAGGGGATTTTTCAGGAGGGAGGGCTAAGGGGAAGGAGCAGGGGGAGGAACAGAGCGGTTTTATTGTGGAGCTGCAGTTGAGTAGTCAGTGGTAGTGGTTATTACTGCTTTACAAAGAAATCACGGCAACTGCAGCAAGAGGAAAAGGAAAACTACTCAAAAATGTGATTTCACTTTCTATTCACCACAGTTGTACCTACAACACCGATTCACTGATTTCAGCTTCAGTGTTGTTTCAGAAGCACTGCAGTGATGCCAACTGGTGTAAGCAAGAGTTTTCAGTCAAACCCAGAGAGAGGAACATTGTATAACCAAAAGTCAGTTAAACAGTTCCCCAAATTAAGTGGTGCTGTGTAGCCCAAGGCTATAAAAAGTCTTGACTGGGCCAGCAAACTTCCAAGCCTGCATCCTGCCTATCTTCCTGCCGCAGGGAGCCTTTGTATAAGGCTCATTGTTACACAAAGCAGCTACTTCAGCAAAGGGATCACTGCAGGAATTTAAGCCTTTTTTGAGAGGATTATCAGAAGTCGTTTTTTTGATGTTTCTTAATTTTCAGGATTTAGGAGAAGAGATTTGGGAGAAGAAACTCACCCATGGTCCAGTTCATTGAACTATATTCTGAATTCATTGCTTGGCATCTCAGCCCTGCTCTGTTTGTTGGTCCTCATTATTTTCTAATTCTTTTCTGTTTTTGAGGGAATGTCCATGTTTCTGTTTAATGACAAACCTCAGAATTTTTCCCTATCCAACTGATGGGTAACTCCCTTTGCAAGCAACAATAGATGGGCACTATTAACTCCAAAGTCCTTCAGTTTGGATATATACAGCAAAAAAAAAGAGGGTTCTGCCCAAGTTACAAATTTATTCCCTCCTAGCTTGAGGACTTATTCCAAGCAAATATTTCTTCTAACCTCAGACATAGGTATTTCTATTTGGATTGCAGACCATCTATACTAAAACCATAATCAAAGCTTAAGTAAAAGGTATGCATGTCCTATCAATGAATTAATGGTTATAAAACCTTTTCTACCTTGATCAGTAAAAGAACCATTCTTCACCAATTCATTGGAACTTTACTATAGAAATTCATAAACTAATGATCTGGAAGAGTCCAATTTTTTCGTGTCTACATGTATAATCAATGACCAGAAACATATTTCATTAAAGCTTCAAACCAGTGCAAACCACTGGAAGTCCATCATCCTCTACATGTTCAGTCCTCTCCATTCCTCTCCTCAGGGCATTCAGTTGGGTTAAATTATTTGTTCTCCATGTCCAAAACTCTCCTTCAGCATCCTTTAAACGAGGGACCATTTCATGCTGTGTGATCTCAGCTTCCTTTGATGACAGCTCTATCCTACTGGAACTATGAAACTGTCAACATCAAGAGCAAAATTGAGGTGTGCAGAAGACAAAAATGCCTCAGCATCCATCCCACAAACTCTTTCAATAGAGGTCAGCAACCTCAGCATCGATGGGCAAAACTGCAAAGCTCAATATTTCCAACAAACAGCCCAAAATACAGCTGAAAGTTCCTTGCTGTCTGGAAGTAAAAGAAAAGTATTTTGTACACATTGCAGTTTCAGAAAATGAGAAGACAGTACCATGGCAGACGTGGAATGAGACAACAGATCACCTTGATTTAGTAGAGGTGAAAGGTGTGCACAGTCAGCCTTTGGGGAGCAATGCCTTGTGGCAAACTGAGGTGACAGAAGGGGACCCTGCAGCGGTGACAGAAGGTCAGGCAGGCCACACTAGTGGCTTCTCCTCTTCTTAGGCACTATATTGTCACAGTCAAGGTAAGGTAATTTGAGGTCACCTTTATCAACAGATCAAACCCAAAGTTGGTTGTTGTTTTTTTGGTTGTTTTTGGTTTTATTTCTCTGAAAACCACCAACCTGACTTGAGAAACATTAACTTATCATGCATATCTCCTAACCCAACCCATATGATACGAGATCCTCTAGTATTTAAGGTTTTCCTGGAGTCAAGCACACACTGTGTTCTCCTCTTTTCAAGGAGCATTAAGCTGCTGCAGTGTTGGGGAAATGGTTTGCCTGGAGTCATCCAGCACATGAAAAGTAGAGCCATTATCAAAACCCTGGAGTCTCAACTGAGAAGTTCCATGTAGCAAGGATTGCAGTGGAGTTTCTCTCTAGGTAAATTAAAATGTTGTGGTTTATGGCAATAGAAATATGGGAATTTCTACACCACATTAGGCCCTAGCACATATTACCTTCATTTGTCAGCGGCCAGCAGGAAAAGCACAACCACCCCACTCCCCCAGCTGACAAATGTTTTGCTTTTTCCCCTCATCCCAGCCATTATATTTCCCACGGACCTCTCAAAATGCATTTTCACATTACTAGTAAGAAGATCTAATGGCTTGTCCCTCTAATGTCAGTCTTGATCCTAACAATATAATCCCACCACTGTATGGGCTTCAAATTCCACAGTGAAACAACTTTGGGAACTGAAATGTCAGAGATTAACCCTACCAGGACAAAAAAAAGTGAAAAGGCATCTATCCCTTTTCTGCCTGAAACTTATGGCTATGTGAGCAGATATTACTGACTGTAGCAGCTCTGGATATATAATATTCAAATAAGCATCTTCTCCTTTCTGGAATTTCTGTACATTTTAAGGTTCAGGGATCTGAAGGCCACAGCAGCACACACAACACGGGGCAGTGACCTCCTCCTGCCACTGTCCTCAGCCACACCAGCTGTGTGACTTCCTCAGCTGAAGGAGCAGGAGGTCACTGCTATATTGAGTTCACTGAGTCCCCTTATTTTAGTCTTGTAAAATTAGAAGACAATAAGCTCCTCCTCTGTTTTCTCTAGGCCATTCATTATTTTATAATTTAGCCCTCTGTTATTCATGTTTGTTCAGAGCCCAGTGTCAGCCTTTTTGGTCAGGCCCTTGCCCTGAACAGTCTCATTACTCACTCCTGGGCACCTCTCCTGACAGGGACAACCAAAGAAGGATTTTACTGATTTCAAAATGCACTGCATTTACTTGTAGCATTATCACTGATTTTCAGAAATGCAAATCTGCCCTCCAAGAGTTTGATTCTGTATTACATTCCTGTTCATGAGCTAATTTAATTTCATGTAAAATTGATACAAAACATAAGTATTCTTGGGAAATAATATTTCACATCCATTCTTTACTGATATAAATGACAGTGTCAAGTAAACTGGAAAACAAAATCCAACCTAGGAAAATATAAGCATATAATTAAAACCTACTGTCTGTCCCTTACTAAATTATACATTTCTAAATCTTTCAGAGGCATGCCTTTTCAAATAACTCAAGGGATTTGCAGTTGCCTACCCAGCTTTTCATTTCTAGGTCACTTGTTAAATCTACCCCAGGTCAGTGGTAACTGAAAATTATTGCTGTCTGGCAGCTGGTTTGTAGTCTACAGAAAATGAATTAGTGGTGTCATTCCACTTCCTAATGGACAAGTGGCCCCATCTTACACTTCGACCTGAGTGACACCACATTGACCACGGCAGGGACAGAACTAAATAAACCCTTTTTATTCTGTAGGTGGGTCCTCGTGGTTGGGAATGAGCCTGGTAGGACCTTCAAATAAAACCCCACTTTGGCGAGCTGTTGTGAGGGTATTTCAGTCCTTGGAGGATCTTTGTCATGTGGTTCAGGGGGGAACACGCTACAGGTTGTGCACTGTTACACTGGAGAGTTGTCCCCTCCACACCATATCCCAGTTTCAAGGGCAGAGACTCTGTGTGTGTGTGCTTGTCCATAGCCATGCAAGAAACCAGAGGAATAACCCACAAATGTTTCCTGGTTAGTGGTAGGAGAAAGAAAATTGTTATCTGATAGAAATAAAAATAAATTTAAAATTATTTAATAATAACATGGTTGACAAACAGATAAAGAGTTATTTAACAGCAAGAGATGGAAATGATAAAATCATCCATATTTGACTTCTACTCATTGTGCTCTACCTGCCCTAGGAATAAAACAGGTTTTCTTGTCTTGAAAACTACTAGACTTACACTTTCACAAGCTTTGCATTCCTTTCTTTTTAGAATAGACACAAGCAGAAAGGCACCAACATGTATTAATAAAGAACTTTGTGTCTGCCTATTTGTAGTGAAAATATTTCTTACAGAAATAAAGTGTAAGTCAGTCCATTATTTTCTCCAGTTTCTCTTTTATTTTTTCCCTGGATGATAAATAAGTCTCTGAATCTGGTACTATCCCTGTCTGTACTGAGCTAGGACAAATTTCCCCTAAGGCCCCCATTTTCCTCTCCATTTTCATTTGTCATTCTGCTCAGCCTGCAGCAATTCAAACAGACCTGCTCCTTGACTGAGAAATCTTCACCTCTTCCTGTGCACCAGGATAAGGTTGCTCTTCTAGGGTTATTTGACAACTGAAAATAAAGGAGAGGGACTATCAACTCCATCTGTCACCATCTTTTCATGCTCTTGTCCCTCAATGACCCTGCTGTCTCTCTTCCTATTTATTTGCTTCTTCTGAACTTATTGTTCATCTTTCCCTCTTTGCTACTCCTCCCTCTCTCCACTGTTTAACCTGACTCTTCCCGAAGCAGCCCCCATTCTACAATAAATAGCTGTTCACTTCAAGGTGATTTCTCCACCTTGGGAACAACAGCAGGATCCAAGTTGTGCTTGGCTCCATATTCCTTTCATAATTGATGACATTACTTTTCTGAAAAGCCAAATGCATAAGTTAGTCTGGCTCTTAGGGAGTTTAATTGTCTGTTTCTAGCGCTTTCAAGTAAATAACTGAGCTGATATTCCTCCTTCTGTTATTTCATGTGTGACATTTTCTGTTGGACAAGCTGTTCTGGAATGATTGTACACGTACAAACATTGTATATACAGTCTTATTTTTACATGTTTCCCTTTTATCCTTTACCATGAAGTTTACTGCCTTTTAAGTTCTATTCTGTGGTCACAAGTTATCTCTCTGAGATGGAATTTACCTGCATGGGAAGTGGTTTCTGTGTCGTGAATGTTACAAAGAATCACAGGCAGATTTACCAGTGTTTTGTTACCCAGAACTAAGAGCCTTTCCAGGGACTTTACAACAAAGACTGGGCACTGGGCCAGTCAAACACTCACTGCCATTTCTTGTCCTTCTCTCCCTGACTGGGGTTTAAGAAGCTGCACAGGTTGTGCTCTGCAATCAACCAGACTTTATCTAGAAGTGGAGACAACCTGTTGGTTTTTATCACGTTACTTCTATTTCATTGTGTACATCCAATTTATAAGAACAGACATAAACACACATTCAATTTCCACAGAGCATTTAATATTAAAAGACATATTCTGGCAGCATGCAAACTACCACACTTAACAAAACCAGCTTTCCAATGGACTTGTGACTCTGTGTGTGTTCCCCAATATCTAACATAAAGTGTTTAAAGTGCAGCCTTTCCCTCAGTGGGTACTAATTTAAAAATCAAAGTCTAAGAACACAATTAGACTTTGCCTTTACCATGTCAGGCACTGACCTCCTCCTGACCCCCAGATTCTGGCTCTGTATGTTTACAATTTGCTTTTACTTGCCCCTTCTTGCCTTTGATTCCTACCTTTCCTAAAGGAAACCACCTTCCACTGGCAATAAGACAAACGATGAAAAGGCCCTTCTGTCTCTTTGTTCGTGAGATTTGAATTGTTTGTGCTTGACTTCTGTTCAAAGACTAACGCTGGTTATGACTGCCCATTCCTGAGTCTTCTTTACAATGGTGATTCTCACACAGTCAATCAGAAACCACTGCATTAATGATTTTGATGAGTTTTTGTGATAAGCAGCAGTACAGTATGTGACTGATTTTATATGCTACTCCAAGATCCATATTTTCAAGGTAGAAATACTTACACTTGACACGAGCAGTACAGTTGGAGAACAGAGATTTGCTCACCAGCTCTGTTGTAAGTTGGACTCTAAAATCTGACATTTGTGGCTGAAAATTTCTTCTGTCTAAGAACAAGATCAGGGTTTTATGAACTATTCAATACTACTTCATCTTTAGTAACCAGAAGGGCACTCTCTCAGCAGTTATTTCCATCTCACATAAAACTGCTCTTGCTATTCGAATTGCTCCTGAAACCCTAAAGAAAGAGATGTAAACTCTTTCAAATTTAACCAAAAATGCGTAGTATGAAAGTTACACAAATGCTTAGATTCTGTGATCATCAGATGTGTGATATTTCAACTTTCACGGCATTGCAGCTATCAAAGGAACAGAATTTCATATTGGAATCTAAGATAATGGGGCTGAACAGGGTCAACAATCCCAACAAATCTGTCAAAGCAGACAATTGGTTAAAATCCTCTTTTATTGGGGAAACTGTTCCTAAAGCTTGTTCCTGACAGTTAACAATTTTGTCATATTTTTACAGTGTGTATTCATGTCCCAGTTAGTTAAAGCAACCGGGAGTGGTTCATCACTGTGTGGGAGTAACCCAAACTGTGTATTCTATACCCTCTGTGCCATTCCCCAGAAACTGTTAACGACAGGCCATTTGCAGCAGCTGCCCAGAGCACACCTGACGCCTCAGGCTATAAGCTGGGTGTTAAGAGGCCTGTGAAATAGGAGGATGTTCCTGTCCTCACACCCAGGACTCACAATCACCCATTGTGGAACTCCCCAGCCTGGGGGAGGGGCTGGGCATTCCTGCCTGAACCTGGGTGTGTATAATCTGGGGTCTGGGGACTTCTGACTCCACTCGTGGGAGCTGGACAGGAGGACCAGAACCTTGACTGCACTGCGACCACCATCCTCGACCGGACTGCGACCACCAACCTCGACCGAACTGCGGCTACCATCCTCGACCGGACTGCAACCACCGCTCTCAACCAGACTGCGAGTCCCAGCCTCACCAACAGGTTTTTCCTATTTTTGCTTTGGACTCAGGGGGACCACGTGGGGCTCGGCTGGTGGCCAACGAACACCATTGTGTTCGTGCCCCAGGGCACTGAGTGTTGTGGGTTAAAAAACCAACTGTCTGCAAAATTGTATTTATTGTATTATTTTCATTAAATTGTAATTCTGACTTATAATCTCTTTGAGTTGGGTTCATTTCTCCTGCTGGTTTACCTTTAAACCAACACAATTCACTATGATATTACATCCAGTCATTTGTGTGCCAATACTGGTCCCAGCATTTCTTTTCTTTCCCAGATGTCTACTATCCTGTTCATTGTCCCTTTCAGCATTCCTTTTGTTAACTAAGAAAAAGAAGCTCTTTCAGTCTCCTCACATAGGAGCACCTCTCCGTTCTACACTTCACCCCAATCATCCTTCTGTTCACCTATCCCATTTTAATTCATTTTTTTCTTGTTAAGAGTTGCAAAAAATATTTCAGAAGACATGTTTCCAGTGCTGTGTTTGGCAGCAATAGTACTTTGTCCCTTCAGTACTTTTTTTCTCCCTTTAGTAATACTCAATGCATTTAACAAGCAGAGACATCACACTCTCAGCTGTATACTGACTCACCCTGCAACCGGCTCGTATGTTTGTGTCTTCTCACTTCTGGATGAGGATATCCTAAGTTCAACAGTGACACCTCATTTTCCACTAGCAGTGGATGTCAGTAGTTAACTACTTTTTGTCCCAAAGCTAATGCAAAATAGTGAGTGTAAGTGGTTCCCATAATGAAGAGCTCACTGATTGCCTTCCTGCAGCCCACTGGTTCCCTTGCAGTGTCAGCAGTGTTATTTTCCTTTATAAATGTCCTTGTTCACATTGAATACGTGCTATTAGTTCTCTAGGTTA
This sequence comes from Cephalopterus ornatus, assembly GCA_013396775.1. Taxonomy (NCBI): domain Eukaryota; kingdom Metazoa; phylum Chordata; class Aves; order Passeriformes; family Cotingidae; genus Cephalopterus; species Cephalopterus ornatus. The sequence goes on from VZRE01001354.1 coordinate 1,250,518, forward strand.
ATGAACTAAGCTAATCAGCACTTAAAGAACATCATGTGAAATGTTTCACTAAAGTCCAGACAAGTGGAACTTACTGTATTTCATTTGCCTAGAAAATTAATTATCAATGAAAGCTAATATGTAGTCCTCCAACAATATATACCTTTATAAATTCAACTTCCTTTTTGCTCTGTTTTTCCATTTACTCCCACACCTTTAAATATTCTTCACCCCAGAGGTTGTTCTGAAGCTTTGCATGGTAATAAGACAACTAAAGAAATACGAGCCCAAGTTATTCTTTTTAGATGTAGGCTGTGTATTTGGCATTCAATAGTCGCATAACTTTGTTCTGGTTTTGACAGATTTTTAAAAAACTGACTGTTTCAAGGCTTAACAGTCCTTTCAGTATTTGATGGAGTTGATTTGGTTCTTCTGATCTTCTTGAGCTTTGCTTCCACATCCACCAGAGCAGTTTCCATTTCCATGTGCTCATTCATACTCCTTCATATGGGGTATCTTCCTTCATCCGTGTCTGCTTGTTCAACACCTCCAATGTTTTTGAAAGGTGAGAAAAACCTGTAATTAGTTCCTCCCCTCAGCTGAGTTGCACCACTCCTTCAACCAGACTTAGATCCTTTGTAGATCTATATCAAAGGAGCAGAGGAGGGTTCACAGGCTACTTCATGGAAAATAAATATCCCACTTTTTACTAAAATGCATTTAGAAACCCTTTTGTGACTGACTTGTAAGATACACACTGAAAACAGATCAAGTCTTAATTCCTAAGTGCATTTTGACAAATCCAAGAAATGGAACAGTCTCTTTCCAAATGCAGTAAAATGTCAGATATTTCGCATTGAATGTGATGCCAGACTGTGATGCCAGGTTTCTTAGTTTGGTTTCAGTTTTAAACCACACAACAATCAATCCTTCCCAAAAGACTTTATTTTGGTGGAATAAATGTTATCGAACAACTTTGCTTTAACATCTTTGCTTAGAAGAGAAGAGGGAATTAAAAACACAGCTTTCAAACCACAGAGCAACCGTTGAAAACTTAAAACCACAGTACCCAAGAAAAGACTGAGCCTATGATTACCTAACACAAAGTGTGGTTTAAGCTGGGCATCATACCAAGTTTTTCACAGAAACCCACAGGGAAAATGGAGTATAAGTATCCATGGTTACAGTGACCCCTGCTTGGCACATGAAGAGATCTTTCTAGAAAAAGCCAGGTAGAAACATTTATCAGGGTCCTCAGAAGCAGCAAGGCTTCTTCCTGTTTTTATACGTTAAAAAGAAAAAAAAAAAAAGATAGACTATAATTTGGTACAGGCCGTCCTGAACACAGACTGTAACCCAAGAGTATTTTTAGAATTCCCCTCTTGTATGTTTTTCAGAATATTCACTCCCTACTGAAAAATAACCTCAAAAATATTGAACCATCTACCTAAAATAATGGCAAATTTCCAGAACAGCAAATTCATTAATAAAGTGAGTATTTAAAGACTAAATTCTTCCTTCTCATGTTCAGTTGCACTGAGATTATGAATGAAGGAATGAGATTGTAGACTACAGTTTTAAATGGAAAAAGTTTGAAGTGTAAACTAAGGTAAACTAGAACCATCACTGCTAAATATTTACGTTTGGGGAAGGTTTTTTTAAACATATGCTGGTGCATAACCAGGTATAGTGAAGCGTGAACAACCATGCACACATGACCAAGTACACTCATGACAACTAATTTTCTAGATGCTTCCCTGCTGCGTGCACTAATCTGGAGGGAGAGTGAAAAAAGAGAGCTGAACTGAGTTCAGATGGTGACTTCTCCTCTCCCTGGCAGGGAGAAACAAAGCTATTTCACCTTAAAGTCCATGTACAAGCCAAATGCAAGTTCTCCTCCTTGTGCAGAAGGAAAAGATTTTTCATGCCCTTTATTTTCTAGGATGCTTGTCTTCTATTCTTTATGCTCCTTCAGGATTCTGCTTCACCTTCTCTTGTAGAGCTGAGGGCTCCACAGTTCCTCAGATCAGATTGTTGCTGAGTTGTCCAGCTGTGTGGATCTGACCTGGATCAGGCACCTCGTGCTGTCACTTTTCTGTCAAACCAGCCAGAGCACACACCATGGTGTTTGGGAAGTCTTTGACCCAGCCATTGTGGAAATTATGCAGATGATGCCTGGTTCAGCACAAAGCTTGCCCAAAGTTGCCTGTTCAACTTCCAAAAAATTAATTTGAACCAGCAAGATGAAAGTTTTGCAAGTTCAGTTATAAGAGATCAGCTCTTTGTACCATATGGCTCTTTATGCATTAGAAGATACCTTGAAAATTGAATTTACCTTCCCATTAAACCAGAAAAAGAGGTTCAACATCTCAGTTTCTTCAAGCAGTTATTCAAGCAAATATCACTATTCACAACAAATCAGCTCAAAATAAGAAGCATGTGATATCACGCTCATTTCACTGGCAATTAATGAATAGAGAAAGGAATGGACCTGCCATAAATATTCCTACAGATCTCCATTTATATCCTTGTATTTGGCTATAAATAAATGGATATAGCAGGCTGTGTATGTGTATTTACTCAGGGTATTTCAGCAAGTCTGTACAGAGAGGGCTTGACAGTAGGAACAAAAGTTTGGCAACATCTAATGGAGATATTTTGGTTGTTTTAGAAATATTTGGTCGTGATTTCAACAGACATCAAAGGCATGGACAGTTACAAAGTAAATGCTACCACATATATTAACTAAATAGGAAGCACTGACTCAAAAAGTCTTACTCCTGCACATATCTCAATGGCATATGGCAAACCTGGTTTCCAGCAGTGAAAAAAATGTTTGGAATCCTGAAGTGAAGGAGAGATCCAAAGGAAACAAACACTAGGAATGCTGATCACTGAATTCGGGCAACCTCCCTACTTGCTGAACCACAGATCCCATCACCAGCTTTGAGAGGAAGCAGAGACAGGAGCAATCCCTGGCATGCAGGTTCTGAAGTATCCGAGCTGACATTCAGCACCCACATGCACAGACTTTACTTCAAAGCTGATGCAATAAAACTCAAACATTTGAGCTTCAGACTGCTAAACTGAGCTAAACAGGAAGAGTGGTTGCTCCTGCTCTGCTTTCAATGCCACTTTTTAGACAAGTGGGCAAATGAGGTAAGTGACTTATTTCAACAAGCTCAGAAGCTCACAACGTGTGAAAAATCAATACCTACTACGGCATCCAGAGAAAGGAAGTAGAAGAAATGTGTGAAAATGACAAAGAAACAATGGCACATTCTAGAATACTTTTGCTACATCCCAAGCACACGGTTCCACAGATGCCATTTCAACAAAAGATTGAATCAAAAACTGTCAGGGCGGAAATGCGACATCAGAATGCCATTTCCATTGTGTAGGGCAAATGGGCTTAATGTACACAAATGTATGGGATGTGTCCTGATCCAGATAGCCCTGGGCACTGCAGTGGTAGGAGGACATGGGCTGATGGACCCATTTTGAGTCATAGAATAATTCAGGTTGGAAGGAACCTCTGGATTCAAAGCCAGACCAGGTCACCCAGGGCCCTGTTCAGCCTATTAGTCTCCAGGTGCCTGTGTCCTGTTTACAATGGTAGGAGTAGCAACCTGCAATCCCAGATGTAACTGTATTTCTAAAGCTATCTACTCAGAAATCATGAGATTGTGCCAATATTCATGTATTCATGAATATCTGAACTATGTTTTCTAATCTATCCATGTGCTCTTAAGACAGGAGCATGCCCTTAGCACCCTTAGCACGGGTCTCAGAAGCAAATCCTATCCTTTTTAATTCAAACTGAACTACAGCAAGTTACTAATGGAATTTAACAGCATAAAAGAACACAATAAGAAACACATCTCATAGTTAAACAGAAATCTGTCTGAACGCTACCTGGTTATAGGAAACTTATAGTTGTGATATAATTACGTAGGTTTTACTTGGTTTTCATAATTCTGATCTGACTGCAATTCTGGAAAAAAACACATTTCAACAGTGTCTCCAGAACTGTTCTGTTATAGAATCATCAAAGATAAAACCTTCAGCTCCAGTGATATGCAAATGAAGACATGTTTGTTAAAAGGATTAACCAAGTTGTTCAAAGCATCTTTTTAGTCTACTCTGCTTCCAAACAAACAATAAACTGTCCTCATGCAGTGAGATTCACTAACCCATAAACACAGCCAAATGGAGGAAGAAGAGCAGAACCTTAATGAGTTTGGTCCCCTTTGACTTTTAGCTGATCAGTGTCACCAATAATTTCAACAGGCTCTAAAATAAGCACTTTCTGTCTTCAAAGTGCCTTGCAAACATCAACCAATTAATCCCTACAACTCCCCTCTGAGGTAGGTAAGTAGGTATTGTTATCCCCATTTTACAGTTGGGTGCACACAGTCAGAGGGTTAAGTGATTTGCTGCAGGCCACAGATGGAGGTGGGATTAAAACACAAGAGTCACTAGGATTCTTTTTAGAGGACAGCACTTCTTTTTTGTGCTGCCTTTTCTGTGCTGACTTTAGACATATTGGCCTCGTGGCAATACTTGATGGAAGCAAAATAAATTCTCCTTGTTAAAAGCAAGGAACCCTCAAGAAATCTGGGTGGTTTTATGCCAGTGATGAAAACACTCTTGCTGTCTTACACTGATGTAAGGTTTTTCCTTTAATTTTGTTCTGATATTCAAGTATCATTCCTTTCATAAGGGGACTTATTTCTGCGGTGATGTAACATGCTACCAATCGAAAGATATGTCCTGCTCCTTTGCAGGTTTTATTCTGTGTTTCTGATTTCAAATGTGTCAGTTTAGGTGGCTCCCTGACCATAAATTGGGCAGACACTTTCCTTCCAGGATCAGGGTAACAGTTGGTTGGCTTGTTCCACTGCAGCACAGGCAGAAAGAAATGGAGAAAGGCAGCTCTGAGAACCAAGAGCAAAGAAAGCCATTAACTGAAACCCAACCCCACAAAGTGCTTGTAACCCTTCGAACAGGCGTAAGATTGATACCTCTCCCACTTCAACAGAAAGATCAGATGGAAAAGGGAGAGTGTATCCTTTTCCTCTCTGTGTATACAACTTCAGGCCACTGGGAGACTCATTTGTCATTAAGTCAATCCAGTGTATTGTGATAAAAGTTTGAGTTTTATCAGGAAACCACTTTTTATCCAGCAGCAAGTCCACAGCATCAGTTCCTGAAATACTTCTCAGGATAGAAAAACGCACTGCTCAAAGCTGATGTCTTGCAACCCCTGAGCAATTTTCTGTTATTTTTTTCAGAAGATGCTCTCCCTCCTGTAAGAAGGCTTTCAGTACAGGAATTGACATGCAAAGAGAAAATCAGTGAATATTTGAAAATTATTCACTCCCTACTACATAGTACAGTATTTTCAGCCCTATTGCTGTATTTTTGTGATGCATCCTGAAAGTAGAGCTCCATTAATGCTAAAAAGTAAGGAACAATTTATAATGCACCATTGTAATTAATACATGTTGGTATTCATCTATTACATAAACCAGGGATCATATCCCCTTTGTGTCAGATATTGCCCACAGGTAATGGTCTCATCAGGCTTTTATTAGCTAGAAGTTTACTTTGTTAAAGACACTTGTGAAGCCTTCAGATTAAGTAAATAATTTATTTAACATTTATTTAACACACTTAAATAAAATGCAATTTGTTTTTCCTGATTCTGTGGATGCTGAACCGAAAGGGCATTTTTCCCATTAGAAAGGTTTATTAGAAACTACTTTGCTCTTGCATGACAAGCACTTATATCTCTTTTTAGAAGACAAAAAAAGAAAGTTAATAATTCACAGCTGAGGAATTGTACTGTCAGCACAACACTGTAAGAACATGTAGGATTTTGACTCTCCAAGGGCATTTTTCAGTAACAAAAATATGTATTACATGGGTTAGGAAAGGTCTGATCTTCATAGTAATTCTGTGACCAGAAAAACATGTAATGCAAAACATAAGCTTGGAAATTGCTATTTGCTAGCTCTGTCTTAAGAAGATTTGTGGCTGACTCTGAATTACATGCTCTGCAGAAACAGCTCCCTTCTTTTATCACTTTGGAAATCATTAACTTGCCCTGGATGGTCCTCCGTGCAACAAAGGAAGTTTTCACATGGATTTTCTGATAGGGAAAACAAAAGAGATCATAGATAGCAAAGTAGCAGTGTGAATGACAGTTTTAGAGGACCTTCATCCAAACACGTTTCAGTGATATCTCATCAGATAGGGTATCAATCTCTAAATTTCCCAGCACTCAGCACTAAGGTGCCCCAGGGCTAATCCAGGGAAGCAGATCACTCCACAGTTCTGAATTTCTTAGTTATCTATGAACACAAATAACTGAGTGAGGGTTCCATATCCCATTAATTAACATAATCAATTTTACATAATAATCTCTGCTGTTACTGGTCTATCTGCAAGGCAAAATGGAGCTGTGAGAACACTTGCCTACTTGGGCACAACTGCACTGGCACTTCTGTGCATCCCCGCCCCACATGTCAGTGTCCCTGCTGTCCACCCCAATAAACAGCCAACTCCCAAACTTGTCCAATAGCTCCAGAGTTCACGTGCACAGATATCTTTTGCTCATCTGCACCATTGCCACAAGCCACTGCACCACAAGCATATTTTAACGTCCTGCACTGCACAGGTAGAGAAGGAGCCGTGCTTAATCATCAGCGCCTCCAAGATGGGAATACTTCTCCATAAAAATGCATCTGTCGCCCATATGAATTTCTGGCAAGGAGAAACCCAATCTTTCCTAAAAGTTCACCTCCTCTACACATCTCTATACTGTCCTGATCAATGTTTTAGCACCTGTTCAAGATGCATCTTTCCAAAACCTTGTTCCCAGGTTTGCAGGCCCAGTGGGCTGCAGAGCCTTTGCAGCAGCATCTCCCTGCTGAGAACTGCCCAGCACCTGCTGGTGCCATGAGCTGGGCATCCTCCACAAGACAAAGAGGGAGACATGATCCTACTCATTTGTATATATTTGTATACAAAAATCCCTCATTTGCTCATTTATCTGCCTGGTCATCTAATGGTGTGCTGCACATTCTTTGATTACTTGGAGCAGGTACTTTCATATTTTTGAGTCTAAAAAGTAGTGAATGTATCACAGGTTCTATGGAAAATAAGGAATGAATACCAATAACTATACTTTTGTCCCAAACTTTTTAAATAAGTTTGGCAGAGTAGATTTATCATATTGTAACGCTAGGGTTAATATGTGAAAAGGGGGATTCAGGAGAAGATTTTTTATTTCTGTAAAATTCTAGCATGGTATCCCTTTCAAATTTTTCAGGGTATAAACTCAGAGTAGATACTGAGTTTTCTGAAGACTGCTATTTCCCAACCTATAGATAATTACAGTTTCCTTTTAATGCAACTTGTATGTGATTTTCCAGACCTACTAGGAAAATATTAATTACTATCAAATTAAAATGTAGTTAAAGTACACAATCACATTATAGGTCATACCTTATACACTGTATTTTTAAAGATAACCATTATTTGGCTATTAATCATAACCAAACTCATACTCACTGTAGTGCATGAGAAAGAGTTCTAAAGCTCTTAGGGGAAGAGTAAGACAGTAATTTTTGTCAAATACCTGGAAATAAGATTTGCATCTAAAACTGGTGTTTTAACTAACTGGGAGCACGTAAACTGGTAAGAGGTACATTTAATAATGAAACTTTTGTCAAACTTTCACTTTTTTCATCCCTTGAGGCTACCTGGGGTAATTTAAGCATATTGTTATCACATAAAGAATGTTCTCTTCCTTATTCTTCTTTCCACTCCAAATTCCAACTGTAAAGAGCAAATCTGTACAACTGAATCAATAATTCCCAACAGAGTTACTCACTGTGGTGTGAGCTGTGAAAGTGAGGGGACACACATGCTCAACACGCTATTCTAATAGTTTCACTGGTGGGGTTCCCCTCCTATAAGGAGTGGCTGAGGCAGCTGGGGTTGTTTAGCCTGGAGAGGAGAAGGCTCAGGGGAGACCTCCTCACCCTCTACAACTACAGAAGGCTGTAGCCAGATGAGGGTTGGGTTCTTCTCCCAGGCAAACAGCAACAGGACAAGACGACACAGTTTTAAGTTGTGCCAGGGGAGGTTTCAGTTGGACATCAGGAAGAAGTTCTTCACAGAAAGGGTGATTAGAAATTGGAATGGGCTGCCCAGGGAGGTGGTGAAGTCATCGCTCTGGAGGTGTTTAAGGAAAGACTGGACGTGGCACTTGGTGCCGTGGTGTGTTTGACATGGTTGTGTCAGGTCTTAGGTTAGATTCAATGACCCCAGAGGTACTTTCCAACCTAAGTGATTCTGTGATTCTGTAAACGAAATCTTTTCTGCAAATTAATTTACCTGCATGAGTATCAACAGTACTGAGACCCTGGAGAAAGGAAAAGCAATTATTCTGGTTTGTTTTACTTTATATTTGATAGTTTTCCCTCGCAATCCTATGTTATATGGTTGCTATTCTAATTCTATATGATTGCTAATTTAATTTCAGATTTTTATCATGTTGTTGTTGTTGTTTTTGTTTTTACATCATCCAACTACTGGAAACAGATCATCATCAGACTTCTCACCCAAAACCAGAGATGCTAGAGGATTTCAGTGGGCAACCTGCAGCCCACTGACCTTGCAGAACTCCTCAAAGGTTTGTAGAACTCTGATGCCTCAGATCCCTCAGTAGGGACCATCCCTTTCTTCCTGCCTCCGTCAGTACACTCTCTCTTCAGCGCGGAGGAGCGACAACTCTGAGGACAGAGTTGCCTGTATTTACACTGCTCTTCCTCCTCCACCACGACTCCTGGACCAGTGACTTCCCCGGGAGCCCGCCTGGAGTACCCATGGCAACACGGGGCCCGACAGCACACTTCAAAGAATGCTCTTGAGGGGAAATTCAAAAGCCCGCTTGTATGAACACATCAATCAGAGGGTGGCAAATGTCCCCGCGAGGTGCGTGGCCCCCGCGGGCGCGCTGGGCAAGTGCAGTTCCCATGCCCGGGGCGCAGACAAAGAGCGGCCCGAGGCGCCCGCCCGAAGACCGGGCGGCACCCGCCGGGGAGGAGCCAGACGGGGCTGCCCCGGGGGCGGGGGGGCAGCCCCGCAACTTATAAAAGCCACGTCCCGCCAGAAGAGCCGGGGCGTGTTTGGAGCAGCGGCGGGTGGTGTCACAGCGAGAGGCGCGGCGGCGACAGCCCGAGAGCCCGGAGCCGCCCGATGGCTCAGAGCATGGACAGCAGCCTCGACAGCCTGGATGTAAGTGCCCATGTGCGCGCTGTTTGCAAACAAAGCTGCCCTCGGCGGAGGCTGCGGGTGGCGGGGTCGGGACAACGGAGGGGTCTGCGGGGCGCAAACGAGCGGGGCTCGGCCCTGAGCCCCGGCCGCTGCTGCCTCTGCCCGCGGCGCTTCGGACCTTGGCACCGCTGCGGCCACGGCCGGACCTTCTCCTGCCCGCGGGGTCTGCTGCCCGGCCAGCAGGTCAAGTGACATGTGGCGCTTTTGCCCGCTGGAAAACGCCGGCAGAGCACTTAGCCAGGGGAACGATGAGGGGGAGAATAGGCGAGGAAGTTTGGAGCGATGTGACTCCAGGGGAGGGCATCCCTTTGCCCCGGTGATCCTGACCGCGGGCTGCCGGCTGCACCGGGAGCGCGGCAGCGCCTGGCCCGGCCCCCGCCGCCCATACGCGGCGGTGTCCCCGTGTTTCGGAGGCAGCTCCTCTGACACGAGGTTTTGAGAGCACTTAGGAGCGAAGCGCAGATCTCTGGCAAGTTCCAACTTTAGGTCCTCGGTTAATGCTCGCGCGGGGCCGGTGCATCTGCGTGTGAAGCGCTGCGGGACCCGCGGGCGCGCCCTGCGCGGAGGTCGGGGGTCCGCGGGACACGGGGCAGGGCAAGGAAAATCTGAGGAGCTGAGGAACTGCGCAGAGCCAGATGGCACTCGCCCGCCAGCAATGCTTTTCGGCGCGGTGGCCAAAACCGTTGGTGGTTTCCTGATGCGCTTTCATGCCCTCCCCAGAATTTCGCTTCCTTTTTCCACCGCTGTGCTCAGTGGATCCGTCTGGTGAGCCCGCCGCGCTCACCCCCTGCCCCGCGACCGCAGAGGGTGGGGAACAAAGGGAGGGAACGTGGTGACCCTCCATGGGGTTTGAGTTTCCCTGATTAAGGTCACCTCTCTCTTTCTTTTCTTCATGGGCTTTGGGGTTTTTTTTTTCTTGTCTGTGTGTGTGTAGCTGTCATTTGCTTCTCAGCAGGGAATTCTTGCTATTATTTATCCTTTATTACATCAGCCGAGGGTACCTTCTCTATTTCTCCTTGACCCCATCCTGTTAATGAGAAACACTATGGAGCAGCAGCATATCCAAGTGATTTTTTTTTTTTTTTAATAGCTCTCTATTGTAAGAGTTAAATGTGATGGGTCATGTTGTGTGTGGACAAACCTCTTGCATTCAGCCCTTCTGGGCTCTCCCATTTGTGGTGTGTATCTGATCAGAGCACTGAGGTGTCCAGAACCAGCGAGATTTCTGGGAGTAGCCATTCCCTTTCATTTCCCTTTCACGCCCTGCCCCTTAGCAAGACCTTACTCCTCAGAGAAAGACAAAGGAAGTTTTTTAACTTGTTCTTATTTGCTGTCTATTTTATATATATATATTTGAACATTGTATTTTCCCATCTGGTTTTCAAAAAGTTTGCCCATTTGTGACAGTGGGGACTGTTCTCCACACAACTGTCCTCCACACACACTGCCACACAGAGTAAGTTTTTGCAGAGGAGCTCACATCTAATTTATTTGTTTTTATTTTTTTTTAGCTGTCTTCTGGGTTATTCATTGAATTTTCTGATAATGGCACGGATGAGGTTGGTTCGGGTGACTATGGAGATTATGGAGAGCCGTGCTTCCAGCATGAGAATGCCGATTTCAATAGGATCTTCTTGCCAACCATCTACTCCATCATCTTCCTAACGGGAATAATCGGCAATGGATTGGTTATTATTGTTATGGGCTACCAGAAGAAACAAAGAAGCATGACTGATAAGTACAGGCTGCACCTCTCTGTGGCCGACCTCCTTTTCGTCATCACCTTGCCGTTCTGGTCCGTGGACGCGGCCATAAGCTGGTACTTTGGGAAAGTCCTGTGCAAGGCAGTTCACGTCATTTACACAGTCAACCTCTACAGCAGCGTCCTGATCTTGGCCTTCATAAGTCTCGACCGTTACCTGGCCATAGTCCACGCCACCAACAGCCAGCGCCCGCGGAAGCTGCTGGCTGAGAAGGTGGTGTACGTGGGCGTGTGGCTGCCAGCTGTGCTCCTCACACTGCCCGACATCATCTTCACCAGCACCACCGAAGTGGAGGGGAAGTACCTGTGTGACCGCATATACCCTCACGAAAACTGGCTCATCTCCTTCAGGTTTCAGCATATCCTGGTAGGGCTGGTCTTGCCTGGTCTCATCATTTTGACTTGCTACTGTATCATCATATCCAAGCTGTCACACTCCAAGGGCCACCAGAAGCGCAAAGCCTTGAAGACCACGGTGATCCTCATCCTCGCCTTCTTTGCCTGCTGGCTGCCATATTACATTGGCATCAGCATCGACACCTTCATCCTGCTGGGAGTCATCCGACATCGCTGCAGCTTGGAGACCATAGTGCACAAATGGATCTCCATTACGGAAGCCCTAGCGTTCTTCCACTGCTGCCTGAATCCAATCCTGTACGCCTTCCTGGGTGCCAAATTCAAAACATCAGCTCAGAATGCCTTGACATCAGTTAGCAGAGGATCCAGCCTCAAGATCCTCTCAAAAAGCAAACGTGGGGGACATTCTTCTGTTTCTACAGAGTCCGAGTCCTCAAGTTTCCATTCCAGCTAACGCTGCTCTTGCCATCGCTTTATACACGGACACTTTAAAGTTGTGCAAGATTTCAGCAAAATAAGACTGACCATAATGTACAGATTTATTTACAGTTGGGATTTTATATTGTTTCTTTTAGTCTCTGTGAAGTTTGACTTATTTATATAAAAAACCCTTTTGCATTGATGACAAACTGTCTAGGCAGGTCCTGCGGACAAGTGGTTAGTTCACAAGAGTTTTAGTGACTGTCTGTATGTATAGATCCGTGAACTAAACCCTTTGGATTGTAGTAAAGTGACTGTTAAAAGTTTAGAAAATATTTCTCTGTTGTTTATATGTAAATGTTTTCAGTGTTGCTGTTCTTCTTAAAAACTTGGCTGGATATTTTTACCTTACTACAAGATGTTTGGTTTACAATAGATTAACTCTGCTGTAGAAATGGCACTTATAACCAAAGCCTCCTCTGTTACATGCTAGGGTTTGCCCCCCATTCTCAGTAATTGATGGTTTGCAAAATTTTCTGTTCAAGGTAAAATAAAAATATTTGAAGGAAAAGTTATTTTGAGTGGTATTTTCATTTCTGGTTAAATGTTTATCTCAATGCTTTTATTTACAATCCTCAATACACAATCATTTCTTTGGAAATTGCATGTCTCATGAAAAGCAGGAAAATGAGTTTCAGTACAGCCTGATTATTCAGTTGACACCTGAGTTCTAAGTCATATCTTTTTTTCACCAGAATACATTTGCTCCAGTTAACATTATGTTTAGAATTATTTAAACTGTCACTTAAAGAACTTCTTGAAGGCGAAATATCTACAAATGAAAAACAATCTATGTAAGCAACTGCTGAAGTTTACAGCTTCAGGAGCCAAACTCAGATTGCTGCTGCAAGTGCCTCACCTTTATGCCATGTATATAAAGTCAATCCTACATTTCTTCTGCCTTTTGCTATGCTTCTAAAATTAGTTTCACGTGTTAATAGTAATCAAAAGTAGTTGGATGGAAGCCATTTTTCTATTTGGACTAGAAACAGTTATTGGTGTATCTGCTCTGTGGAAGGTAAGTTGTTTTCCTCTATGGATCTTTCCCTATCCTATCTACATCCAGATTTACTTAAGGCAATATTACAGTTTTAACGTTCTTTTAAAAAATACAGAGTGCATACCAGTTCTTAGAAATATTTTTTAGTAGGGATCAGCCAGACTATGGAATTTCCAATAATTAGTGTTGAAAACTCAATTGTCTTGTCATGTTTTCTTGTTAATAGAATGTATTAAAAAGTAATGGATTCCCAAGAGGACAGAGCCATTGAGAGTATTTGTATGTTCCTACGTTAAAAGGACAAATACAACTGTTACATATATATATATGTATATAACAGTTTGGAATTAAAAAAAAAAACAATGCCTACTTAGTTACATAGAACTGAAATGGGCAACACGGATATTGCAGTGGTATTATCCAAATTTTTCACAGGCACAGCACCCTGGTGACTTTGTGGAGCAAGTACCACTATGCTAAACTATATATTAAATTCCATGCTTTATTTAAGATATTTTCATAAATACAAGACCTTTCTGTTTTCAACTTCCCTCTTCTCCAGGCAGGAGGCTGCAGCCTTGGCTGCATCCTGCTCTCTTTCCCTTGCAATGATAGCAGGAGTCACCTGATTCTACGTTGAGCCATCTCAGTTTGCTGAACCAGCACAAAACTAACCTGGCAGAAAAACAAATAGTTTGTCAGCAATCTAGAGAATTGAATGAGCTCAATGAGGAGTCCAACAAGCACTACACAAGTGCAGGATCCGGTAACCTGGAGCCAGGCACAGGGAGAGAAACACGAGATAAAATGAAAAGGAAGAACACTTCCTCCCACTTTTAGCAACTAAACTTTTAGATCAGTCAACTAATGTTTATTTTCACTCAACATAAATTAACAGGAAAGATGTATTTTCAAGAAACAGAAGGTCTCACTTTGATCAAGTTGTTCGTCCTAAACAGAGCTGAGAAATGAGGAAAACGTGCTGTAAGAGCAGAACTCCTTAAATTGTTTATTTTTGTTGTACCTTTGTGTGTTTTCTTAATTTAGTGAGGGTTTGCCCCGTAAAAGAATTTGTTGTTCTAAATGATTCTGATTTGCACCCCAGCCCAATCAATCACTGTGATTTAATTGCACTTATAAAATACTTACAGGCTATCAACACACTGCTGCTTATTTGCTGAGGAAATGTTTAGAGCTCCCAGCATTAACTCAGATTATTCCCATTATGCCTCAGTCACACAACTGTTACCTCGAGCAGAGTTAACAGGAAAGAGGGTGAAAGACAGAATAAACTCAGCAGTCATGTTACTGCCAAAGACCACTGAAAGGACACTAAGCAAACAACAGAAAGAATTTGTGTAGAAAATAAATGAGCAAAATTAAAAAAACTCAAGCCATGCCCCAGAGGGATGATTTTCATAAAACTGCCATTGTTCTCAGGAGAATTAGAGAAACTATGGACAGAAGACTTCCTGAAAGGCAGTTGCAAGTTCTTTGGGGTTTTGCTCCAGCAAGAAAAATGAGTCAAAAGCCATGTGTATTTATTTCTTATATATCTATATATCTATATTTCTTAATATATCTATAAATATTTTTTGGTACTGTTGACAGAGCCAATTGAATGGAGTTGTCACAAGGAAATGTCATAAGAAATTATGAATCCAGTTCTGTCCTTTTACCTCTGAGTAAGTCAGAGAAAATCAGGTAAATTTCTCTCAAAGCCACTGAGCTATTCCAAATACACCAACTTGGTAAAAAACATTAATTTGCTCCCTTTCAAAACAAAATTACCATTAAAGCTGATTTTTGTTAAGGATGTGACTTTTTACACCTTTCTGAAGCAAAAGTGGTCCCAGTAAACGCATTTCTCAAAATGTAAATTCACTGTCAAAAGTGAATGGACCTAATTTTGTAATTTATATATTGGACAAGTCCACACACACCAAGATCTTGCCAAAGTTTTCAAAGGGACTTTCCAAGTTTTTTCCAAATTGTTCCTCTCTAGCATACAGAATATTCATGACATTCTTCAAGATATACACAATGCATGGGTTCAGCATTTTCTTGAGGTCATAAAATAATAGCTGTGTCCAAGTAATTTTAAATATGCAACTCAAGATACAGAGCAGAAAACAAATGTGAGCACCACTGAGTATTGGTTGAAAAACAGTTTAAAATTTTATGTGGCAATTTCAAAGATTTATAATGGATTTACAAAGACTCCACGCAATTCAGGCTCTAAGTATTTTGCAGTGTGCCAGCAATGCTGGACTAAAACGTGGATATTCATCCAATACTCTAGTGCACACATTTTGAGTGCTTAAGATTAGTTAGAAATCCTTTGGATCATGCAGAGCTAAGCCAGGAACAGAACATGTATGTGAACTGGATTTTGCTTCCTCTGAAATGCCATTTGGAAGTAGAGTCAGAACATTTAACGCAGTGGGGTAAAATTCCCCTGTAATCCACTACTGGATGGTGCATTTTCACTCTGTCTGACCAGGTTGTACCAAACCCACGTGAGAGGAGCACATGAAAAGCTGAGTGGTGCAGTGAAGGTGACGGAGCTCCTGTGTGCTGAGGGCAGAGAGCAAGGGGGAGTCACTCAGGGTATTTTCCTGGCCAGTTTTATGACACAATCATTATACAGGGGCTTGAACTTCTCTGCATATCCATAAATCAGAACAAAATCACCATGAAAATAAAAAGGAAGTGGCAGCAATAACATGGAGCCATTCATACCAGTGAATGGTTTATCTTACCACGGCTGTACCCTAGTTGGACAATGTACAAAGTGACCACCTCGAGATGTTTGGTTGAAAAGGCCATTTTTCACATTGTTTGGGAAAGGAAACAGCATGACGAGGAAGTACTTCCTTGATCCAGGCATGCCTCCAAAATCCCCTAACAATGGAGTATTCTCATATTCTCATAGTGCTGAAACTTAGGAAACACTTAAGCAGATAGAGCCCCAGAGGTTTTTGCTCAAAGGATGCCACTCCCTCACTTTATGTTTTGAAAGAGCTATACAGACTTTTTCGCAGCCATAAATCACATGTCAATTGAAATTACATGAGCACTGGGATTATTGCTTATAAAGAAGGCACAGATTTCTTAAAATCCTTTCTCTTTGGGCAACAACTTTTCTGTCATTCTTTTAATTTTCTCTGAAAATATTTAATCTTTAACAGGAAGAAGTTTAAAGAGAATTTGCTTTCACATCAATTCTGTCACTATCTTCCCACCATTCCAGTTCTAGCAGGACATACAATTAAGCAATACTATGTTTATTGGGTTTGAAAATGTATTTTAATAGAAGTTCATTATAAGCATATTTTGTGTTTGCTTATTTATATGTAATTTAACATAAATACATCTACGTATATATGATGATGTAGATTATAAGCACCATTTTTAGGTGTTGATAAAGTGACCCAGGCTCCAGCATAGTGACCACTGACTTTAGAGGAGTCAGGATTCATTACAGATGTAGCAGGTATTGATTAAAATGACTATTTTCTTGAAAGGACAGATGGCTTCAGTGACAAACTCCCACTGAAGGCAGAGACAGCAGGGTACCTAAAGAATTAGGCTTCCTAAAGTGTACAACCTTATAGCCCAGATCAATTACAAATGAAGATTACAAGTTGCTCTGATTTCAGTTGCAGTCAGAGGTGCACAAAAAACTAAATCTTTCAGTTTGGAGCAGGTGGAATTGTTCTGCTGAACACAAGAGAAATAAATTTTCAGCAAAATGGTTTTCTCTTTTTGAGGGCTTGCAAGCTTTGCATACCCAGCTACCAACTGTCTTGCAATGATTTGTCTTCGGTGGCACAGTGTTTGAAAGAAATAGGTCAACATCTAAAAAATCCTTGTCTTCTGGAATTCACACCAGGAATACATCCTCACCACACAAACACGTTAGAGTAAGTAGGAATTACGAGGGATATTTGAAGGCTTACACTGTAAACAGTTCTTTGGTTTCTGGTTTGGTTTGGACTTGGATTTTTTTGCTGTTGATGCCACCTTTTGTTCCTACTGCCCTCTTCTCACCATTTCTATTCTACTGACTTTTCCTTTAAAAATATATCTTTATAGAATTTTTAATGGCTCTGTTCTGTTAAGATTTCACACAATATCCTGGACAAGTAAGAAAAAGTAAAGATAAACTCTTCAAAGAAAAAACCGAGCCTTCACAAGTGTTTCTATGTCTTCTCCTGTGCATTTCCCTTCCAACATCTGCTTTTCTTTAGCTGGAAGATAAATTACTTCTATATTGTATGAAAAGTTTAAACTCAAAGGTTGGTTTTACTCTCAAGTTTCTTAAAGTGCAATCACAGCACACATTTGTTTACTGTCTTGGTTCTTTCCTATTCTGCACTGGGTAATGGGGCAGATCTCCCAGAGAGGGGCTGGATAAGGAGGCTGAGGAAGCCCCTTACCTGCTCGTATGTCACCACTGATGCCACCACAGCCCCAGGAACATGAGCTGCCCATGGATTTGCTTCCAGTACTGAGGTACTTTGAAAGGCTAAAACAAGACCAGACACCAGTAGTTAGCACTGAGGATAATCCTAATCCGTACCTTGCCAAAGGTGAGCATCACACTCCTCAACAGATATAACACAAAATAAACCCTAAAACTTCAAGTAGAATACCTTTCCTTAACTTTCCTTTCACAACTCCTGGTCATCCTTCTTACAATTACTCCTTTAAGTATATAATACTTAAAATACTTTTAAAAACACCGATTCTCCCCAGCCTGTCTACATGAGTTCATCAAAGAGAGAATGATGATATGCTTGTCACCAGAAGATGAAACTGGGACCTCAGTTTCCACAGATCAACTCCATCTCTAAAATCTGTGGGAAGCAAGAGAGTAATTCTGATGTTTTTGTAGAGGTGTTTTAATGTGACAGCAATGTCCTGTCAGTATTAGGTTGACAGCTAGCCTGAGAGCTAGTATTCCTGCTCTCTGGAGGAGGAACTATGTCTCATACAAGTGTTAAGATCACTGTTGGAACTCAGTACAGGAACGCATTGATAAGAGGAGCAGGAGTCCAACAAGAATGAAAGGAAAGAAGGGATTATTGTACAAGGGCATGGCTCACGTTAGATTTAATTCGGCAGCCAAGTAGATTTAATGAGTTCCTGTCCTCCCCTACCCCTCACTATTTACTACCTTCCTTTCCATGGCCCTGGAGGTCATGCCCGCCCTGCCCCCGCCTTTACTCTCTTCTCCCCAGCTCCATTGTGGTGACCCCTGAACAGAGCAATCCTGCTCTGATAATGCACCCACAGAAGGCACTGAGCTGATCCACCAACCAACGGGACAAAACTGGAGAGTCTCACACCTCACGGTCCCCTCCTTCTCTCCTTTACTCTTACCCTGCTCATGCCTCTGCTGCTCAAATGATTCCCTAGCAAACCAGTTCAGCTCCTGAAGAGTGGAGTTTCACAGGAATTTGAAGCAACCTAACTTCCTCTGTCGGAAAGATTCTCATTCTCTCTCCTTCCTTTCCTCCCTCCCTGTTCTAATCCTTTCATTTGGTATCTTCAATACCCTCTGATTCCAAGTCCTCTGGACCTGTCCCCTGCTGTGCATTATCTATGGAATCAGTCACACTTTCTTTTAAACAGACTTAATTGACTAAATAGACAGAAAGTATCTTTTTTCTTAATGTATTTTATACCATTTTAATGAAGTTAGCTCAGAAAAAGGGCTGACTACATCCCAGATAAAATAAAAGCAGTCATGCGTATGGAGTATCTAAAATAAATACCAAACACATTCACTGTTTCGGTGTGACAGGCTTTTGGAGCAAGACTCCTCCTGTTCACCCAGCGCTGTTTTGCTTAGCTACTGCTTGCTAATAAATTACGGACTGGTTATCCCGATTGGCTTTTGGATTTCCCTTATTCGCGTCTATAACACTCTATTTGTGAATCCCACAGAAAATGAACCAACAAAAGGACGAGAATGGATCTCCGCCAGCATAGTGAACTGAACTGGCTCACCAAGACGTCAAGAATCACAGCAATTGCAAGAGTGGAGGCGGATTCACGCACTTGGGAGCTGTGGGGGGAGCAAAGAAACGGGACCTCGGCTCTAGGAGCAGCAAGTTGTCAGGTCGGTTTAGCTGTCTTGTCAGAACTTCCTTAAGTAAACAGCCAAACCGTTAAACAAACAAACGAGTTCTCAGGTAGGGGGCAAGAGGTTGAAAAGGTGAGAGAATGAAGAAAACAGATGACCCTCTTTAAGCGAAGTGAGCTCTGACTGCTCCTTAAATAAAATATCATTACCTGCTAACTATGCGATCATCGTCCTGCAGAGGACTTTTCCCTGAAACAAATCTCAACAAAGAGGTCTGGAATAACAGTTTTAAACTAAAGAGATCTGCAATATGCAAGATGCTGATTAGTCATGTTCCTGAGTATAACGTATATTGCTCATCAGATTTAATGTAGCTACTTGTTAAGGCACACTGCGATTCCACGTTCATAGATCGAGTCCACGGGACTTTTGGAATGCGGTGAATGTGCGACTTTTAAAAGCAGGATACTTGAAAAGTACAGATCAGGTCTTCTATTTAACAATCACTAAAAAAAAGCAAACCATTTAGTATAAGCATTATGCTGTGATTCTCTTCATATACTCAACCTATCAACTACGGAAAGAAGAAATTGCCTCACCGAATGAAATCTGCTTAGAAAACACAAACTTAGTTTCAGTGAAGATATGTAGTCAGCCCAGTTATGTTGAAGCCAAACTAAATATGCTCTGACTGCATAGTCTGAATGTATGGAGCTATAGGAGCTGCATGGTTCTCCTAATATTCTGCAAGGAAGGGGAGAGCCTGGCAACTGCATGAATATTCAGTGTAGTGTATTCATCAGTTCAACAGTCTAACCACATCTCAGCCCACAGAATAAACAGTCAACAGGACCACAAATCCTTGTATCCACTCACTTCCCACTTCCTACACGCTAACACGGAGGGAACATTAAGAAACTTTGCCCCTGCATTAAGCACTTTGTGGGGACTCTGTAATAAAAGCTGTGACAGATGAACCTTTGTCTGTGATATTCAAGAACGAGTCGGCTGCCCAGGTGTTTGAAAGACATCCTGTTCATTCATTCACCAGTTCCAGTAACAATTAAAAATCAGAACAAAGATTATTTTATCTTGTTAGAATACTTTCAGTGTCTAAAAGTAACCCATTTTAAAATCCCCTGTTCTTAGCACCACGCAGTTTACATGTACTCTTTCAGTTGCCAGCCGAAGTGGGCTCCATGATGCCCTCTCCAAGCCATGTCCTACGAGGAAAATGAACCTGAACTGGAAGAGGGTGTTGAAGTGCTGAGCTGACACTGCCTGAGCCCAGAGCGGTGCTGTTCGGTGATATTAACCGAGGGAATATCACCCATGCAGCCAGAGAAGCAGCTGTGATTACCTGGCCCTTCATCCACCCCGACTGTCCTGACCACTGGGCTGTACAATTAGTCTCTCTCCGACGTGGTGAATATTTATTTATGCAAAGTTAGACATTTTCAAAAGGACTCACAGGACAAAAGCACCCCATCAAATACAACAGCACGGCGATTAAGCGCCTCCCAAGAGAGAGCGAGCTCTCAGACGGCGAGGAAACCCGAGCTTTGGCACCGATGTCCCCTGACAAGGGACATTGTTTTTGCGAGAGGGCTCCTCCTCCTGCTCATCAATGTTTTGCGTAGGATTAAGTGTGCTTTTAAAAGGCACCTATAGGAGTAAGCCTGTCCTTGGACAAAGCCGAGAAGTGCTTTGTTTTGAGTTCTGCTGGGGGTCCGACAGATCTACCTTGGTAATTGGCACCATCAAGTCTGAAACGGTTCTGTACCAGAGCAGCAACAGATTAGATCTGCTGCGAACGGACTGAAGCTTTTTAAGGATGATGTTTAAAGTGTCCGTCTCATTTGCAGAAACATAAATGTCCTGTACGTCCAACTGTCAGAGTCTAGAGCAGCACAGACCCCTGTCCCACGTTAAAAGCAGAGCTGCAGATATCCTGGTACCCCAGTAATTCTCACTCTACACCAGCAGGAACAGCTACAAAATCTGGGTCTGTTCACAGACTCCATAAGCGAGCGGACAGCTGATCCAAACGAGCCCTTCAGGCAGAGCTACACTTAATCCTGAATCAGCAAAACCTCATAATAACTCTCAGCTGCTTGAAATGGAATTATTTTCTGATGACTGGACTTAATCCAACCAAAGGTCAGTACAAATAAAAAAATGCTGTCAGCTCAGGACTTAATGATATATTCTTACCTCTGTAGGCCTATAATTTCTTTAGATACCTGAGGTCATGTCAGTCCTAATGTCTGCCAGTTTTATGAATGCAACCATAAGCCCCTTTTAAATCAGATTACAAATGATTATTATAACTCTAAATCAAGGGAAAGGTTCACCATTTTCTCTAATTGGAAACACTAATTTAATTATAATTATTTTCTTTCCAGATGCTTTGTATTTGTTCCATTACATTACAATAGATAGTCAGGTTTTATGGAAAAGAAACAGTGGATTGTGTATGACTTGGAAAGGATGAGAAGGTACTTCCCATATGTTGTTGTAGCCACACCTGAGCCACACTTTTGTTGTTTTTGAAGTGCAGGTATCTTCATATACAGCACAGGATGGCTTCACTTCTAATTCAAAGTAGCTGAGAAGATGGTGTAACTGCAAAGCTTATGTTGTTCTAGCATTTTTTAAAGATCTTCTTCCATCTAAAAGAGCCAACTGATAAAGCTGACAGAAGTAAAAAGCTAATAATTCAATATTTACAAGTCAGTGGGCACGAAGTGGAAAATGGTAATGTATTCAATATCCCAGCCTGATTTGGCACTGAATTAACATAAATAGACATATCCTCCAAAGCACATCTTGTGAACAACCTCACTTTGCCGAATTAAAATCATTGTGCTATCTAAATTATTTTTTGTTTGTCAAAAATAAGTAGCTTTCCAGATATTAAATAGGCCAAATCTATATTCTGTGTAGCTTTGCTGAGCCCAATGTTTAATTATTTACTAGATATCAAATGTATAACATCTGTGTAAGAAGGCTGACATATGTTAAGACCTTTGACTTTGATATACAAAAACTGTCTGCTGAGTTAGGAATCTCTCTATAAATTAATTAGATAAACATGAATATAGCATTTGTATTCTTCTAAGTCTTTGCTTCCCCAGAGATGAGGATGATGCTTACACAAAGAACACAAGAGTGAGTGTATGAATGGATCCCTTTTGTCTTTGAATGCACAAGGTTCCACTTTATGCTTCCTTAACTTTTTAGCGGATGTCTTTCACAGTTTAAGGATTTCACAGTCTAAAGGTTAATTATTCTCTCTTCTCTTAAGCCATTTCTGAGATTCTGCCAATATTACAGAAAACTACACCAGTACAACTACCTAGATTCTTTTTTCATTGGTGCAAATGTTGTAGGCAATGCCTCAGGTAAGAACATACTTCTGGAAGGATGTTTGTCTTCTTTGTTCATACATGGAAGCACACGGGCACACACACACAAACCCAACTGATTATACTTTGGGTCACAATCACATATCTTGATAGGAAAACTTCAATTTCATTTATCTCCATGGCTGTACTTTCAAGTTGGCGTCCTGCTAAAACTTTCTTCTCCACCTGCTTGTTATTCCACTATATAACCACAGATCCTTTTGCCCAACATTCTTTAGAAAGCAGAGCCTACTGCTCATAGTGTTATTTCTTTTTTTCTCAGCTAGATATGAAATGTAGTATTTTTATCAAGATAAGGGAAGGGTCACAGTTGATCTTCTAGTGAAAGTGCAGAGCCTTCTCTCCACATTTTTTTCTTCTAGAGATCCCTCAGTAGAGAACCATTTTTAATGGTTTTTGCTACAACTTTGCAATAGAACAGGAGTAGTTTACAGGTGAGTAGCAAGGTTGTAAGTTGTGCCCATTCTCACTACTCAAAACTTATAATCTTCTTCCCAATAAAGCTGCCTATAGCAGGATATTCAAGGAAACTGGAGGAGCAGACGTGTGCCAAGAGCATCAAACAGCTCTTTGCCTGAGTCGGGCCCATAGTGACATGCATGCAAAAGAACTCTCACTTTTTCAAAAAGCAATCCTGAATAAAAACTCTTCTCATTGAAGATAGAGGCCTTAAGGAAAATCCTGCATGTTAACAAACATCTTCAGATAATGCCGAGTTTGATGCTCGTTTCCTAGTTATTCACAGACTCTCTTAAATGGAGCTCTTTCAGTTCTGTGCCTTAGCCTAAGGAAATCCTGCAAGAACAATGTGTGACTCAAACACACACAGGTTTCCCAAATGGTGGCAAGACCCATTGATGCTGCTTCAGATAGCACCAAGACAGCGAGTTAGAATACAAGCCAAACCAGAAAGGGGCTTGTTTGTACAGAATCGATTTGGGTTCAAGCTTTCTTCCTTTCAATTGGCAGTGTGCTATGTAAAGTGTCCTGCAGTGAAGAAGTTATTTAGCTGCCAGACTGCCTCACCTTTCCTCAAGGATTTCAGGGAATTTCAGGGAATTTCAAAGCCACCCACTGCTCACTCTCCAAATAAGCATTCCCATTTACTATTCTGAGTAAAGCAGTCTGGGATCAACTTGCAGGTACTGAAGGTCTGGTAACAGAAGTTTTACTCTCTCTCTAAAATGAGATACCTTGGCAAATGACACAGTTTTATTAATCAAGGTTGATCTATGCTGTAGAAGACGCCTGCTTTGATGATCCTGGAATTGGTAAAACCTGTAAACATTTACAGAAAAAAACCATGTATCACTGAGGATGCTACAACTTTCCTAAGACATCCCCTGTAAACAAGAGAAAACCCTTAGGATCCCTGAATTATTCAACTTTCCTGCTGAAGTCATCAACAGGGTATAACTGATTCCAGTACATGAACATCTTTCCACTGTACAATAGATTTAGACCATTAATTTATGGCCTAGATAAACCCAAAATCTAAATCTTCCCCCTGTTTCTTCTTTATTTCTACAGCATGATCCAGTGCCTTCTCCAGTCACAGCCTACTTCAAGGTGTTGCTAGTACCTTGTCTAGTCAGAGCATCCCCAATGATATTTTAATGTTTCCTCAGCAAAGAGGGCACATTTTTGTATTCACAGCAGGTCTTACACATCACACAGCACCACATATGTGTTAGTGGATATATCTGGTTATCTGTCTTCCCTAGAAGATCATATTGATCAGCCAGGCAACCCCTAAAACACCTTAAATCTAGATTACTCTTCCAATTTTACTTGTGAAAACACATTATTTGTCTGTTGAGATGCTTGAGTCACATGGTTCTAGGAAAGACGTCTTTTGACTGCTGGAAAGACAGGAAGCAGAGCATGCCTAATACGCACACAAAAGAAACACAGTAAAATAAAATGAAATTAACTTTCAACCATTTTTTTTAATGTAAGGATTTATGACACTAAATAGCCACAAAGAAATGAAAAATAGTAGTCCATCTAATAAGTGATTCCAGGGGGTTTATACACAGGTAAATACAGTTATGGATTCAGACACCATATATCACTGAGAAGTAAAAGCAAGGTATAGTGAAGATTATATGCATAAAATGGATCCTAATAAAACTTTTTCCACTAAAATTTTTAATAATCAAGCTTTTGAGAGAGAACAGAGTGGTCCAGTGAAAGTGCTGCTTTCCTGCAGTCTTAAAAAAGAAAAGGCAAGTCTTTCTAGCAAGTCTTACAATTCCCACCCACCCCAGTTACCTCACCCTCACTCATCCTCTCACACAGTAATTAAGGACATTAGATTATAACTTCATTCAAACACCTACTAAAATCTGTGGAGGCTGTCAGTGGATTGATAAGTTTTGTATTAGGACACCAATGTCTCTTGCACACTGACTTTCTTCACTCTTTCCGATGCCATCACAGCTAACTCAGGAATTCTGACTGATTTTTGACTCAGAGAGTTGGGGCTTTTCAGCAGAGTGCTCACAGCGGGCCCTGTGTGGGTAACTGATGTGCTGAGCAGGATGATATACTGCAAAGAGAAGTCTCAGGCAGGAAAACTGAAACAATGAGTTACTCACAAAGTAGCTGGAATACACCACACTTGCTCTTTGCCTTTCTATACATAAAAATTCTTTGGAGCTTATTTGTTCAAACATTAAAACCTATCCAACTATAAACTCCAAATCTCACATCTCTAGCTATAAGCCAGTTCTATTCACAAAAATCAAGGCTCCTTTACCCATCAGGCACTTCTAAGCATATCTTTGGATGTTGTAGCTGTTGTGTTTTTATATAGTCGAGCTATTTGTCTTAAGTAAAAAAAGTGGCATCTGTATGTAATTTCCACTTGGCACCACTATCTCCTTTTGATGACAGTCTGCACTGTTTCCCTTTCTTCTTCCAGTCACTCCAGCTGCAGGACCCAGATGTCAAACTCAGGAATGTATTTTTTTCCCAGCAGTGATATCTGATTCTGTTGTTGGCACCTCTGCTGGTGGCTGCTCTGAAGCTGCCTGTGTGCAGCTTCCTAAGTTTAAAATGCAGGCAGTGTTTTTTATTTATATGCTAAAACCTCTTCAGTTGCCTTAATTATGGAAACTGAATATTATAAATTCATCAGCTACACAAACATACAGATTCCATTATTTACAATATTGGTTTCATGACAACCGCTACACTTCTGTAACCAGAAACTGGGAGGCAAGAAGAAAGCTTCCAGAAGAGCTAATGAGACATCAAAAGTAGTTGCTTACTTTCAATAACTGATCCAAACAAAGAAAAGGTAAATATAAAGCAATCAAAGGGTGATTGATGAGAATAAAGAGTAAGGTAGAAAGGAAAAGGCGAAAAAAGAAATGCATTAAAAAGGAATGAACAGCAAAGACATGAGGGGAGAATAAAATATGTTAGAACTGTCTAAAAACATTTTGCCACATGTCTCTAAAAAGTGAAGTTCTTCAGAAAAGAACCAAGGGAAAAACCTCTTCCTACTTACACCTTTTTGCAATTATCTCTTTTTTCTTTCTCCTAGCTCCGTGTTTTCCTCTGGGGGACTTTTTTCTGCAGTATTTGGTTCTCTATTACAAAGATAAGGGATTTGTCTCCTCAGGAATGCTGGATGTGTCAGGAGCTCCATCCTCCTGGAGGCCCCCATAGCACCTGCGTGCTCGCCCTGCTGCATTTTCCTGTCTACAGAGCCCTTAAAGAAGCACCTTCCTCTTCCCCTGCATTAATTCTCCTCTGTAATAAACATGAGTCTGAGATGGCTTCCATCTTACACAGATAAATACTAACAACTCCTTTATTAACAACTCCTTTACATTGATGCATAACAAGTAGTCACAACAAGTTAATGAAGACAAAAGAGTGGTATATTAACAAAGGAAAAGAGAAAGGATGGTCAGGGCTGAATCCATTAATGGGATAAAGGTGAGTAAGTGATGAGTAACCCAGTCAGGTAGATACACAGACTGGAAAGTTCAGAGATAAGAAAATATTATGACATTTTTATAAAGATATATAAACTATAGAAATATTAATGCATATTTGTATTATCTTGACAGCTCACTTGATTCCTATCTCAATATATCTGTTGGATGTTGAACTCTGCATGTGATTCATGCTGTAGAAATTAAAGAACTATGACCAAAAGTTTAAGAATTCAAATACAAAGAGAGAACTAGCTTGAAATCCAGGAATATAAAATGTTTACTGGGATTAATTCATTTAATCAATTAATAGATCATATTTATTTTTCTGTTTAGTCTGGCAAGATGCCAATACCATGATTCCTATTCACCACTTCCATATGTTTATGTGCACCAGAGGTAGGGAATGGATTCTATATGAGGAACAAAACCACACACAGGATTCTGCTGGATAGACAGTAACGATCAGTTATTGCAGTACAAGGAAGATAAATAGATAAGAGAGTGTTCAATCAGGCTGCCACAAAAAACAGAGAGCAGCAGGGTCAAGACTAACACAAGCAGATATTGCTTCATAATATACAGCTCTAGAACTAAAAGATGCTGAAAGTTCATAGGGATACAAAAAGTGGTATCACGGAATTAGCAGGAGAAAATCCAGCACGGACAATGAAATGCACAGAGGTTATATTTGGCTTAAGAAGTTCCTGCTCTGAAAATCACTGGAGGCTGGGAGAGCATTTTGGTGAAATAGCACTATGTACTTATTGTCTTATCTGCTTTCCTTTGCTCTGATGCTGGTCAGTGCCAAGACAAGACACCGATTCAGACAAACCTTTGGTCTGACCAAGAGAAGTTGTTCTTATGTTCAGCTTTTGGAATTTGAAAAGTCCTACTGAAAGCAGCTGGATGTCTGTACACTGCAAGTCTGAACACCCAGCTTTGTGTACGAACAATCAAGAGAAAAAGTAACTTACGAGAAGACAGAGACTTTTTTTTAACAGTTTAAAAACATTAGCAGTGTAGGGGCTGGGCATGTGAGCTCTGTCAGAGAGGATGAAGCAGTTCCATGAGAAAGCACAGAAAGCAGGAAGACAATTTTGTAGGTTTGGCTCTGGATGGGAAGCTAATGAGGCTGATGGCAGAACTGCATTCCTGGAATTGACTGTGGCAGGATTGTTGCCCTCCTACACTGGATAATAGGAGTCAGGGTTTTTTAGTTGGATTCATTTGGACTGGACAGATTCAGTAACCATGTCCCACTTTCAGCCCCAATGATTTCAGCCCCCCTTAAAGAAATGGCCACATATGCACCCTCAGTCACCAGCCTTTTCTAAAAAGGTATTCTCAGTGATTTAGGAACGTGCAGAAGCCTCAATTCTGGTTGAATGAACTCAAGAGTTATCCCAGCTGAGATTAGAAGAGCTGCAGACAGTGGGATCACAGTGTCCACAGCTCACAGCACTGGGATGGTGACAGGCAGACAACAAGAAGGGAAAAACTGGTGTGAGAAGATAAATTCTGATATTTTGGTCCTGAAGATGAGAACAAAGAACAATATTAAGAGTACTGCCAAGGACAGAATAAACAGCCAGCAGACATTTAACCCCCAGAGAAAATAGGCTGCAGACTTCAGTCATGACAAGTGCATTGTACTTACTTCAAAACTATTTTACTTCAGCAGCATGAAAATTTCTAATTATTCTTATAGTTCTTCCTACAAACAGACACATGGAGATGTGTCTGTCGGAGTTTGTGATCAAAGTGTCAGAAACAACCATTACACTTGTAAGTGTGAAAAATTAAGATGTTGGCATGCAGATGGAAAAAGGGAAGCACATATTTTATTATCTATTTTGCATATAAGAGACAAAACTGTGACACTTAATCAGAGGTAAGATTAGAGACAGCACACAAAGACAATGTATTTAGAAGTTCTAAGGACATTGTCACAGTCTTCTGTTTACTATAATTTTTCAGTACAGCAAGACTTTAAACAAGAGGGAGAAAGTAAAAGAAAAACAAGCTTTCCTATATGTAAGTAAGGAAGCCAACTTGTCTACAAACTTGGCCTCCAGCATCTCTGCCCCCAGGAAGTGGAATCAGTGTCCTGCTACATCTGCTGCTCAACTACTTCTTCAAACTTCTTCAAACCCAATGAGGGATGTAAATCAATTTTATTTTCATACTGGGACACTCTGGGAATATATATGTCCATCAGATGTCCTTTGTAAGAGCTGAAAGGAATCTAGGTCCTGCCAAGGAAGAACCAGAAGGCACTAAACCTGAGACTAATTGGCAAACAACCTTCAAGTGCAGGTGGAGATGACAAGAAAGCACGTGTGGAAACTAAGACAAGGTTTCACATGCCTCTTCTAAGAGCTGGAACAAATTCAGGGAGAGAACAGCTTCGGCCAACCCAAGCTTGTTGTAATTACCTTGTTTGTGTTATGCTTTATCTTCCAGATGTCCATCAGGCAGAGCTGAAGAGATGAGAAACTTTCCCCACAGCAGCTGGAATACACATATCAAGAAACCAGAAAACAGACTGTCAGAGAAAGGGTGGCTTTTCTTTTAGGTCCTGAAGGGAAGGAAATAGATTTCAAGGGACCCACAAATCTTGGAAGAGGGCTGTGAGAATTGCTCCACAGCTCTTATTGGTAATTTGTCAGGCCTGAGCAGTATAGCTGTACAGTTTGTGTCTGGCATTCTGGAGAGGTAGAGAAGAGTCAAGGCAGCCTGATACTGTGCAGGCCACTCAGGACCAGAACGTTAACGGGCAGAGAAGAGGGAACCCCACGCTGCTTTTTTTTTCGAATGTTCATGCAAAATGTGTTAGTGGTACTGTCTGTGTTACTATTATAACCCCTGGTAGAAAGGAGGAATGTCTTCCAAATTCCATCAACACTGTACTGGGGAAAGCCCTTGTGTCACAGCCTGTCCAAGGGCCAGAGCCGGGAGATGTGCACACAGCTGATGGCTGGGACAGAGACTGGAGGCAACAGAACATTCCCTTGCTAACACTGTGTGGGTTTTCCATGACCTAATGAAAAATTTGACTCCTGGAGACTTTATGTTCATCACGTTCACTGGAGGTGCACAGTTCAAAGTCATATTTATATCCTTGGAATTAAAACTTTTGAGGGAAAGGAATGATTCCCCAAGCTAAGCAGGTCTTCTGTGACATGAAAGAACAAGCCTCCACCTTTTGAAGGATAGATTCTACATTTGGAACTGATTTCAGGCACATCAGATCTGTTAGAAATAAAATCAAGATGGGTTGTTACATGTACATCATGGTCTGCACTTCAGAGGAGACTGTGACATATTGGCTGCGAGTCTTGAAGAGTTAAGAAGTGTGAAACAGACTGTGGAGTTTGCAAAACATTTCACCTGCCTGCTAAAAAGATGACGATAGAAAATAAGTCAGTATGAGCAATGGCCACTGCAGGAACCTTTGCTACTGACCCTCGAGGTAAGAGAAAGCTTGAACTGCACAATTCTGTAGAACCAGTGATCCTGGGCAACAAAGAGATGAACTTCCCTATGAAATGGATTATCATGTGCAAATAAACTAAGATTAGGAAAAAAAGTAAGTTAAGCCTTTGAAATGATGGTATTATTACCATCATAATCATCCCGAGCTTGAATTTGACAATACAAACATTCAACAAAATAGAAGTGTGAGGTGGCTCCCTAGCCTCCTTTCTTCCTCTGATACTGGAAAATAAATACTGTGAAACAACTTTTCTCTCATATACAAGAGAATACGCTCTGTGGCTCCTAAATTATATAAGCAGCTATTTTATTTTGAAGGTCTACTGTGAAAGCAGCAGCTGTGGAATACACAGATTCAAGTAAATACAGTGGAAAAAGTGGGCTGTATTACAAGAATCTTACATGAGACAGTAGAAGCCGCCACAACATTTCAGGATCAGACTATAAATGTATCCTTTCAAAATTCCATAAAGGTATTTTTTAAAATTGGAACTGTCAAGTGATTGTCCCAGTAAAAGCAGTTTATCATGGGAAACTCTGAGTGGGTTCAGCAAAACGGAGAAGGGAGAAAACGAAGCATTTTAGCACAAAGCTTAAAAAAATGGAAACATCCGGAAGTGCCTAAAAGGGAAACATCACTGTCCTGCAGACAGAACAGGGACCAAAAAAACCCCAGTATTGCTGGGTTTTCCTTTGCTTTTTTTATTATGCTCTTGAAAGATTACCCAAGCACTTTTTCTGCTGACAGTCATGCAGGATATAATTAGACATAATCAAGTAAATTTGATATGTGAAAATACAACGAGATTTTCTTCCTCTTTCAGCAACCTCTTCCAGCCAATTGAATGCCCACACTGAGGAAGGAACACTGCACACTGTTAATACGCACAGACTTCAGGTCTGAGTGTCTAATTCAGCCACTCACCTAGAACTCTGAAGAGACTTACATTTCTCTAACTCCAAAACTGAACTTGAAATACCACAGAATTCATAACACGATATTTGATTTTTTTTTTTTGGCGGTAGGTAGTAAAAACAACGTTTTTAAATAAAAATAGAACCAAAAAGCTGCAAACTTGTTACACAGCTTTCAAATTCATCAGTATAGTAATATTCTACAGACTAGAAATACAAAGTTATTGTGTAAGTAATCACCAGCTGGTCATTATTCAGCAAATGAAGGAATATTCTTTATTATCATTATTCAGAATTGAAGTCTTCTCAAAACATCTTTGTGACAATGGCCTTTTGCCAGTGTCTGAGAAGCAGTCCTTGCTGCTTCACAGCATCTTCGGGATGCTATGATCTAGTGATTAGTTGCACGTGGCAAAATACACAACTGATAGATAATGAAGAAAAATGAGAGAAATCTCAGTGAACATGACACGATTTATAGTTTTAGGTAAATTAGCAGTTCACATGTAACGAGCTAAAAACATTATGGAAACCACAAACTGATTTATGCTCACTAGGATTCTGTCTGTAGTCTGCTCTCTAGCTGAGATGAACTCAGGTTTTCTGGACTTCTCTGGCACTGAAAACAACGTCTGCAGGGCAGATGTCTGGTGGAAATAGAGACAAAAGCAGTGTGATAGAAGTAATCACACCAGATGTCGAGAGCAAGCAATTATCCAAAATAAAGTGAATTGATAGGAGACCCAAATCTGAAGGCACTGGTTACCTTTAACCACTTACACTCTGGCAATGATGACAGAGGTGAGACGAGCATGAATTTGAAAAGTAAGCCCTACTATGTAGGTCAGTAGCTTCCCTCTCATAAAAAGTATCTGACAGCAATCAGTTGAAAGGTTGCAATTATTCAGTGGCAGTTGACCAAAAAACATTTCTGCACAGAAATTTTCACATTTTTCCTCTAAAGGTCAAACTCTCCTACCAAAGTAAAAAGTAATTTTCTGCTCAAAACCCAGTATTACATAAGACAGAAGGAAAAGAATCCTAGAATCATTCCTTACTGAAAATGCAGTGTTTAGGGCTAACAGTTGCTTTAGTGTTTTGTGTAGTTTCTTGATGAGAACAAGTGGAAATACAGGAAATTCCATTTAACGATAAGAAAAAAAAAACCTTTTTCATCGTGAAAAACCTTTTTTCATTGGAACAGGCTGAACAGGGATGTTGTAGAGGCTCCATCCTTGGAGATATTTAATACCCCCCTGGACACAGCCCTGGGCCATGGATGACCCTGTTTTGACTCTGGACTAGACAATCTCCAGAGGTCCCTTCCAGGCTCAACCATTCTGTGATTCTGTGAACGTGGAAAATACCAGTGTTTAGGAGTTGTCTTTAATTTCCATTTATTATCAGTTGTTTTTCAACAGCACCAAATGTCTGTCATCTCCATATCTTGTTTGAAATTATGGTAGTTTTGATTTCCAAAGTCCTCTGTTCATTGAAATGCTGTCATTTTGATCTTACCATCCTCTAATCTGATTTACTCATGCTCTCACTATCCCACCCTCTTTCTTCCTTTTCCTCCTTACGTTTCCAGAGAACAGAAGTATTCTTTCTATGTTTTAATCTGGAATGATCCCCTCCCTTCCAAATTGCTAAGACATGGGGGGTTTCCACCAATCTGTTTGTAACACTTTACTGCACTTTTTATCCTAATGCACTTCTATATGTTCTCCTTTAAAAATGGAGTTGCCAACAGAAGGGTGTGTTTCACCATTCAGAATTACAGACAATCACTTTGGTATATTTTATACCTTTTTTAAACTGCAATTGTTAAGGAACTGGTACTTCATGCACCATCTGATGCAGAAGAATCCAGTTTGTTCAGAGGAAATTAATTTTTAAACACCAAAATCTTTGCTTTCCATTCGTGAATATCTACTGCAAACTAAGAGCACTCAGTCTGCAATGTTATGAGGCAATTAAATACACAATCCTTTTATTTTCACAGGAACACTTCTCACAGAAATACTTAATCAACTAACACTACACAATTCTTACTGCCCTCCCCTGCTGATATTAGAAGTACTTTCAAATTACCTGCTTTCATATTTACATATTTAATACTTACACACTAAAGCTCTTGTGCAGATACAGAGACGATCTCAGCACACCAATTTCTGGTTTTCCACATGCAAGTTTCCTGTGTGCAAACACCACCATTCCCACAGGATTACCAGTGCCCCTCTGAAAACTAGTTTAGCTATTTGGTTCTTTGTTAGGATATATATTGGTAAACCAGACTGGCAGACGCATGATAAAAATGTATTAATAATAGGAGATACAATTTCTTAAAGGTAGACTTTTGATGGGATTTTTGTGATAAACATAACTCTTGTCTCTGCTTCACAGTAGAACTGTTTTCCAGTTTGGTAGGACACTTCACGAGCAAAAGAAGCTTTGCAAACATCTACATTTATCATTACTAAAAATAAAATATATACACTAGCAAAGGCATTTAATAACCAGCACTTGCTAAGAATCATATTGTTAGAGGAAGCACTTCAGCAGGACTCCAACCACATCTTCTTTTGAAATTTTATAAGACATCTTCCTTTGAAAGTATTTCAGACACATTTGTTATGGAAGAAGAAGTATCGATAATACCACACAACAAACTTTCTACAAAGTTCACACAACTGAGTCTTTAGATCATGTACCTTCCTATGATATGAGTCACTGAATTTTTGGATGATGCTATAAATGCAATCAAAGTAAGTTTAGTTTCACTTTGGTTTGTTAGAACTACAAAAGAAGAAGGAAGAAACAGCAATTTGCAAGGAGATGGAAAACAAGGCAATATAAATAGCAAAAAATAGTTACACTTAATGAGATTTGTTTTCATTGGAACCGCTGCTGGGTTTCACTTTCAAACTACAGAGTTATCTCCTTTCATTTGATTAGAAACAATGCTGTGCAATCTGTCTGAGCTGCTTTGATTCTCTCACCAAATAAAAGAACAAGTGCCTTCACGCTTAAAGAGAGAAAACATTCAATTTAAGGGAATGAAAGAAGGAAGAAAGAACCCGGTTACTTTAAATACAAACGTGAAGACAATTACATCACAGACAGTAAATCACAGTCTGGCAAGGATGCTGGTGGAGAAATTCTGTTCTGTCACAACCCAGAAGGAGTTACTAAAATTCACAGGATTACTTTGGAAGGTCATAGTTGTGGGGGTTTTTATAATAAATTCTCTATCTCAATATATTTGTTTCTTTTTAGTAGTTGCTCCTAAACCTTCCCTTTATTGTCATTTTCCATCATTATCCCTCAGTCTCCCAGTGCCTAACGACTTTCCCGTCTCTCCCTGTGCCTCTGCAGTCCTTGTGACCTCTTTTCCTTCAAGCTGCTTAATGTAATTAAGTAATTTACATTATCAAAGCAATTATTCCCAAATGGAATACAGGTTGACATTTGCTGCTTCTAGCCTGTGTCTCTTTCTGCCTTGCATTCTCAAAAGCTTATTGATTTCTCCAGCCGAAAACCTAAATAATTAAGATTTTGCCTCCTCCTAGAAGCCTTGCCTTGCTTGTACTTGTGTGTTCCCAGATCTCCACAGGTGCAGTACTGCTGTGGATGTCCTTGTACCACCCACGTGTTGAACCATGTTCCTTCAGTGTGCATTCCTTCACCACCTACTCGATACCTGTGTCTTAGACAAATCTTCACCACCAATTCAGAAGTCATCCGTGTTGTGCATTATAAATCATAACTGTATTTATATCACGGTTACTTTGCTGTAAGCACCTTAGTAAGCAATGACACAGTCTAAAGTACACCTAGAGAGTGAGCCAGAATATTAACAAATATTAATGACAATGAAAGGCTCCAAATTGTGACTTAAAACTTTATCAAGTTATCAGGGTTTCAGCCTCGGGGGATAAACGTTCAGCCATAGGCTGTGGAAGCAGAGACTTCAGGAGCAATCTCTAGCAAACGCCACAGCCACAAATTCGGACATATCTAATGGAATCTGCTGACAATCCCATGCAGCTGCATCTCGGGATCTCTGTCTCAAAGCACACCATTTCTCACCAGGATTGCATGGTTCATGGCACTACTATTGACTCTGCACTTTTAGCATATCCAAGTTTCTTCCCAAAACACAGAGGAATCGCTTTGTGAAGAAGGAAGGCTAACTAGGGGAAAAAAGTTCTTTTCACAAATATATTATGTTTCTAGTAGCAATGATGCTGCTATGTGGCAGTCTGTGCATGTAAATGATTTAAGCTGTCTAGGGATAGCCAATGTTTTTACTACACAAACCAATATATTCAGTAGTTGCTCTGGTTCAGGTCTGAATAAGATCTTATACTGCAGAAAGTCCAGCTGTTATTTCACTTAAGTCATTTGTCTAGTAAAAGATATTACTTCTTCATAGGAGCCTTGACTTACTTTATGTTCTGCTCTTTGCTGTTTCCAACTGCTGTAAATTAACAGAGATCACATGTTAAGTGTGTGGTTATTTTATGCACTACAGGATAAGTTGCTGACTTCATCCTTTATTTCACTTTTGAATACATTATTTTTCACTTGAATACTTCAAGTTCTTCCCTTTGCTAACAAAGTCTACTGTCAGTGGTAACATGTTAATTCAAGTATATGTTTGAACAGGATTC
Source organism: Cephalopterus ornatus (assembly GCA_013396775.1). NCBI lineage: Eukaryota > Metazoa > Chordata > Aves > Passeriformes > Cotingidae > Cephalopterus > Cephalopterus ornatus. Next base: position 1,286,005 of record VZRE01001354.1, read on the forward strand.
CCAGGCCCTAATAACCATCACTTCCTGCATTCATAATAAAAACAGTGTGAGATGGCCATGTTCTCAGACATCAAACAAAGCTGCAGGACAGCCCAGTTAAATGGTTTGCCAACATACTGTTTAATACAGCACTTTTCTAAGTCTTTCTCATTATGCACATGGCTGTTTAGGACACACCAGGGGAAATGCTCACCAGCACTACTAAACTGCTTGATTTAAATTACTTGCTCCATGTCTTGAGGTAACTTTGGTAACTTCAAGTAGGACGTTGAACGACGCAAAGTATTTTTTTAAACAGTTTGCCAAACCTTAATGTGTTCCTTTACAACAACATATGGTATAGTCATTGTTTAAAGGCAGGTTCTCAGCAGTGCACATCTTTCACTACAGGGATTGAAACTGGGGACCCATCTGCTCAGATCTATTAAACTCTCAATACAATTTCAAACATTTGCTGCACTGATGACACTTTCAAATACGGCAGGATTTTTATAACGTAGGTGAATAACGGGAACAGGATCTCACTTTAAACAAAATCATCTTAAATTGTTGTCACAGAAAAGAAAAAAAGGGAATAAACAGCTGCAGTCCTGAATCACGTTAAACACAATGCCAGGGCTGTGTGATACAGGCTCCATGTTATAAAGCTTTCTTTTTTTCCTTTAAACTAAGGAATGTGCAAACGGTAATCACAAGGGCTCAACAGAAAAGCACTTTACAGCACCCCCCAAAATGTGGAGGTGATCTCTTTTATTAGGGCAACTAAAAATGTAAAGAAGTGGTCTTTGAGAAATTTTGTTTTAATTTGTTTTATCAGAGCATGTGAGCAGTAAAAAAGGAAAATCAAAGGGCTGCCCTGTGTGGTTCCTCTTGGTAAAATAATCAGCTTTGAAGTTATTCTTTGGATAACACAAGACACTGGGTTAAGTAAGGGGCACCTCCTTAGGATTTATTCCCATTTGACACAGCACTGCCAAACATATGTAAATTTTATACCAAACTAAATGTGAAAACATGTATTATACTAAATAGCACTATGAACACTATGATTGTTCCTTAAATAACCACACAGCTGAGAAAAACACAGAGGAAAACACAGGAGAGTAAAATCAAGGAAAACCTAAGGGGGAAAATATAAAATGAAAGAAAAACTGAACTATTGATCCACCAGTGTTCTTACACTGGCCACTCCCCAGCTGGGGTAATAAATATATCACAGTTCACCAAGTCATCAGTTCTGACAACTTAGACAACAAAAGATCTGTACCTATACACAGAGTAAATGAAATCAGATTTGTTGTCAATCTGATAACCATCATATTTTGACAATTAATTATGTTCATTTAAAGAAGCACACCTCAATTCATAATTCATTAAATTCATTAAAATGCCCACTATAGCTGAAAATCTACTTTCTAATCTCTTTTCTTTACATGTTTTTTCTGTTAATTCACTGATTTTATTGTCTAACACAAAGAGAAAAAATTTAAAATAGAGCAGGGAAGAGACAAAAATGGGGAAAAAAAGACATTAAATAAAGATCAATGGTAAAACTAGAAAACCCACAAATCTCCTCACAGCAGCAGTCCCTTGAGTACAGGATAACAAACATGAAGACAAGTTCAGACTTTTCTGCAGAATTTTTACACTGAATATGGTCTACCTTGTACCACAGCTTTCCATGGCAACTTGCAATAAAAACCTACACATACCTGAATGGCACAGTGGTAAAGGCCAAGGCCTTGCCTAAACTTGCTCATCCAAATAAGATAAAATACATATTCAAAGTAGAACAATTATTTTAAAAATTTCAGAAATCCAAACTCTCTCCATGTGGACAATTTTATTCTAGAATAAAAACATCCAAGAGTGACAGTAACAAGAAAAACCTCAGAAATTGTTTTAGTGCAGTTCATAACTTGTCTCCTGTATCAGGAATCACAGAAGGGCTTGGGTTAGAAGGGACCCTAAAGACCATCTTGTTCCAACCCTCTACCACGGCAGGGACGCCTTCCACTATCCCAGGTTGCTCAGAGCCCCAACCAGCCTGGCCTTGGACACTTCCAGGGATGGGGCAGCCACAGCTTCTCTGTCCACTGTGCCACACAGGTTGGTGTCATCAGCAAAATTCCTGAGGGTGCACTCAATCCCTCTGTGCCTGTTGCTGGCAAAGGTGTTAAACAGCCCCAGCCCTGAAGCCAACCCTGAGGAATGTGACTTGGCACTGGGCTCCACTTGGACACTGAGCCATTGACTGCAGCTCTTGGTGGGTGACCATCCAGCCAGTTCCTTACCCACCAAGTGATCCACCTATGAAATCCACCTATGAAATCCACCTCTCTCCAGTTTAGAGACAGGATGTTGTGCGGGACAGTGTCCAAGGCAGCCTTGCACAAGTTCAGGTGGGTGACACCAGTGGCTCTGCCGTTATCCCCCCAGGCTGTAACCCACTGTAAAGGGCCAGCAAATGTCAGGCACCATTTACCTTCAGCGAAAACAAGATCACAGCAACTCCTGCACTGCTCAGTAAGCTCAATGAACACCACATATTTTTGTCCATTGTTCATCTGAAGACACAAATCATTTGCAAAAGGTGTCACTGCTTGATGCTGGTATAATCTTTCTTCATGGTACTTCCATACAACCTCATTATTGGAATTACCAAACTGCAGCTTTTGGTTGGTGTCTATTTATTACCAGTTGACTTTATTAATCATCACAATATACTTACTGAATGATTATATTAAATTAATTGAAAAATTCTTTCTTGATAGCAAATACCATAAGAAAATTTTTTTTGAAAATTCTTATTTACATTTTTTATAATATTTTGCCACTGGAATATGGTAAAGCAGTTCAAATATGCTGTGGCTTTCCAGGAAAGCAAACTCAGACAAAACAGAAAATTCCTCAAACTAATCTAGGTGAATTTCAAAAGACATGCAGGAATCATACCATGGCAAAAATGAAGGCAAGCATAAGAGGAAGTCAATAAAGAAAAAAATCTAGGTGTCAAATCATATTCATGGAATCTATGGAAACCTCATCAAAGTGAACAAGATTTGTATCAAAGGCAATTTTAGTGATGTCAGAATGAAATTGAGTAAATGTGCTTGGAAATCTATGTCTCAACAAAACTAAATAGCTCAATGTGGGGCTGTAAAAGTCAGATTAACAACTGACAGCACATCCTTCAGATCAGGTCCTGCAGCAGGCATTTCTGAGCTTAAGGTACAGAACAGGATGATCAGAGCTCTGTAAAAGGCAGAGAAATTCAGAACTGAACACAGGCTCTCAGTGTTGAAAGTTGTCTCTAGATATCAGAGAGAAAAACTACTGCATAAAAATATCCAGCAGTAAGTATTGCAACCAATCTACTGCAATAACTTGTCATGCATTTTGATAGTGGGTGGGATTTTCAACCTGGGTCAGATCACTGAAGAACCGTTTTGTACAATAAAGATCACACCACAGCAGTAAAAAATTTAGGATACTGTCAGTCCTCAGCCACAGACCCTTCATCTTTTGATAACATTCTCCTTGTTGAGTGAAGATTTTAATGAAAACAGTATTTCAGAACTTCCTTCCTTTGTGATTATATGTCCTCACCTTAACCTTATTTTAACATTGTTTTTTGTGTGGGCGTTTATTGTATTGCAGAGTATGGCAAATCTGATAAGAGCAAAGCAAAGACTGAGCCCGGGCTTATTGTATCAGAATGGCTGAAATAATTCCATATCCTGGAAAACCTGGGAACTTCTGATCCTACTTTCAGACATAGAATGGATACACACTTTTTGATCACAAAAAATACTCTTGCAGTCAAACACAAAGCTAAACGTCAGTTGTATTCTCTGATGAACAATCAACATGGCTCATTTCCTGGGCTTTGGGAGAAAAACTGTTTCTTCCACAACTCAGTGAACTGAGAATAATAGGAATGATATGCTTGATGACAGCAGAAACATAGTACATCTAAAAAATATCTCAGAAGACTGCACTTCTGAACTAAAGTATGAATGTGGTAGGGAGAGCACACAGGATGTTTGATCCCAAAAGATTTCTTTCTTTCAGCGCCCTATGAGCTACAGCTGTAGCTGTTACCACCACCCATTACCTGGATAGTTAATTCTCCCCAGACATTCTAACTTATTTCTCAAAAGATCACAACAGTTACTGAAAGACAACAAAACCCACTAATTTCCATTCTGGTTTCCAAAGGAAAAAAGTTATTTCCTTTATCTTCTTTTCATGCCTTGTGATGCAAAAAAAAAAAAAAAAAAAAAAA
>VZRE01001354.1:1290298-1392780 GCA_013396775.1 Cephalopterus ornatus
AAAAAAAAAAAGTGTAATTGCCTGAGTTTGTTACCTCACAGGACATAATTTTTTAGGTATAATGGAAATATTATTCCCAGTTCTTTGTTTATTTTTTTTGCAAAGAGAGTTTCTTCTGCTCTCACCATAAAACATCAACTAATTATTGAATTGAAGAACAATACGTGCTGATTCTCCCTGAGCCTGTTGGGATCACTCCTGAAATTCAGAAGTGCTTGGCTGCTGCAGGATGGTGGCCTTCACAAAGCAGGACACTATAACAGCATCTCCATATCCTTGCGGGGTATGGATACCCCTAACATCTCATCAGTGGCCAGTACAATAATACCTGCACAATTAATCTGAACACATTCCTACTACTGGCTGGATTCCCATGCACACCTAGAGGAAAAGCAAAGACTGAACAGCCTGGTGTGAGCAGAACGCCTGGCAGGGCACCACAGAAACTCTCCTCTGTAAAAAAATAATTCAAACTTAACAATAACTACAGCTGCCTGTAGGGACTTACAGTTCTAGAGTTCTTACAATGACCAGTCATATTGACATATATTTTCTTTAACCTTTACATTTAAAAAAATAATCGTACCACCAATAGATTACAGTTTGAAAGAGATACCCTTTATAGGCAATCCTTTTCAAAATTATTTCTAATATACTTCCCTATGCTTCTGGTAACTGTCAAAAATTGGCTTCATATCAGATGGAATATTGGTCTGATTTAATACAGCATTTCCTGTTTGGGTATTTAACTAATTCCATTATTCTCTCCAGGGCTCCAGTTTTCACTGGGAAAGCAGACTGCACCAGCCTCCAGTGAAGGCTGTCTCAGTGCTCATTTCCTGACTCTGATCTTGACTTCTGAGAGAATTAACCATTTAGTTCAGTGAGCTGCTCACTCCTAAAGTGGTCAAGATGTCCATCAGCTATCTGCTTCACAACCCCCATGGCAGAATTTAGTTGAAATCACTGGAAAGCTTGTTCCACAAAGGCAAGGACTTCAAATTTCCAAACTGTTGCCAACTGAAATTTCTGACAAATGTTTCTGCTGTAAAAATGAATACTCTGTATGTATATATGGATGGAAAAAGAGACTTGGACAACAAACAGTAAGTTGAAGCTCCTTTGAGAACAGCAAGGCTCCTTAGGACTCAGCTCATTAATTATCCCGGAGAGATATGCAATTGAAATTCGGTGAGAGCTGAACACTTAACTCCCTCAGGTTCTTTAGAATCCCAGATGAAGTGATATTTAACTAATTCCCACACTAACAGAAATCAGTCACTTGGCAGAACGATGCAATCTAATTGTCGGTCACTGGAATGGGTTCAGTCCCCACACAGCATCAAATGACTGCTTAGAGAAGCTCACGTGTCCTGTCCCCGGGCTCACAGCAGCTGAGATCCCAGTCACCTGGAGTGGGGTAGGAGGGAAGTGCTGGAGCTGGAGGAGCCTCTCATTACCTGCAGTGAGGTTGTGAACGTGCATCCAGCTTTCCACAAGTGCTTCGAGAAGCATGGATATTCTACACATTAGAAGTAATACATTCTTTGGGTGTGACCATCCTCCCACGTTCTATAAAACTGACAAAATTAGATCCCTCTCTGACTTGTATGAAATAAAATTAGACATATATGGAAAGACTTACTCTTGAACAGCAAGAGTTTTTCTCCCCTTTCCTGGTTTGTTTTCCCTCTTTCATTCTTGGTGTCCTGGCTTTGCTGCCAGAGATTTCTAAACTGGTGAGCTCACTCTCCCCCTCCTCCTTCCTTTGGTCCTTTCTCCTCGCCCTGCCCGGCGGAGGCTCTCAATGGGCTCCCGCAGTCACTCGGGCGGACAGCATTCCGTTGCCAGGCAACTCCCTGAAAAGAAGCACATGGAGCTGCGGCACAGACAGAGCGTGCCCGTCTGCTCCAGTGATGCTGTGGCCTAATTTCTACCTCTGTTGTGTCGGACACAAAAGGGAACATCTCCAGAGTAGTGGGTTAGGGAGTACGGAATTATCTGCACTTTTTTTTGGTGTTTGTTTTTCCCCTCTCTCCTGATCGGGTGCATCCCCTCCCATCCCGGGGCCCCCAGAAGTCATGCATGGCTAATCTGCATGCAGGCGTTTGGGACTGCTCCCTGGGCTTTGTGGGATCCTGACAACTTTCTGTTAGCTTTTGGCTGAGTTAATAGTACTTATGGAGATCTGTTAAGCTTCCCTGTAGCTCTCCCATAAGGGCAGTTTTGCATGTAAATTCTCAAGACCATTCATCTTTTCCTACCTGACTCTTCATTGCCTGGGTGTTTGGGGTTTTTTAAAAGGCCTCTTTAGGAATGCAAGCATAGCTTTTCTTATTTTCCCTCCTTTCACTGTGCTTTCCTGAGAACAAAGAACAGCAAACTAAGAAATTCCTTTGGTTTTTCCATGGCCTGAAGAAAGATCACTGCTTTATCCATGGATTCAGTTTTGGACTGACTAATCTTCTCAAAAGGCAAGCCCATACACATTCAGATTCTGTGGTTTGAACTCAGCTCTGCAATCACAACCCTCCACTGTCTATTACAGACCGTATTATCATTAGGTAAAAACCAGAGTCACAAAAGAGGCAAGTTTCCATATAGCCATTGGTAGCTTCCTTCAAATTTATTGTTAGCATGTTTTAATATGAAGGTTGCTTATGCTAATTGCCTTTTGTCAGGTGTGCTACCAGCTCAGCAGCTCACTCAGCCTGTAAGCAAACCTGAACCTCGGAGAGGAGCTCCACTGTATTCAGCCTGACAGAGTCTAATATTGCTCTGGTGCTCTGGGTATTCCACCAATCCTCCTCTCGCTTCTGGATCAGGTCTGAATTCCCAGTCCTAATCTACAAATCCCTAATTTGGTTAGTGCACATCTACTTTAAGGGCAGCCAAGAACCCTCATCCACTGATCCCCAGAGTCAGCATTATACTACAGATTCCTGCCAGCACAGCTACGTCAACACAAACTGTGAAAAGCACATAACCTCCAGCTGACACCGCTGCACCAGTAAGTGCCCAGTTCAACCTCATTTATGCCACCAGGGCAGCACATTTGTCAGCTCAGATAGTGCCTTCAGAAATGTCCTGTCATTAAACTGGCAAAACTCACAGTGGCACTGAGAAAGATGGACATGGCAGATGCCCTGTAACAGGTAAGACAGGGCCGGTGTCACTGAGCACAATGTAAAAGAAAGACACAGACGTCCAACAGCTCTGTAGAAGGAAGGTCCCAGCCCAAATGTCCCAGTTCTTCCCGATGGCACAGTACTTGTGTGACTGCAGCCACAACAATCCAGTACTTCACGTGTGTAGTGCTGTGGATCAGATTCTCCCTCTCTGTTTCTTATCTTTTGCTTATCTCTTGCACTAAGGATCGGAATGGTTCGACTGTGTGGCAGACACAGTTCTGCAACACTAAACTCAAATGTGCTGCCAAAGTCTCATCCTTTTGGAGCAGAAGGATATTTCAGTCCCTGAGAGTTTCACACACTAGGAAATCACCACATTATTTACAAAACCTTTCAAGACCTTCTGGAAAGAAAGGTGCTATATACAGACAGAACAATAGTTAGTACTCGCATGAGTCACACAAACACAACTTTCAGTATTACACAACTCCTCAAACATCCCTCTTCCCCAAACACTCTGTGTAAGATGAAACATGTGGGACTTTTCTCCCTCAAAAACACAAGTTAATAGCACTAAAGAAACAACAAAATGTCTTAACATTACATTAAAAATTCACACTCCCATTTGAAGTTAATCTTCAAGGGAAAATGCAGCCCCAGAACTGCTTATGGCTGTGGCAAAGCTAATGAAAAAAGAAAATTAGGTGATCCCTTGCCAGACAGGTAAAGATCTGAAGAATAAAAACACAAGCCAATTTGCCATATGGACATCAACTTCTTCCTTATTATCCAGAGGCAGTCCATGTGTTTTCCTATGTATTTTTGGATCCTGCATCAATTCAAGATGATACTACAGGTTGGCCCACAGCCAGAAAATGGCAAGTGAAATAGTGTTCCAGTACTTGCACTGTGAACACACAGCTGGCTTCAAAGGGAAATGGACTAATCCTACTTCATTTCCCTTCTCCAGTGTGTGTTTAAAGAGCTTTGGGCTGAAGGAAATCACCCAGAATTCATTAGTTCCCTTCTGATTCAGCTCAGTGCTGCTGGAAAGGGAAGCAGGTCAGGATTGCAGGATCCTACTCAATTTCCTTTTGAAGCAGACTTAAAGCCAATTCTGCTCTGTTGTACACACACAGATCTCAATAATGATGCATATATTTAAATGTGATATTTCTCCAAGCTGTCTCGAACATATGAAGACTATAAAGAGAAGAAGAAAAATTAAAGAATCTATTTGACTTCATACCATTGAGAACTTTTGGCTGAGAACATTCCTGAGAAACAAACTCAGAAAATTGAGAGAAGTTCTAGAAAGATACAGGAGAAAAGAGAGATAGAAAAACCCAACTGAGACTTGGAAACAATCACAAAGAAGGAAAAAAGAATAATAATTTTTTTAATACATCATCTACAATTTCTGCTATTCAATGAAAAACTACAGCAAATTAAAACACTGACTGTAACAGCTGAAGCAAATCCTAGGGATCATTTTGATCTTGTTTGGAGGTGGTTTTGGAAATGGAGACATGAAGATAAATCACTTACTCTGGACAGAAAGATCTTCTTCCCATTAGTAATCAGATCTCTCTGTTTCTCTCTTCAGACCTCATGGCATATTTTTACGAGCCTTCCTAAGGTTATGGGAAGCAATAGGATTTCAAATAATTCCAGCTATATCCTATTCAGTGTAAGGCCACTGCTTTTGAGACGGTAAGCCAGAAATCAACACTCTTCCAAAGTAAACCTACAATTAACCACCTAAGCAGAAAGTGGCTTGTGACAAACAAAGCAGAACAGAAGAAAGCTCCAGGGTTCGTGGTGGGACCATGGCTTCACTTGAATCAAATAAGCACAACATGTGAAAATCACTTTTTGTAACTGCAGTGAAGACAAAGAAGTATTACTGCTGTAATGAACTGCCTCTTAAGCCTGAACTGTGATACTTTAAATGGTGAAGAGCCTTGTGAATTTGGCTTCCCCACTAATTACAAATCCATTAGCTTGAAGCAGCATACTGCAGAGAAAATGGGTCCTGGTTGCCATCAGCCAAAAAGCCTCTAAAATATCAACACTGTCTCTGAGATAGGCGACTCCAAACCCCATGTTTTAGTAGGTTTTATTGTGTGAAGTTCAAGGGGTGTTTGAGGAGCTCTATGAGACAATTTAAAAATTTGATTCCTTACCAGTTAGGATGCAGAGATCCAGTACAGACACAATTTATATCCTGCACTAATAGCTCCTCAGCACAGGAAAATGAAGGACAATTAGAGAGCAAGTAATGGCTCAGTGGTTCTGTAGAACACTGTACCACCTAGAGAGCGAGTTAAAATGAGATTATTTTCCTTTGTGATTCTATGCCAACCTCAGCTTACAGCTTTAACTTTTACCACTAGACCACAATTTAAGATGTTATTCAACCTACTCTAGAAAAAATCATATGACATTTATAACTTATAAAGGCTGAGAGCTTCATATAGAAGTGCTGGGATAGACACAGCAGTAACAAATAATCTGTTATCTTTGCATGTACAACTTAACTTTCTCACTCCAGAGACAAAGGCTGAATGTCCCACCCCTCCTTGGTTGCAGTGAATGGATATTGTACAGGAAGAAACCAGTCACCACTTGTAGATAACATAACAAATAAATAAATATATGAAACAAAGACATATCACAGCTCAAACATTCAAAGTCAAAACTAGTTTATTAGACACTTTCCCCATTTTTGTTGTTTAATGTGCTTTCAAAGTACAAGACAGTAGATCATACAAAGGCAATTCCAGCTCAGTCAGTTCAGCCAGTATAACTAACTACTTTTTTTATCCTTTCTTGTTTACCACATTTATGTCTCTGTTATTATTATTCTTATTTGCTACCCTGATTACACTAAAGGTTTTGTTTTGTATTGCCTTTGCAAAATCTGCATTTTCCTTCTTCCTACCTGCTCAGTTTTGCTCTCTCACAAAGAACCATTTCCTTTTGTTCATGCTGAGCATACACATGACTTAAAACTTCATTTGGTGTCACCTCAGAATTCAAATTTCCCTCCAATTTAAAACAAATTATTCTGGATAAAACTATATTCTAAATCTAGCCAAGCCCTTAACAGAGATGAGAATTTTGTTTTTACTGTCAGAAACATTTCAGCTTACAAAACAGATTCCAGCAAAACCTGTTCTTGAACCAGCCACAGGTTCATTGTGTGAACATAAAAATGTAGTTCAATAACTTACCCAACCACAGAGACAGAGTTACTATTTACAAATCAGAGTCAGTGTATGCAAGAAGAATTGGGCTCTTGAAGACATAACAGGAAAAGAAAACATCCTTCGATTTACATCAGAGATGTCTCCTAGGCTTCATATGGGAGGCAGTGAAATGCTGAGGGAGAGACTAAATGCTGTGGCAAGAGGCAGGACGTAGTGACAGAGGAACACCTGCCCCTGCTGCCATTCTCTGACAGGTACCAAATGACCACGTGTGTCTGCAAGGATTTACTACACTGTGGAGGCCGACACAGGCTGCCCAGAGCAGGAACAAAAGGGAAAGGAAAGTAACCAGGGAGCCAGGAAATACCAAGTCCTCCCACTGTGCTCTGCATATAGGGCACAGGCTTGTGCAGACCACCCTGGACAATACAGGCACTGCAGGTTGTTTGAGCAACTCATCCTGCTACTTATCCACAATTAGGGAAGAAGGAACAGGGATTGTGGATGCCACATAGCCTTAGAGTGACCTTGGAAATAGCTACTCTGAAAAAACATGATGGCTCCTCCAAGCTACAGACATAGATATTTCACCTGCATCCATCCTGCTCCCAGCACCCTTTTTAGACATCACAAACTAAGAAGAATTAGATGATTCCATGATAGGAATTAGATTTGATATCTACAAACTTATTCTCACTAAGAGGCTTAACCTGTGACTTGTCAATAATATCCCATCCCTTTGAGTCTTCAAATACAAAATATCACAAACCACTAGCAATTCAACATTCCCTCTAAACAATGCAGCCTCCTAAGCATGAGGTTCAGAATTTTGACATTGCTAAAAACCCCCAAATATTTCTCAATTAATTGCCAAATGTGCTTGCTTTAGTAATGTGCCTAAACCAAGAAAAATGAGTCTCTTTTAGCAGAAAGCCCAGTAGCTAAACTTCAAGTGAAAAAAGAATGTATTAAAATTTTCCTCTTCTGCTCAATCTTGGATTAAGCAGCTGTCTATTTACTGCGGATTTAGGAAAACTCCAAATAGAACCCAGCCTATTATGCATTAAAAAAGTGAGGTTTCTGTATGAGAATGTCCTCACGTGCTTTCACTGTACCAGCTCAAAATATGTGATGTGCAGCTTCTGAGAAATGTGGAGAAATCAATCCTCCACAACTATTAGAAAATGCTGTGTTTAACACTAACCAGTCCAGCTGCTCCTCTGCTTTCTCCACAGCCTTCGTAGCTTCCTTGAGTTGTTTTCTAAGGTATTCCTTTGGCTGGTCATGTTTACAGCACTAGGAGAGGAAGAAACAAAGCAATTGTAAAGCTTGTTGAGAAGTAGTTCATGTGCTATTGAAGGTGACCTTCCCACTTCCAGTTCTATTTATTCCTCTTCCTCCCCAAAGTGGGTCAAATCTTTCAATTTAAAACCTGAGCACCCTTCAGAAGTCAGGGCTCTGAGAAAAGCATTCAAAGTAAAGTCCTGAGATGCCCTGACCTTCCACAAAGCTCAGAGACACATTCTAAGAAAGCAAAAAAGGGTCACTCCCCAGGAGGTTAAAATGCTCTGATGTATTAGAGCACAACACAGCCTCCAGCAGGGCCCTCAAAGAGTTAATGGCAGCAGGGTGGTGAGCACAGTGCCGAGCTCCCAAGGCAGCAAACCCAAGGTGCACATCTTCTCAGAGTGATTCACACTACAGACAAACACGCCTTTGCAAACAGCTGTACCCTACATGCCACTGCCCACTGGCTCTTCCTCAGTTGTTCATCACTTCGGAGGAAGCAAACCCTTTTCAGAGGAAATCACTAACCCTGATCTCTGCTCTAGGTTCACCTCAGCATTTCCCTTTGTGTTTCAAGTAAGGTCAGGCCAGGTAAACAAACCCCAGGGTCTGGTGACCTGGATATCTTTGTCTGAAAGGGACAGGGGTGCATTTATAGGAGTAGTTCAGTCTGACAGTGCGGCTTCACACTGACCTTTGGTGTAATTGCAGGTTACCACAAAAGCTAACTTCTAAGAGTACTGTGGACCAGCTAATTGGTAGAAAAGACTATTGTCCCTGACTTGCTGTGAGGTATTTGTGAGGGGAAATTCATACATCCTCAGATTCTTCATCCACATGATCTTCTGGTTTTTTCCCCCTGTATCATGATCCTTCAAGTGATGAAACCTTGCTCCCAGTTCTTGAACCTAATGCTCAGTTTTGCCAACTCTTCCTCCTCAAGGAAGGCAGCTGAGAGGTTTTGGCTTTGTGCTGGTGTCTGTCAACAACCAAAAAAAAGGGTACACCAGTATTTGCAAGCTGAGTAACTACAACATAGGCAAAACACTGCAAACCCAGATAACTGGTAGAGCAAACTGAAAGGTGGATATTTTAAATATATTTCACAATGTGTAACTTAGTACCTTTCATAGCTCGTTTTCCAGTTAGATAGGTTCAAGTCTACCGATCATGAAATCTGGAATGTAACTACAAAAATATGGAAAAACTAGCAGACAGACCTTGACAGTCACATAGTCAAATCATATACAGCAGCCAAGCAAAATGAACAGGACTATCCTCAATAATGCAATAAAAAGAGTAATTTAGCAAGGTCTAAGGAACAGAATCTTCAGGAAAAAACCCAGCCAAACCTGCTGTCAGGTAATGTATTTAGTCATTCTGAATGAAGGACAGTTGAAACAAAAACCTGTTACCATGTAGAGTTGCATTTTCCTTCATTAAAAGGATATGCCAGGTTAATCACTGTGTATTTCTGTTTCTCTGGTACCGGCTGTGAACCACATACTCATCAGTTAGGTCTTAAAAAAAACAGCAAAATGGAGAGGGGAACACCCCCCCCAGTAGCACTACAGAATTACCCTGGCAGTTCCACATGCACTCCCCACAATGTTGAACACCATAAATTTATAAATATCTCCAAGTTTTTCTCAACAGGTAAGAGGGAGGAGGTATCACAGCGAAAAGTAGCTGCAGTCTGTGTAGTGTGCAGGTCACTCTGGTGTCCCCAGGACAGTCCTAGGCTGTCAGTGTGCTTATCATTTAACCACACTAGTTGCTGAGAATTGAAAATTGCCATCATATTCTTCTCACTCTCTCTAGAAGAAACTACAACCTCCCACATTTCCAAAACTCAGGACTGCATCACACGAACTCCTGACATGTTAGGTTTGCAAAGCGAGGTGTTCAAAATGAAGGCCCAGATCCCACAGGGATGTGCTGAACTTGGCACTCTATGTAATCCCACTACCCAAAAATTAGAGGAACTTGGATTTCTAGGAATTCAGACCATTCTGAAAATCTCTTTTCAATTGTGTAAAAACTAAGTAACTTCAATCCCAACTGCTACATTTATCAATCTGTTCTGATAGAACTTAGCTTTATTCTATCTCTTACTGACATGTGGGAGCCATTCATAAAAAAACCACCAGAACAGACATTTGAATGCTAAAAACTTGTGTTGATCTTTTTCCCAAAAATGAAAGTGACCATCCTTTCTTTGTCCAAAATTCATGAAAAATGTACANTACCAGAACAGACATTTGAATGATAAAAACTTGTGTTGATCTTTGTCCAAAATTCATGAAAAATGTACATAAGCTGGGAACAAATACTAGTAAAGAAAAAAAACCTCCCCAAAATGAAATGTTAGCAATTAAAAGAAATTTCGAAGAAAGAGTACAACCTTTATAACAGAATTTTTTTAACATCTTTGTCAAAATCAACTATCAAATAAAATTTGATTCTTCTTGTGGTGAATGCAAAGGCTGAAGTCATACCTAATTCAAAGCAGAGCACTCTAGTGAATGGAATTATCTCAGCTTACAGAAGGAGCTGTTTTAGCCTAATGGTGTTTGCCTGGTAGGTCTGATAGAGAAAAGCTCGAGCTCTGATGACAGTGTGCAGAATGACCCGTATTACCTTTTGGCCAGGTACAACTTTTCGAAAGCTTTAGCAGTTTATCATCACTGTATGGTAATGATGACTTTTCTCAGACACAGAGAATTATGGTTTTTATCAATGGTTCATGCCAAATCCAAGTCCTTAAAAGAAATCAGCCCAAAGCAGGTGCACTGAGCTGTCAGACCTTGAAATTTGTTTTGAAACCAACCACCTGTTAGTGTAATTGTGTAGCTGTTTTTCCTGGCTTATGGGATTTCAGTTCAGCTGTTGTTCTCATGCTAACACTTATTTCCTCTAGGAATCAGTCTGTCCATTTACACTACCCTACAAACTTCTCTGTGATTCTTCCCGGTCTGATCCAAGGAATACATGCACAATGTCTGCTGGAGCACCCTTGATCACTAACACACTTTGTTTACAAAATAGCTCACGACTTCTGTAGGAAAATGTCTCAAAAACAGTGTTTAACATCCTCTGTGACACATTTAATCGTTTAGATGACTCCTCTCTGCTTTTTGTTTGTTTCAGATGGCAACAAAGAACATTTAATGGACGATCTCAAAGATCAGATTTACTGTTGGTGCCTGACTCACATTCTCCTGATAACAGAGCACTGTTCCTGCTGCTGAAACAAGGTCTGAGTCAGGATTCCCACTGAACCCTTTGCTTCTACGGGTTTATAGCTTCACCACAAGTTGACTCTGGGTTAGGGGTTAGCAAAGATGCTCCATGCAACATTTACTCAACAAAATCTGAACCAAAAAAAGCTGCCTGCGTGTGAGATAAAAGTGTAAAAATTATAATCAGAAGGACAACGGCTTAAGATGGTTTTTGTAGATGAGAAGTGGCACGTAAGAAAGAACAATGTGCTGGTGCTTAAGGGCCCAGGCAGAACTGCAGTCCCTTTATTCTGCAGTGTGCCGTTTTCAGCACCCCTTGGACATCAGCCACCCCCGAAAAAGAACGGGACACTTGGGTGAGAACAATAGCGGAGCTGTTCCCGAAGGCTCCCGTGCCAGCCAGTCCCAATCATCCGGCGGCTCCACACTGCCCTCCAGGGAGGGCCCCCAACAAAGTTACCCTGCTTCCCTCAGTTTCCCTCTGGCAGGAGAGAATTCCTTGGGAGTGAACACATACAGTGAGCAAGAGAAATACAGCTGACATAAACACGAAAATATGCATATTTCATGAAATAAAAAACAGTAAGAAATAAGTTATAAAGATTAAATATCCAATGTGTTCTTATCCAGGCACAGATAACTGCTATCCAAATGCCTTTTTCAAGCATCATATAAAGGAACCAATAAACAATTTATGGGTAATAGTTCAGAAATATATGCAGCAGTGTATGTCCAATGTGCACAGATATCGTGTAACACATGATTCATGATATGAAATGTGAGCTGTGTGCAGCCATTTAAAACAATTTTGAGACACACAAACTGTTGACAAGATATATCCTATTTAAATGTGTTGCCCATCCCTGACTGCAGAGCTCGGTTGTCTTGTGTTTATCAGGAGGAACACTTTCAAAATGCTTTGAGAAACTCAATTGTTGTCATTGTTTGAACTTAAAAAGACTACACCTTTGTATAGAGTTCTGTCAAAAGAAATCCTGCTGCTTATCATAAGCACGTACTTCCCCAAAGTTCCTGTTTTTTTAGAAGTTTTATTAATTGCAAATGTTGTTTACTAGAGGAAAACCATGACTGAAGCTCTAAAACAAAGAGAATAGTTGCAACTTTAATCCTTTCAATAAGCCTTTGTTTCCCATTGACTAAAAACTTCCTAAAGGAAGTAGAGCTGCGAAAATCCAGGAAGGAATTAGATTTGCCAAATTCTGTTCCTACTTGGATTTAGATGCAAAGGCTTTGTTACACTCCAGCATTGTACAAATGCTGGAGTAAAAAAAGAATGATCAATTACAGAAATGCATTTTTGCCAAGGTTGAAATTATTAATAGAAGAGCTTTCTCTATCACAGAATGCACACTATGAACTTACATAACTTAGAAAATAAATACTTTATTGATTTTTTAGCTGTTGCTATATTTTTTTCAGTGGGTTTTTTTTTTTTTTTTTTTGTTATCTAAGAGGAACTCGGACACTGGGCTGACAATTGTACAAGAACCTAGATAAGTAAACAAATGTGGAAAAATCCAAGGCAACCTCTTAATTAAATTAAGCATGCTTTGCAGCATCCAAAATAAGAGAAATCTTCAAAATCCATTTCCATGACAACGAGTAATTGCACACGGAAAAGTGTGCTGTTGTGGCAATAAAGCTGAATTCCCTGAAGACCCTTCAGAGACACCACCAATTTGTTTCATATTTTTTTCCACATGCTCTTTTTAACTCTGTACCACTTCATGCTCTCCAGGTTTTAACTTGCCAAACATGCAGAGATTAGGTAAATATATTCTGATTTATTCCCTGGACCAGAAGTCCTTTTAATTTCCTCTCCTAAAATAACTTCAAGGCAATTCCTATCTCCTTCCCACCAACGTGGTGTATATTGCAACTGTTCATTTCTTGATCAATAGCAGACTGGAAGATTAAAGAATATTTGAGCCACCATGTTCATAAGATGCTGTGTACGGACAGATTGTGGAAGGTGCTAACTACATTCAGCTTCTTGTGGTTTCAGTGGAAATCTTGTTTAGCATATTTAAATAAAATCAGCTCGGTATAGCAACAAATGTCAAAGCCAAGCTTGGCTGGACTGCTGAGTAGGGAAGGCTGAAGGGAGAGTTCCAGTAGCCACCAGCAAGTGCTGTGGTCAACATCACACCCAGCCTGTGTGCGCTGCTGGCTCACAGCACCCTCAGAGGGGCTGGGCCTGAGCTTCAGCCTCACAGCAAGTGATGCCTCTGGATTCCTAATGAGACAAATTTATGGCTCTGCTATGGAAACACCCACACAACATTTGTAACACGAAACACCCAGTTTTGGAATAGCTTCGGATTAGAATATGACAAGTGCTAACGCCTAAATTTCGAGGATATATTGGATATCATTATTCACAGTGACTTAAAACTTCCTCTAAGATTTTCCTTCTTACATCTCCTTCATAATAGAGATATGTGGAGCACACCTCCCAAATAACCAGAAAGTGCTTTGACTAGATCAAATTGTGACCAAAGAAAGTGAAGCGAAGAGAAAAAAGGGAATTTCTGCGTTCCATCCTTGATCACAACCGTTGACAACCCCCTCCCTCCCTTTAAGGCAGAAAAGCCAATTTTAATTTAAACTACAAACTGTTGACCAGGCCTCAGCTCGGCTTTGCAATTCACTGTATGCCTGAGGGATAAATTATTTAGCATTAGCACATGGTATGTCATGTCTTGTTACTTAAGTGGGCTATGGCCTCCCTCCAGCTGCACCCCCGGGGCCGCGGGATTGGCTGCGGGTGATGTCATTTCCATGTGGTAATCCCGGGCCAGGGCCCGGGGGACAGCGCTGGCCGCCCCCCCGGCCCCTCCGCCCTCGGCTCTGCTCCTGCTCGTCGTTCCCAGGTTCAGGGCAGGTACTGCCCCCATCGCACGGCTTTCGGCAGCAGCGCGATGAAACAGAAGGTGCGGCAGATGAGCTGCGTCGTCTGCACGTGGCGGTCTGTGCCCTTAACAGAAGGTTTCTTATTGATTTACTGAGGTGGAGATGGAAAAGAAATTTTTGCTGCAGGCCCAAATTAAATTGAGGTTTCTGAGGGGTTATTGTCAGTAATTATTCTTAAAATTAGTTAATTTTTCTATTTTCAGTGAATTACAGGTTTTTGCTCAAAACCCCGTTTCTGCGCTGCAAAACAAAGGGGTTCTGGGAAAAAACTACCTGAGAGCACGAACTCCCGAAAATGCTTCTTCTGAAAGTTGGGCAATGGAATAATTAGGCACAGTGCCCTTCAGATGGCCGTATTTTGTTTTCAGTTAACACCCTCATTACATAAAAAGGGCTTTTCCTTCAGAACCACCTTCAGTTTATTTGCCCCGGTGGAAATACTTGTGCTATTCACCACTGGAAGGCTCCCAGTACAAAAACCACGGGTTACAGGGCTGGTTTGTCTTGACTGAGTTTCACAGCAAGGTCGGTGAAATGCCAGGAATTGCAGAGCACTGTGTCACTGTGTCAGTGCAGATGGGACCGTCTGCTCCGTGGTGAGGCACAAGATTTGCATCTGTCTGTTAGTTCAGGTTCAGCAGCGGTTCTAAGTGACAGGTAACAGAAAAGGCACAACTGGCACTGTGAGAAATCCCCACACGTTACTGTTACATTAGCATTTATGTTCACTACACAACACCCTGTCATCAGAACGCGCTTTCTTGTGGCGAGGAATGAAAACTGTGATTTGCCTTCTCTGCCTCTGAATCTTAACTCTTTGCAACGGTGCACGAGAAGAAAGGATTTTGTGAAAGCTGCACGGTCTCGGGGTGAAGTGACAATTCTCTGAGACAGGGGCAGAAGGGGAACTTTGCAAGGGGATTCCCATGAGAAGAGGTGTTGAACCACTGCAGTACAAAGTGCTGCAAAACAAACAACTGCAGGACAGGAAATGAAGAACTCTAATCGATACCGCAAGAGGCATTAGTTAGTCAAATGTGAAAATTCAAAACTGCAATTTAAATCAGGACAGCGAACTCTTTCTCGCCCTGCACCAAATAAACAATCTATGAATCTATAGGACTCGACAGCTGCTTGCAGCTTTGATTTGTGTAATTTCAGAGCTGGCACCTGCAGCCAGCCCTGGCTTCAGAACTGTAGCGTTGCTTCAGGCACCCAGCTGGAGGGAAACACCTGCATTTGCACTGTTGCTCATCCTCCCCAAACTACCACTTGTACCTAACTAATAAACAGCTAACTAATTATAAACAGCACAATTGGGCAAGGGGTCAGGAGACTGAACTGCTGCCGGGGTAAGCACGGGGATGCCACATTTGCTAAGGACATAGAACAGAAGCGCACTTTGGTTTGGCTCCACACACATTAGTTGGCCACCTCACAGCACAACATGCTTATTTATATGCATGTAAGTATCACCAGGGCAGGTGCCAAGAGGAGGGTGCCAGGCTCTTCGTTGGTGCCCACTGACAGGATGAGGAGCAATGGCCATAAAACTCCAAAAGTTTCACCCCAACATGAAGAACTTTGAGGGTGGTAGAGCACTGGAGCAGGCTGCGCAGGGTGGACTCTACCTCTCTGGAGACATTCCAAACGCAGCTGTGTCACCTGCTCCAGGTGACCCTGCCTTGGCAGGGGGGGTTGGACTGGACGATCTCCAGAGGTCCCTTTCCATCCTAAGGATTGTGCGATTCTGTGACGTTACTTCAGGCTACACCGTGACTGACTGCAAAGGAGGGCCGGCGAGCACCAGACCCTCCGGCTGCGCTGCCTCAGCCCGCCTCAGCCCCGCACACCTCCGTATAGCGCCCGCCTCGGCATCGGCGCGGGGCTGGAGGCGCTGAGCCTCGCCGGGACGTCAGCAGCTCCATGAAAACGACCCTTCCGAACGAAAAGGGGAGCAGGAGGCGGCCGAGAGCAGTGCCGGCGGGGCAGGACCACGACACCCCGCCGACGGCAGCCCTGAGGGAGGGCGGCGAGCCCGCGCCCAGCGCTGAGGGCAGCGCGCGCCGGCGGCAGCTCTCGCGATACTGCGGCCGGCGCCGGGCGGGGCGGGGCGGGCGCGGCTGTTCTCGCGAGAGCCAGGCGCGCGGAAGCGGCGTGGCCGTGAGGGGCCGGAGGCCGTGAGGGGGTCGGTGAGGGGCCGTGAGGGGCCGCCCGGGACCGCCCCGGCCGCCGCGGAGATGCCGAGTGCCGCCAGCCGCGGGCAGGGCCACGACCGCCGCCCGGAGAACGATGACTCGTCGGCGGCTGATGTGGGTCTCCGCAGGGAACGGGGCGGGCGCGGTGTGGAGGCTCCCCGGGGTGGGGTTTGGCCGGGCCCGGGGACACGGCTGCCTTTGGCTTTACCCTGCCTGTCCCAACCCCCCACCTTCACCGGGCCCGGGCTGTGATTCCCTGAAGAGCCCAGCCCCTCCAGGAACACCTGGGCTGCCTCTCCACAGCAGGGGCTGCTGCAGCTGCTTCTGTCTCGTACGTGAAGATCACACAGCAGTAATGGAAGATTGTAGGCCAGTGTTTCTTCAAGGGAAAAAAAAAAGTTCTAACAGTGAACATCAGTTCGTTTTGTAATGAAATCTGTTTTGCTTGCTGTTGGAAGAAAATGCATCAGCAGTAAGGAATGCTGAATGTTGGTGGCTTCCATAGAGTTGTTAACATGCCACAATTCATCAAAAGCAGAGGAACAAAGTCCCCTCCCAAATAAAGCATTTAGAATGGACTTTGGTTTATATATTGAATAGAATGAAATAAATAATTCAAGGATTTTTATTCTAGATGAGTGGGTTTGGTTGTGAAACCAGAATTGTGATGTTTTTGGAGAAAAGGCTGTGTTCCACTGTGTCCTCCCTGGTGGGTTTTGTTAACAGTCAGGTTTCACTGGGCTGTGACCATTGCCTGGATTTCTCCATGTGCCTGAACGTGGGAAGGAGATATTTAATGTATCTACTTCTGTAGGACTCAGTATTTTCAGGAGTAGGTTCTTTGTAGAGAAAGTCACACAGATTTCTGTGTAAGAAGTAATGATCCACCTGAATGTTTTCACTTGTGGGAGTTATTCTTTTCTTACCTGGCACAATTGTCTTCTCTCCCTTGTGTGTCTCTTACGAGTCTAAAACACAATTTCTTTAATTTTACAGCCAATTATTTTGTATTCCCTCACTTAACTCTGCAGTGATTTTGTTCACCTTTCTGTGGATACTTCTTTGATGTGTGTTTCTCACCTCCGTTTTAGGATTATGCTAAGGAAAGATACGGAGTGTCATCAATGATACAATCCCAAGAGAAACCAGGTCAGTTGAAAACTGAAACAAGTTTTTGCAAAAGAGGGGGGGGGATGGGGAAAGAAGGAAGAAAGAAGTTACGTACTTGATACCTTCAGTACTGCTTTGAGAAATCATTTACCAAACTTTTTCATTCAAATCCCACTAGCATTCTTTCACTTTATTTGAGTACATTTAACACTTGTGAGACACTTGAATTTGGAGTGCTGTGTCCAGTTTGGGGCTTTCCAGTGCAAGGAAAACATGAACATTTTGGAGCCACTCCAGTGGGGAGCCACCAAATTACCCAGGGGACTGGAGCACAGGATCTCAGAGGAGAGGAGAGACTGAGGGAGCTGGGCTTGTTCAGCCTGGAGAAGAGGAAACTGTGGAGAGGTTTTATTACAGTTTATATCTGCTTAATGGAAGGGTGTAGGAAAGGTAAAGCCAGGCTTTGAAAGTGTGTGGTAATTGGACGGGAGGTCATGGACACAAGTCAGAACACAGGAAACTGAAATGAGAGGGAAGGAAAAAAAGAAAACCAGGAGTGTGATTGAATGGGGGCGCTGGGTCCAGAGAGATTGTGGAGTCTCAATCTTTGCCCTTGCCTGGGCCACACCTTACACGGCGGGGCAGTTTTGTAGCTGTCCAGCACCACAGGGTTGATTTCTTTTGCTATTATTAAATTATTATGATTTATAATGTACTGAGACCTGAGATGTCAGGGATTTTTTTGTGTTTGGAGCAAGTTCTGCTGTAGTTGTTGCAGCAGTGCTCTCTGACTAGGATCTCTGTCTGCCTATGCAGCCTTCATTGCTCCTGCATAGGAGCACCAAATCCATTAATATTTATGGGGTTTATCATTATTCACACCACCCTGAATTCAGGAAATCCTCGTTTTCTGCTGATAGGGAGTTGAGATTAAGAGAAACTTGTCAGGTAGAGAACAACCTCCCGGGCCAACATCCCAGGAAATACTAATCTTTGTATTATTCAGAGCAGGAAACAGGAATGGGGGAAGGAATAGACTGACTTTTTGCAACTTCTTCGTAGTGAAATGCAAAGGAGCAACATCATCTGTGATGAGTTGATTTTTTTTCTCCTCTGAATGGTTGTTTTGGTTGAAAAAGGCTGAGTGCTGTGTTTAGTTCTGTTATGTTGTCCCTCTGACTCTTGATACTCTTTTAAAAAAAAGGTCTCAGTGTATGGACAGCACTGAGTGGGTTTTCCATTGGGCTTAAAATGCAACCTACAACACTCCTACCGTTCTCTTATTTAGAAGACAGTTGCCCAGAAGACCAAAATTAGGTAACAATAAAGGACAAAATGCCTATAATAAAAAAGCTGGAAATCATAGTCCCTTCACTGAGACTAGTGCACTCTTATTCAGCAGTTCCTGCCAGGAGAGCTCTTGCCAAAGGGTTCTTGTTCCTCTGCAGGCAAGTTAAAACTCTTTTCACAGGTTCACAGTGTTGTTGCTCCACCCTGCTCTGCTGAGCTCACACACAACTGTGCCTTTCTTGGCCCACTTCACTCTTTCTCCTGCTAATGTTGGCTGCCCTGGCTATCTGATGTTCTCATTTCTATTATGTCAGGTCTTTAAGTCCTAACTTGAGGCCATGATTCCTAGCAAAACTGCATTTTTTGCCTTTCTTTTTTTCTCCTTTCAGCCCCATTATCTCATCTCCCCTCCCTGGAAGCTGCTTTCATGTTCTTCTGCTTTTGACTTCCAGGTTTTTTTTAAGTTAAACTTATCTTCTCTTTTTCAACTTTATTGAATATTGCAAAGATGCTGGCACTTCCCAGGGACAGCAGAAGTACTGATCAATCTGTTCAAAATTCCATGATGTAAGATAAATTAATTTAGTTGACAGGCAGGGAATGGGGTCTGCAGGCGGAAAAGTGATTTTGTCTTGTATATCCCACACAGCTTTTTGAGTTTTATCCTCTCCTCCCATGTTTAGAAGAGGTCAGAGTTCTGAAAGAAAGATAAGGTTGTTTAGTATGTTGAAAAGAAGAGATTGTGCTATACATTAAGGAAACAAAAAATACAGCTTCCCCATAAAACATCACTCAAAGTGTCAATGAAGGTGAGATAGCTTGAATACTGAATTGAGGCTGGAAGTGCAATTTCAGACTTACAGAGTTGTGTTTGAGCTCTGTTTAAACTCTTTGTTGTCCTGTCTTCACTACAACTGTAGTGTGATTTGAAACATCTTTTTATGTTTGCATGTAATTGTCTCGAAGTGGCAAGAAGACAGAAAATGTAAGTGTAGCTTGTATTTGTGAAAGAACAAGTAGGTGCTGGTCTGAAGAATATGGTGGGGGGACCTTACAAGTGCGAGTAAGAAGCTTAATTTTTATCATGGAAGAGAAGAAAGTGAGCTGGAAGGAATTCCAGGTCAAATGATACGTGAGAGTACAGAGGGAAGATCGGGTGTGTTGGCTGGACAAGAGAAAATAAGAGACAAAGACAGATGATTGCTTGCACTAACAAATGTAGGCGTCATCATGAGCTACTGGCATTTTAGAAATGAGAGGAAAAGACTGGATTTGGGAAGTGTCGGAGGAGGGAAGTGAAGTGGCATAATTGCTACATGTGGCTCTGTTCAGTGGAGCACATTGCCAGGAACAGAGGCAATGGGCACAGAGGGGGACACAGGAGGCCCCCTCTGAACATCAGGAAGCGTTTTCTGTACTGCAAGGATGAGCAGGGACTGGCGCAGGCTGCCCAGGAAGAGTCTCTGTCCTTGGAAATATTAAAAACCCATCAGACCATGATCTTGGACATCTGGCTCTCTGTCAGCCTGCCTTGTGCGTGGGATTGGGTGGGATGACCTCCAGAGGCCCCTCCCAACCTCAGCCATGCTGTCGTTCTGTGATCTGCTGGTGGAAAAAGTGACTTTGTGGTGTCTCTTTTTGAATATTGTTTTATTGCCCTTTTATGGAAGGTGAAATAGTTTTTAATAATTCATACTATATAACAATTTTTATGTTGACCGTGTCTTGTTTACTTTGGGTGAAACTTTTGAAAATATTTACCTAGTGCAGATGGATCCTGAAACACTAAGGATCCATAAAAGGTGTCATACCTAGAAAATATTTTAAATTTGTAACAATGCAGTTTTAAGTTGACTGAGGTAATTTTAACTGAATATCGAACTCTTAGAAAAACTGAAGGTTGTGATGGTTGCATGTTTCCTGTAGTACTACACTGGTAAAGTTTGAACATCAGAAGTTGCTGGCAAGTGATAGCATCTTTATTCCCCTTTCTCCTTACCCAGTGCACACATATACACTTTATTAATTTATTTGAGTCAATTTCCCAGCACATTTCTCTGTCTTTGTTTCCATTCTGTCCTGGTTTTAATGTGTGTCTGTGAAGAAGGAGCTGCACTGCCCTGAGCATGACCTAGTAAACATCTTCAGCCCCCTACAATCCCTAGTGCAGAATAATGGGCTTGCAGGGCAAGCAGTGACTGGCATTCAGAGACAGAAGGAAGCAGTCCAGAAGAGCAGATGGTAGCCTGGGGTGGGCAAACTTTGGAAGAGTTCTGGCGGGAAAAATCTCCAGTGGAAGTGTCTGAGTTAAATTTAGTGTTATTTTGAAACCGGGAGAAGTCTGTGAGGAAAGGCATGTCATAGAATCAGAGAATATCTCAAGTTGTAAGAGACCCATAAGAATCAGTACCTCCACTGAAGAATTCTTTTGCCTCATAAGCAGTGTTTTTAACTGCAAGTGAGCAAGTGTAGCTGCTAGAACCATTGAGGTTCTATGCAGTGCTGTCTATATCCTCTATTTGATTTGTAGATACTACAAGAAGAGTCTGAGACTATGCAAAAATGCATTTGGCCAGAAAGACAAGTACTTTCCAAGAAACAGTGGCATGCGGTCACGATACTGGCAGTTCATAGTGGTTGTGTACAATTTTTAAAGTCCTGATTTATTTAAAAATATTTTCATTGATAATTTTTATTTCTTTCTTTGCTACCCAAAATCTGACCTACCTAAATGGTGCATTCCTGTTATTTAGCTTTCATGGGTACACTGAATTTGAAGGGTTCTTTCTGATCAACTCTGGCTCTGACAGTGATAGTGATAGCAGTGCTCGATGAGGTTGTCAAACAGATTCTCTCTTAAAATTAAGTGTTATCTATTTTACACAGTAATACTCTTGTTGTTCCAAACCCCTGTTGTTTTTATCAAAATAAATTTTCTTGTAATTTATAATGCACATTTATTTTAAATAAATTGCCACTCATTAATTCAAATTAATTTAAAGTTAATAATTATTTTATGGTGATATTCACCCTACTTATATAGGATAGGTACAGAGAACAGTCCTGTCACCTCTGAGCCTTTGCTTTGCTGGTTCAACATGCCGACCCTCACGTTGCACAGTGGAGCAGGGCAGACATCCCTTAGGCAGCAGAAATTCAGACTAATAAGTGCAGGTAGTGCAATGAAGCCCTATCAAAACCAGTCTGGTCATGCTGGGCTCTGCCATCCGTGAACTGCAGTGAGTGCTGGTGTTGTTAAAGTGCAGCCTGACCCTGCTGTATAAGTCAAATTAAGTTGAACCAATTTAAAGCTCCCTGATCCTGTGCAAGTCACTGGGAAAGGAAATGGGATCTTGTGAGTTTTCAGTACATCGATTATGCTGTGGATACAAAAAATAATGGTTTGGATTTATTTTAAATTTTGGCAGTTTGAAGTTTAAAGTGAAAAACGTTTTGCTTCAAAAACCCCAAAACTTTTAACATCTGTGTTTCTTTCTGTAACTCAGATAGAGTTTTGGTTCGCATTAAAGACCTGACATTGGAGAAGGCTGATCAAGAGGTTTGGGTTCGTGGCAGAATTCACACAAGCAGAGCTAAAGGTGAGATGCCTCCAGGGTTTTTAATTTTATTTCCTCATATTGTTAGTATAACCCGAATGTTTATTTTGGTTTCATGGCCTATGGGCTTGCATTCAAGAAAATTTTGCCCCCTAGTTACTCAGTGTTCCCTTAGTGTTCACATTGACTGGATATTTTTTCTTTCTCCACTTGTCTTTTCCCAAGAGGTAAAAGGAAATGTTTTCAGCGGTGTGGAAATCAGGTATTACTATTACATTGTAGTCAATGTGACTTTTGGTTTTATCATATTGCTAAATAATATGTGCACAATTGTAAATAATAGGAATTAAAAAATATTACAACTGTTCTCCTTTGATGTTAATAGTTGTGAGATAAACCAGTTCTAAGCTTCTACAGTAAAATGTACTTTTATTATAAATGTACCAGTTGTCAGACAGGTCATATTTATTCTGCTGCATGTGAATATTTCCACCACACCTTTTCTTTGACAGGAAACAAAAATCTGTATTAAAATTTCAGTTTTACTTTCAGTTACTGGTATCTGATTATATCAATTTGAACTTCAAATAAAAGGCATCGTGTTTCTTTACCGAGACAAAGGGAAAATCCTTTCCTGGGTTCTCAGTAGTGTGGGCTGTCATACTTGGCTGTCTGACAGTCATATTTCTTCCCTGGAATCAGAAGTTCTCTCTGGAGACCAGGTTGCCATATGCAAACCTAAATAGGCTTTGGCCTTTGCAGTTGACATCAGATGCTGACAACTGTTGTACTGGTTTCAGTTATTTTTGGCAGCTCTGTAGTGAGATATAAATACCTTGTCTTTCCAAGAATTGAAAGAAAAGAGCATAAAGAAATTACCTTCCTGAGCGAAACTTAACAGTAGTCTTAAAATTGGGAATGATGCAAATTAGGGGCGAGAATCCAGTACAGAATATGGTCACAGATTCATTTCTCTTTTTGAGTCTTCTTTTTCTTCATAAACGTCCCTGTTAATGAGTGTCTGTGCTGCAGTCAGTTAAAACAAGGAGCTGCATTGCTGTATTACACTGATCTGTGCTATCCTGCGTGGTGCATGCATTCACTTCAGTCACAGTGACAGCTCTGTAACATGGCAGGACTGGTTGTCATCCCTTGTCATCCTTCACCTTTGACCTCAGGAAAAGCTGTTGGTTTGGAGGAAATAACACTACTTATTTTCAAAACTCTTTAACACAGCCTGAAGAATGAAAGAAAGAAGGAGCTGATCGTGGGCATGAATGTTCTGAGTTTATTGATTGTGTCTCTTATTCCCTCTCGGTCTGACAGCTCAGAACAATTCTGACATTCAGGGAGTGCTGCTAGGGAATGCCTTATGCTTGTTTACTTAAGCTTTGGGGGAAAGAATCTTACAAGGAAAGCAAATGTTTAAGGGTAAAAAGTAATATTAGCCTTTCCCACACACATCATGGCACTATTGCTACCATTATGGAAAGGAAAGCCTTGCAGGAAACAGGAAAATGTTACACAGAAATAGCTTTAGTTTTCTCAGAAACTTGAATTTGACTCCTAAATAACCAACATACCCTTTATTTAACCCTGTCTAGTTCTGACCAATAAACCAGAAAAAAAATGGATGGGAACAACTGCAGATTCCAGCTGTCTCATATAGAAGTCACTCCTGAAGTCTCATGGAAATTAACTGAAGGATGTGTAAAGAATGGGGTGTTGGGAACTTCTGTGGGTTGTACTAAAATTAAAGTGCTTGGGGCCCTGTGGTTTTTATCACAGATTAAATAAATGTTATTTCTGGCCTTATTTTAAAGCCAGCCTAAGCTACTGGTCACGTTTATCATGGAAAAGCCTTTGGGAAATTGGTCTGGGCTTGGCCAGGCAGCTGGACTTGTGCAGGATGTTAGTTAGACCTGAACTCAGTTTTGGTTTATGAATGCAAAGGTTTATTAAACATCTGAAAATAAGAATCCCACCAAGAACAATTTAAATACTGGACCAAATTTTGTAATAAACTGTATGAAGTTTTCTCTTTGCTGGCAAACGTGTGAAAACAGCAATATATTAATTTATATGACCACACATTTTTTACTCTTTATACACATTCCTTCCTTACATCCTTTTCTTTCATAAGGTCTCTTGTGATTTGGTACTTTTGTCCAAGAAAAACAGTAGATTTCTGGTTGGTTTTATGTGCTTACTTTTGATGGAATTCTCCACGTAGTGTCTTCTCTTATTTGTTCAGTGACTAAACATTCCTTTCATTATACCGTGTCAGACCTTTTTAACCAAATTTCTTTTGAAACTTTTCTTTTTTTTTAGGGGTTCTTGTGGGTCATGGTTTTGGTTTGTTTTATAGAAACTTAGAGTAGTTTACTGCTGAATGTGAGTAATGCTGGTCTTATACTTTCCACTTAAAGACCTTCTAAGTATTTTGAAACACATGGAGAACATCCCATAATCCCAATTTTTTATCACTCAGATGCTTCACTTGTCCCATCTCTTGATCTGGAAAGGCATCTAAGCATGAGCTAGATTTGATTATCGCTTGTTTTTTTGATACTTGATTTTGAACGCCTTCGGCTCTTTTGGGAAAAGTTCTGTTTCCTCCTGCAGTCTCTGTAACTGGGATATTTTAACCAGTGCTGTCAGTGAGGTCTGTTTGATCACTTATCTGCTGTGTGATTAGAAATGGTGGAGTTCTGCAAAACATCCTCTTGGCTCATGAAAACAGCCACGATTACTCATGACAGACAGATTTGAGTCCTTTTATAATGCAGATATTGATCAGGCTTCCAGTGTTGGGGATTTAGTGCAAGCACCAGAGAGTTTGGGATGAGGCTCTGAGCAAGCTGGGCTAGTCGAAGATGTCCCTGCTCATTGCTGGGGTTCGGACTGGATGGCCTTTAAAGGTCCCTTCCCCCAAAACTATTCTGTGGTATCAGGTTCCTCTGTTTTATCCTTAAATATTTGCTACTTGAGTGACATTGTAGCTGTGGATTTTTTGTGTGAACACCTCTGGAGTACAGAAATAGTTGTGCTCTGTTTTCTGAAAATTTAGTAACTAATTTAGTTGCGTTTTTGTTTGTCATAGGACAAGATTAATTATTTCCGATAATTATAATGTTAATATTTAATAATATTTTCTACTAGCTTTGCATTTACTTTTATTTCCATGAGATTGTGTGTCAAGTGTTCTGCATTTCTCTTCTGATACTGTTTAAATTCTCTGTAGCTGTGTCAGGAATGGCAATTGCATAATTACAAATGAAAACAGCAACTGGCTTTTTAGTGTCAGTTTTCAAGTTATGTGTATGTTGATTTATTGTTCTAGGGTCTAAGTCAACAATAACTGGGAAGTAGCTGTGTATAACAAAGCTTTTGGCTTCTTCCTATTCTCACCATTTCAACGGAAATGTTACAATGTTCTGAGTCAGAACTTGGAGTTAAAGGGATATTGGTGCATTTATCAGATGCTGGTACAACAATGAAATGTTTGTTGTTAATGGCACTCTCTAGGAAGAAGCATTTAAAGTCACTGTATTTTCTTTAATCTAAGGTAAGGAGTAAGTGGCTATTAGGGATGTGAGAAGAAATATGAAATGATTGTAATTGTCAGCTAAGCAGATTAGAAAGAGCTTTGATGACTTGGAAATACCCATTTTAAAAGTCAACAAAATGCATTGTGTTCTTTGTAAATTGTTATTAATTCCTATTAACTTCTTTTTCCCGAAGATGTTCATGATTAAATTGCTCTTACAGGAATTTTTGATTGGGTTTTTTAGGTTCTTGTCATTCCCTGGAATCAATACTCCTTTTGTACCCCTTCATTCTGAATGTGTGGTGTATTATTGTTGGTTTAGTCCCTGCAGTGCAAAATCAAGCCTGTTTCCCTCAGAGCAGCTTTGAAAAGTGAACTCTACAGCTTTGATATGAGAAGATGAGAAAAAACTTCTTTAAAAATAATCTAGATTTGAAGTAGTTATGAGGAAAGAAACAAGGAAAAGGGTGATTTATTTCTTGCAGTTGAAGAAAAATAGTTACTTTGAAAGTTATGATTTGTTGTTTTTCTTTTGTCTAAATATTATTTATCTTGGAAAACTTACTGTTGTTTTCAGCAAATGTCCATTCACATAGTTATAGATGTAAGGCAGAATATCTCAGTGTTTGAGGTGCGTGTACATGCAGAGCTGAGTAGTTTGATGGAGCTTTTTCGGGGGGGTTGGTGACGATGAGCTGGACACAGACACACACCCTCTTTAAAGCTCAGCCCCTACTATTTAAGTAGTAAAGCATTTTTTCTCATTCACAAAGACCTCGAGTAACTTGTCCTTAATACACCTGTGTTGTTTCCCTTTGTTTTCAGGGAAGCAGTGCTTCTTAGTCCTGCGTCAGCAGCAGTTCAATATCCAGGCTCTCGTGGCTGTGGGACAGCATGCGAGCAAGCAGATGGTAAAGTTTGCTGCCAAGTAAGTAAGCAATTATATCCTGTTGTCAGAGTAAACAATGGTGGGAACCAGGACTCCCAGGGGTTGGGACCATTTTCACACATTAACATCAATGCTTCGTTTGTTTTAAAATGTAGTTATTTAAATTGTCAGCTCTCTATTGCCTTGAATACATTACACTGACAAAAGGTAAAATAGAGAACAGGCTTGAAATTCATTCTGAACTGCTGAAGCAGCATTCTCTCGCCATAGACAACCTACATCTACTTCCAGGCTGGCTAACAAAAAGTCTGGCAAGCTGAGCTTAGTGGGACACTTCATTCTGTGTGTAGTGCTGCTGTGTGTCTGCACGTGTTCAGGGTTTTTCTTCTGCAAGATGTGCAGTGTAGCAATACATTTTATAGTTACTGCTGGTGTGAAGGAGTCCCATGTTGCCAGTGGCTTACTGAGTTGAAGAAATTAAGAGTAGCTTCTGTGCACTGGATTAATCTTATTTACACCTTATTTTTGGCACTGGAATGTTTAATGAGGGATTTAAGCTAATTTTTAAAAAATGGGGGTGGGAGGGAGTCACTAATAGACTTGCCAATTGAAAGTGTCTGTTGCAGCAACTTGAATTTAGTTATTTGGTTCATTTTGTTCCTGAAGATAAAAAATGACCTTTGACTTCCATTTGCCTAAGATTGTCCATGATAGATGTGTTTTATGGCAGAACTTTTAATCATGTATATCCACTTGTTCACAAATAGAAATGTGGCTCAGTTCGGTGCAATAACGTCTAACATGTGGCACTTGAGTTGCTCCTGTGTAGCTCTTGGCACTACTCTCATGCCTGGGAAGGGAGCCCCCACTAATTAACTGCAAAAGTGCTACAGCCTTCAACCTTCAATATGTCAGGAGAGGAAGGATTTATTATAGCACAGACTTCCAGAAGCCAAGCTAAGAAGGTTGGGATAATGCTTCTGCTGAGGGGGTTCAAGGCAACGGGAGAACAGACCCAGCAGTGTTTGTTGTTTGGCCGTGCTTAGTGCTGGCAGTGCCAGTGTGAAACATGCTGTTTACAGGTGTTTGTGAGCCAAAGTGAAGTGTTCTGTTTCTTCATGAAATGGTTTGTTCTCTCCAGCACTTGGAATCCTTGAAAAGAATTAAGTGTATCATTTACTTGTTCCCTAATTCATCTCCCTCTAACCTACCAATAGTCTGCCTGTACTCTCTCAGAGAACTTGTGCTATAGAGCAGTGGAACAACCCTTAGAGTTGTGATCTCACTCTCCTATTCTCCAGTTCTCTCCAATATCTGTTTTTCAGTTTTCTTTGTGGTTTTTGCTCCACCACCGAATTTCTTACATTTCAGGGGTGGCAGAGCTCAGCGGTTAGGAGCTCATGAGAGGGAAGTTGGTCCTTACTCTTTTCTTCCATGTGCTGACTGCCACTTATAAACCTTCCATGATGTGTTTTGTGATTCACTACTCTTTTTTACTTGGTTAGTTTTCTGCCAGGTTAGTGATTTACACTAGGTCATGGAGATCCAGAGCTAAGAAGGAATGGTAAATGGTGGATTAGGGTATCTGGAAAGAGTCAGGGACAAAGCTCCTTTCTCTCAGTGGCTTTCGAGTCAGACAGAACCTCATCCTTAGTTCTTCCCAACTCCCTGTAATCTCTCCACTTTCATGGATGGGACAGACGTGAATTCCTTTGGCTAGCCAGACTCATGATGTTTGGACTGTGTTTTGACTTTTCATTCTGCTCCCTTTTGGGACAGCATTTGTTGGTTAAATCCTAGTACTTCAGCCTCTCTTAATTTATAGCATTCATGTTTTACTCATTATTTGTGGTTCTGAAATGCTTGCATGTTCATCAGCACGTTCTTTGAATGGTGTAATTTTCCCTGTTAGAGCCCTCTGGGTTCTATTTGGGGGTTTGCTTTTGTTAACACCATCAGTGCAACCATCTTCTCATGAATCCTTCCCACCCACAGACCTATTTTATTCATATCCTGCCATGCTCTCACTTTTTCCAGTGTTTTATCTCCCACAATTCTGTCTGATGTTGCTGCTGCAGCTGCCTCGTGTCCTTCAGAGGCTGCTGCTGTTCCCTGGCTCCTGAGGGCACGTGGGGTCACTGTGTCACAGCACCTGAGGCAGAGCCCAGTACGTGCCTGTCCTCAGTCACTTCCCAGCCGGATTTCACCTGCTCTGGAATGATGCCATTATTTTTACCAGATGAGGCATGTCTTAGATGTCTAAAAATAGCTGTCCTGTTTCCCTGCCTTTCTCAGTGTCTCTTTTCATCATCCCGTTTCCTACACAGTAAGTGAGCAAATACGCATTTATTGATGAAAGCATTTCGTTTAAATACCTTAAATTTCAGTTAAATTTTTTAACTTTTTCACTGGCAGTACATAAATTATATTTGTCATGTGCTACTTTCTCATATTTTGGTAGTGTCTACAACTTTCTTTAAAATAGTTTGTGAAATTCTGGATCTTGTGTTTTTAATGAGAGTTCATTAAATAATGAACATTTCTTGTACAAATTTTCATAAATGATAAACAAACCAGTTCCTCTTTTAGATATTGGCACATTAAAACCAAGAACTTTCATAACCTCCTGTGGTCAGCAACATTCATATACTAATTATCTCCATTGTCATAAGAATGTAGGTTCTTTTTAGTGATAGGTACTTAACGCTCTTTTAGCTCAGGTTTACAAAGAAATTTCTGTGAGTTTAACTATGGAGAGTTTCTAGTTGAACTTTCAAAATGCTCGTGGCCAACAGCACAGAGCCAGCGGAGATCCTGGATTGGCAGCTGTGGAATTGTTCTTATGTCTTTGATCAGAAAAACCAGTCCAGCCTGGTCCTGGACGGGATGCTGTGTAAGGGAGGGAGTTAATTGTCTCCTAAAGGCAGCAAAGGTGCCAAGTGGAGCAATTAGTAATTTATCAACCTGCCTTTTCCAACAAGTGTGGGGTGTGGTTGGTTTTGGTTTTCTTTCTCTTTTTCTCTATCGGCATTGAGCCTTTCCTGCCACCCCACTGCCGGAGCCATGTGAGATGATAGAGCAGTTGGCAGAGGTGGTTAACAGATTCTAATTTAGTTGCCCAAATGTGCCCTTGCAAAGGAAGTAACTTGATGGCTCTTTATAGTAGGGGTTAAAAATACAGGAAAGAGAGTAAAAATGGAGGGCAAAAAAAAAAGGGTAAACCTGTATGAAAATAATGCATCGTGTATTAAAATAGACATGAGTTTTTAGCTAGATAATTTAGTAAAACCAGGAAAACTGCTGGATACTGTGGAATATTTTCTTTATGCATTTCTGTTTAATTTTTATATCAGTGGTTTGAAAGAAACTGTCAAATTGCAGTTATGAAGTTTGCTGGTGACACAGAAATTGGACTGGTGAAGTAGATGCTCAGGAGTGTAGAGTAACCAGGGCTCATTTAGAATAATCACTTTGATGCTCTTCAGTGGGAATTTGTGCCTTTGTGATCATTACATCAGATTTGGTGTCTGATCAGGATTTATATGTAGCAGAGTACAGAGAGAAATGTGAGATGGTGATGGATAACTGACCTGACAGCAGCCCATGCAGTTCTTACTTGCTGTGCTGGGAGATCTCTGGAGTTTTGAAAAAGAGGAATAAAATGCCATATGTAATATGTGCCAGTGATTAGACCACTTCTGGAATATTTAGTCCACTTTTGTTGTCTTTGTGTCTGAATGTATTTCAGACTGGAAAAGGTTGATGGTGAAGTTGCAGGATGAAATGATCTACGCTCAGGCAAATCTGCCTTTCTGTGAGACTAAAGAAAACAATTCAGTCCTAGGGAAATTAGTAATTTAAGTCCCAGTCTGATGGTACCTATGCAAGAAGATTTTCTGCCAATGGAGGGTTCTTAAGTTGCAGATACAAAGGTGTGACAGGATGCAAAGAACAGAGGATGAAGTTGGGGAAATACAGAAGGGAAATAAGGTGGAGTTTTTTCAGTAAAAGTTATTAAAAATGCATGGTGGATTTTGTTACTTAAAATCTTTGAAAGCAGATAGGCATCTTTTTTGCCAGAAGATAGTGGGGTTCAACCAAATGTTAGAATGTTGGCATAGGAAACAGGTTATTATATTTTTAGAATGAAGAGAATAAGGGGCTTCACAGATACTTGTTCTGTTTGTGCAGGCAGGATCACGGGTGCTGTCACTGGGTACAAAATGTTTGTGCTCTCAAATCATTTTTTAAAAGTAAACTCCATTGCCTTCAGCTTTCATTGACAGTCACATAAAGTATCATTGATTGTTATATTTTATGACAATTATTTAATACTTTTAGAGTTAATAATGTTTTAATACAATAATTAATGCAGAGTGCTTACATAAGTAAAAACAAGAAAATGCCTGAATAGGTATAAATGCTACAGGTGAAGTAAAACATTTTCTACTTAAAATCTGTAAATAACCAAGTTTTTTCCTATTCTTCAGACTTTTGATGAAGAAAATGTATTGTTCTTCACCTCAGCACAGGGGTCAGCTTGCAACACGAAGCTGTTGGTGAAAGATGTTGCCATACAGGCTGCAAGAATGCAATCCTGTGGTTGAAAGAGAAAGTCTTGGCTAAGAGACATGCACATAATTAAGAGGGACATAAAAAGGCATCTAGTGGACACTTTAGTAATTATAGGCTTGATTTTTTGGACCATTACATATAAAGTAGTTTACTATACAGAGAAAATTTTTAGCATTGGACTTCATGAATCTGTTACTCAAGTAGCTTCTCTAAATATTAAACAATGTAAAGATGTCATCTTTCTTACTGATGCATTTATATTAATTTATTTATTTATTATTGAACAAATTGAGTTTCTGGTCCTTCTTAATACTAATTACAGGTATAAATATTGTTGTCTTCTTTGGGAATGGTGGTAGCTTTGTCACGCTTTTCTGCTTCTTGTTCGCTTTTTTCGGTGTGTTTGGGGTTTTTTTTGTTCCCCAGGGGAATTTTATCAAAAATCACCCAGATGACTTGGTCCTGCTGCTGTGGAAAACAAATTTACTGGCATTTCATTAAAACTTCTTGTTTCTTGTTGTAACTTGACCCTAAATTACCATTTCAGTAACGTTATTGAAATTACCTGTTGGGATGAAAGCAGCACCTTCTGGGTTTCTGTAGATCATGTTTGATGCACTTTGTTAGGGACTTCAGATTTTTGTGGCTCTGGATCTTACTGAGTTCAAACAGAACTCAAAACACCAGCTTTTATTTCTCTACCTGATTAAATGTGTGGTTTTAAGGAGAAAAAGCATATTTTTTATTTATCAAATGAAAGTTAGAGGAGATGATGAGTGTTTGTGAATACAAAGATGGTCATAGGCAGCACAAACCTTCGAAGTGCTTTTGTGTCCAAGCATATTTGGATACAAATAGGTATTAATTTAGCACTTAAGTTTAATTTAGCACTTAAAATTATGGCATATGTAATTACTAAGGAATGTTACAGTTTTAAAGTATGTTCCAGACCAAAAAACATGTTTTAATTGCAACTCCAGAGAGAGAAAGCTCATTTTATCATACGTGCAGATAAGCTCTGTTATGCAAGTTTGCAAAGCAATATTGCAGTTACAGTGTGTAAAAGTGATGTAAAAGCCAGTTTCTTCCTGTGTTTTTAAGCTGATACCATTTTGGATGTCTTGAATTCCTTGCATGTTCTGATCAAAGCTCTGTAAGGGCTTCACTCACACCAGTTCTCAGACGTGGGATCAGTAATCTGATTGTGAATCCGTCATACAACACTTTTCCATTTAACTGTTATTTTCTTTTTCACAACACAAAGAATTTCCTTCTGTAAGTTTAAAACATTATTTGCACTTATTAGTGGGAGGGCTTTTATTCAGCAGATTAGAAACTTACATTTTCAGTGAAGACATCGCACTTCATGTCATTAGTGGTGTTTTCTGGACATTTGCCAAAGTGTTGACATGGAAAACCAAGCGGGGAAAAATAGACAGAAGAGAACTGTTTGGGGAAAAAAGTTCACAGGAGAGTAAAACTTCATTTCTTTTAAACATTCACATATTTGAAAAGCAGAGGGGATTCATAGTTACACTTATTACAGTTTCAGCATCATTTATTCTCTGTGCATTTCTTATCATCACGTTCTCTTGCATCCAAAGCACTGTATTGGTTCCACAATCTTTTCAAGAAGTTTTAAACAGAATCATTTGAAAGAGAGTGTACTTCCAAGCACTTGGTGTCATTTCAATTATCCTTTCTTGATTTGTTGCCTCTGCTAAAATGATGGAGATGAATGGAGGCTCATCCATAACTGAGTGAATTCTGATTTAAAGCCAGCTCTCGACCTGTGCTTTGGACAAATTTAGTTATGATTTGAGCAACTGTTTTAAAGTGTAAATGTACCAGAAGCACATACTACTCACGAGTTTTATGCAGTAGGTAGAACTACCTAATGGCCAAGAAAGTCAAGCATATGAATCACCATGGTCTGTATAACTTTTAGAGCAGCTGCCACTGAGTTCTATCACCTGAGAGTATTACCATCAAAGAAACAGTGTAATCAATTAAAATGCTTGAATTTGAGTTTTTGTTTTTTTTAAGTTAATCATAGTTTACTTATAGTGCCACCGTTTGGTTTGGAGACTTTTGATGCTTGAATTTTCTACTGTTACTTCAATGTCACCGGATTGTTCAAGACTTTTATGATCTTTACTCAAAGTAAAAGAAGCACCGGCCTTGTGAACTTGAGGATTGTTAATGGCTCTTTGCTTTGCTGAGACCAGCAGTGACCAGCTTGTCCAGTGACATCCTCGCTCACCTCTTATTATTTGCAGTTAATTTGTGGGTGTGATACTTTCCTGCTGTCTGAGGGTTTGGGTGCTCAAGTGACGTACATGAAGTGCTTTTCAGCCTTCTCAAGGAGGTCTGAAGAGTGAAAGATGAGTTGTTAGATTTTTTGTAAAAAAACCCAAAGAAATATTTTCTGATACTTGGCCTTTTGTAAGCCTGTTAGCAAGGAGACAGAGTAAAAACACATTTCCAGTCAGGGTGAGAGTATCTGTAGAAAATTACTGGTTTAAAATCCAGTACCTTAAATATGTAAATAAAAACTCATACGGATTTTTTTTTCTCGCCTATGACTCTTGAGGCTCTTGTTACTGTTTGCTTATAGCAGACATGCTTTATGTCATATCTTTGGAAGACTTTCTGGACGGTGTGTGGTGTTTTAATGTACTATTAGTGACTGGTAGTGGAGAGCAATTAGGATGTCCTGTGTCGCCAAAAAATGACTTAGAAGCATCTTGCAGCTCTCAGTAACAAGTCTGTAGTTTAAACAAGCTGGAGCAGTTTTGATTTTCCCCTCCAGTTCTAGGACTTCCCTTCGGTTTGTTGTTCAGCTGGGGAAGGCACATCTTTCAGATAATTGCATCAGCTGACACATGCAAGAGTGTCTGTGGCCTAGAAAAAGAGCTCTGTGACTGTCAATTTGTGTATTAACACACAAAGAACGGGACAGCACTGAGCTTAATCATCATTCTTGCCCTCACAAGTCTTCCATCCCGGCTTGAATTCACTGTGGCTGGGAATATTTTAGCAAAGTCCTTCATTACTTGGTTATTATATATATAAAAGTAACTTCACTAAGGTCCTTAACTCTGTTGTTTTCAGCAGTCCATGCAGTACCTGAACGTGCTGGTGCCCAGTGCTGAGGCTGCTG
This sequence comes from Cephalopterus ornatus, assembly GCA_013396775.1. Taxonomy (NCBI): domain Eukaryota; kingdom Metazoa; phylum Chordata; class Aves; order Passeriformes; family Cotingidae; genus Cephalopterus; species Cephalopterus ornatus. The sequence goes on from VZRE01001354.1 coordinate 1,324,437, forward strand.
CAGTGCCATGGAATTCAGTAACCCTTCTGTCCTCTCTTTATTGGCAGCATCACCAAGGAGAGCATTGTGGATGTGGAAGGTGTTGTGAGGAAAGCATTTCAGAAAGTTGGAGGTTGTACTCAGCAAGATGTTGAGCTTCACGTTCAAAGGGTAAATGTTTGAGCAAATGGAGCACTGGTTAATTGTTTGATCAATTATCTGTTGAGACTGACTCTCTGCATATATTAACTTTGTCAGTAAGGAATCCCATGCCAGAGAAACAAACTCCTTTAAACTATAAATTTCAATCTATCATGTGTAAACACTAAACATTTCTGGGTTTAAGATACTTGGGGTTTATATTTTCCTGGTTTTATCTGCCATTTGAGTTACAGTATCAAGTAAAATAAAGTATCTCCGTAGAATAATTTGGGTACAAAAGCTTGTAATTCTCATTTCTGATTCTTAACTGAAGCAGATACTGGAATAAAGTCTGCTTCTTTTTAAATGCAAGTCAGCAGTTTCTTCTTTATCAGAGTTACAATCTTCCCCTCAATACAATGGAGTGAAATACAGAACTCAAGGCAGAAATAAACTCTCACTGGCTTAACAGTATGGGAGCTTTTGAAATATAAAATTCCTGGAGCTTGTGCTGTAGAGGTGGAGGAAGTGCAACTTTATAATTTGTTTAAATAGAAAGCATATTTAAGCCTTTATGTAATATCCTTTCCTTCTAAAGGTTTTTAACCAAACTCTGCCAGCAATACAACTGAAACACAGTGGCCTCAGGGGTAGAGTACAATGGCTATTATAGCAGTAAGGTAAATTTTAGCATTGGGGAAAACCTGCAGATTGTGAAGAAACATGTTTTAATATGTGTGCAGATTATCATGTGCTTGATTTTTCTGAAAGAACGTCCAATTCACTGCTCCTGTAACTAGATTGTTAAGGCAGGGCAAGCTGTTTTTCATTCTCTGATGGTATATTAGGTGTCTCATAAATTTTTCAACCTGAAATAGCTCTTTCAGATCTAATCAGATGATAAGTAAATAATACATTAACAACAAGAAGAACAGGATGATCCTGCTGGAATCAGAACCTAAAACTCGGTGAAGTCTCCTAGTTTCAGAGCTGGCATCGATGCCAAGAGCCTTGTCCCTCAGGCAGTATGTGCTTGCTAAATTTGGTGCTTCTCAGAAGAAAAAAGGCTATTTTTAATCTTTCAAAAGGAAAGCAAGAACTAAGCACTTCCAGTATTGTCATGAGAATGCACCCATGTATCTCTAGTACTTGAATAAAATCAAAGCCTATGCAAACAGTGTTTCAGGTCTCTGCCAGAAATACCCCTTTGTCAGTCACAGCTCCTCTGGAGCAGAGCCTTAGCTATTTCTGTGCTCTCTCAATTTCAGATCTATGTGATCAGCTCAGCTGAGCCCCGCCTGCCCCTGCAGCTGGATGATGCTGTGCGACCAGAGGTGGAAGGAGATGAGGTGAAACCTTTGCATCCTCAAATGCCTTTTATTGTCTTTGTAGCTGAACAAAAGCATGAAAGCAGCTTCCTTAATGTGGTGATTTTGGGGGTTTGTTGGGCTTGCATTTTATTTCCTTTATGTTATTCAGAGCTGTGTCGAACATCTCTGTAGTTGTGATAGAGAACTGCAGCAGCAGGTCAAAACCAGAGGGTTTCCATCTTGCATGTGTTTGGTGGATCCTCGTAGTTGGGTTCTGCCTGTGACCTCTCAGAGAAGTTACACCTTTATCTTTGCTGTGCTGCCAGTGCTGTATGTTCTTTCTAGAATGATCTAGAAATGCTGCTGAACTTAGAAGTAATTTTTCCCCATTAATTTTGTTTTGTTGGAGTTTTGACACTGTTTATTTTTTGGATGTGTGTGTATTCACTATGTGTTTTTGCACAACTGTTTAGGATGGAAGAGCTACTGTAAACCAGGATACAAGACTGGACAACAGAATCATTGATCTGAGGGTAAGGAACATGCTGTGCTGCTTGCTTGCCTGCAAGTGTTTATTCTTCACATTTCTAATCCATGAAGCGAGAAAACTCACGGATTTGATGGAGGTGTATTGTTGGCCAGAACAAAAATAAACATGTTTTTATGAGTGGTATTGTGAAAACACAGGGTTTTTGAATTCTAGATGTTCACCTTTACTGACATTAATTAAAGAACAGGTATTAGTAGTTTGAAGGAGGACATTTAGTATTTGACATGTGGCCTTGTACAATGGGGCTTTTATTTGCGAAAGTCGAAGGTGACTGAAAAGGGACAATTTAGAGACAACATTTTTTCTCAGGTGTAGTCTTTGGTACCTAAAACCTATGAAGAGCTCACTTTTGAAATATAAGGTGGAAGTTTTGAGTTAAATGTGCTGTTGAGGTGCTGTAATGCGTGTCTTGGCAGTGAAATTGTTCCAGGCCATGATACCAATCTCATGCTCTTTGTTTCTTCCACAGCATGCATGTATTTTCCTTTTATTTTTTTGAAACACCTTTCTCCATCCAGGTCATAGAGTCACAGCCTTCTGTGAATTCACAGACCTCCCAAATATTTACTCTTTCTGATCAGCAGCAAAAAATCATCTACTAAATTACTTCCAGAATTATGATTCTATTTTGATAAAACAGCAGCTAACACTAAATGTGTAAGTAACTAACCATTCTTACTGACAGGAGGCATCCTGGCCTTTTCCTACCTTTGGCTCTCCACAATAAAATTTTGATTAACTTTTCATTGAATGAAGACTGTACTTAGCTCATTTTTTGGTATATCTAGTACTGACTTCACAGTTCTGATAACGGCAGTTTCTCAGTAAATCAATCTATGGACTGGGAAATGAAACACAAAAGTGACTTATGGGGAAATTTGGAAAACTTCTGGCACTGAGATGCTTAAAGCATTTCAGCATCTCGTCTCTGTTTTTCAGCAACAAAAACTACTTGTGCAAATTGTTTTACTTGGACCAAAGTTATTTGCTTTTTACTTGATCTTGTATATAATACTGAGTAACTTCAATTTGCCATTACTTTTCAGGTTATTCAGTATCTCCTCATATTGGTCTCTTCATCAGTCTTAAATTAAGGCTCTCAGAATTCTATACTAGTGACTGAAAGTGAAAATCATTTACTTGAAGGATCATCAGCTTGCAGTAGCGGTAAGGCAGCGTACCAAACTGAAAGGAGAGCTCTGGGCTGCTGGAAGTGCAAGCTTTGCTTGAACTTCTGGTGATGAATAAAAATAATAAACAGCACTCCAGAGAAACTTAAGAAAATCCATTAAAGTAGTGAAAATAATAAAAGAGCCATGAGTCCCAAAGAGAACAGAGAAGTAATACAAAGGGAAATAAAGGCTAAAAATACTGGTTGAAAAATGGCATGGAGGTATCCTTGGCTGAAATGCAGTTGAGGGCATCTGCCTACTCATTAGTTTGCCTTGTTTGTACTGCAGGAGCTTTGCTTCTGCAAAAAAAGGTTCTAAATAATTCTATGTGACTTTGATCTGTGTTTTTTAATGGGAGTGCTGAGTAAGCAGGAAAGGTATTTAATGGAGAAAGGGGAAATCCCGGTGAGAACACATGTGCTTATATGTATGTTTACATCCTAAGCACTGTGTGTAGCGGAATCATAGGAGTGGGGGGGGTACAGAGGCAGTTTGTCCTTCAGAATAACCAGGAAAGAAACCCAAAAAGCAGTCATTGATTTTCAGTGATTTGGTGCCATGGACTGGAGCTACTGGGGTACAAATGGGACCTCAAAGAGCCCCTGGTGTTTCAAATGCACTGCACAAGTAGTCATGTCCTGAGGAGGACTGGGGAACGTGACGTATTAACTGAAACCATTGCTCACCACTGCCCTGCCATAGCTCTTCCTTCTGGGAAAACCAGATCATGGGCAGCAGGGAGGAGGCATTAACAGAATAGATCTAATAGCGATGCTGTGCTGATCTGTTCCTACGAGTGTGGGATGAAGGAGGAAGTCCAACCACAGATATCATCTGGTTCTGTTTTCCTCAGTGCCTCAGTTTTCTAAGGAAGAAGGAGGTCACTGAACATCAAAACCAGAGATACTATTTTTTGGAGAAAGATTTAACAAGCTAAATGCATAGATCTTGGCTGGGCTCGGGTTAAAAGAGTCCTTTGTATGAAACTAAAATTATTTTTGTCCATTTAACTGCAGTATTTAAAGTAGTTAAGTAGTTTAACTAATTTTAAGTAGTGACTAAACAAGGAATTCGTTGGATGGGGCCAAGTCAGGATGAAGTGGAGCTGTGAAACTCAGTTCCTTCATGAATAAAAAAGACTGGATTTCCAAAATTAGCGTCACTCCATCCAGCTATGATGTATATGGGGGAGAGCTTGATTATGATGCAAAAGAAGGTGGTTAAAATTGATAACAAGGAAATTACATTAGTGGAGCTGTAATATGCAAAGTATTCTACAAAGATTGCAAGACTTCCATACTTGTGTACATGTGCAAATAGACCGAGTATTGTACTTAACTGACAACAATCTTCTGTTTTGGTTGCTGACAGAGATCTCTCAGAAGTGTCTGGTAGGCATATTTTTTTTAGGCTAGGAATGGGAAGTGCTTAAATGCCAAGATCCCAAGCTGTTGCTGTAGTTGTTATTCTGATGTCTGTAGAGAAAATCGTGATTATTTAATGCAGAGGGGTTTTAAAAATCGTTTCCAAGGAATGATGACTGAGGAAGAATGAACCTGTTCCTGCTGAGTTAACTCATAAAATACAGATCACACACTTGGAGTAACGAGTCAGGGGTGTGGAGAAAGGAGAGCTGGTAAGAAGAAGGAAAAGTCCTTTCATAGACCAAATTTTCTTACACATAACCACAGGTGACTGTGAGGAAACCACTGCTGACCTAAGTATCGATTTTTCATGGTGGCTGAATGAAAGTCAAACCACTTGATTCTAGAGGTATTTGATTTACCCTTCACTTATTGAAACAGTTAAAGAAGGCAAATTGGAGCACTGACTGTGTTTTAAATTTTTGCTTTTCTGCTGTTCTGAAGTTTAACTGCAGTGTTCTATGTTGTGGAGACTTCCCGTGTCTATGAAAACACCTACTTCAATCATATTTCATGAAGTTCTGAGATAGATGAAAAGAAATTAAGAAAAGACCAGTGAAACGCTGGTTTTTGGGTTTTGCTTCTTAGTTTGTCTTTCTCTGAAGAAAAAAATCAGTTCAGGTTCATCCAGTTTTACAGTGGACCTGACTGATGTCCTTGCTCTGGCTTATTTTTGATGTTCAGCAGGGCTTTTATCTCAATAGCATCTGTCCAGATTTGGCTTGAATTACATGCATTTTGCAGTCCTGGTGCTGCAGTTGTGTCTGGTAACGCACAGCTCACTGAGACCGAGGTGTAGCCTTTTCAGGGTCAGTATTCTCCCATTTATGCTGCTCAGGGTAGAAGCGTAAACATTAAACTGTATCTTTAGTACTTTATGGGTGTCAGACTATGTCATGTGATAATCCAACTGTACACTGATCTTAATGCACTTTTTTCAAAATACTCGATTATTTCAAGCTTGATTTCATTGTGTTGAATTCAGTTTACGCACTGCAAAAGCTGTGCTTTCCCTCGCTGGATTCATGCTGTAATGAGCAAGCAGGTGTGCAGTTTATTTTATTGTGGGTAGTGAAGACATACACGGTCCCAGGTGTTTAGACAACAAACTCCATAGATTCTTCTTACACTATGAGTGTATAAATAAATAAAAGTGTATAAATTATTAAATAAAATTGAATAGAAGTTGACTTCAGTCACTTTGGGGTTAAAAAATTTTATTTAGTACAGATTCTATTTCCTAGCAAAACCTTCATTTGTCCTATATGTAGTAAAGGAATTGCAGAATTATTTACATTATTTAAAGTAATGTATATTAGTTAAAAAATAGAGATTACATTTTCCCTTTTTATTTAGCCAGCTATGTACTTAGTGGTTGTTTATGGTGGAAGATAGCTAGTTACAGCAGGCAAGCAGAAAAGCAAAAAGGAGGAGAAAGCAGAACAAATTCTAGAGCTGAAGTGAGAGTAAAAAGAAAAGCTCAACTTTGCATGTCTGTGCCTCGGTCTCAGCTCTGTGAGATACGATCACCTGAGGTGTGAACTGCCCTCAATTCCACTGAAACACATTTGGTGTTGTACATGGCTGTTGTTCTGTCGATTCAGCTTGTGCCAAATGAAATAATTGTTTTTATAATCTTGCTTATAGTGCTCTGTTCTATTATTATTAATATCTTCCTTTATGACATCTGAATAATACACAGGTGAAATTAGAGTGAGGTGGTGATTGAAACTTGTATTTCAGCATTATTAGCTAAACATTATTTTCTGCTGCGTGTAACAAAGGTGATTATTGAAAATAAGGAGTTCTCCTGTGAAATCAACTTTAAAACATTAACACTGTTCACTGCAACAACATTTAAGTGTCATAAGTGTGTTTCTCTTTCCGCTTAACTCTTGAAGGAATATTCACTATCTTTGCCATAGTCTCAGGTAAAGCAGTTTGTCAGTATGTATGTGGGGGAGTTCATATTGGAGTAAACACTACAGCAAAGGAGTACCATGGCAAGATCTTTTTTAAAGCACAGGTAAAAATCAATTCCTTTTGGCAGCTATCTCTGTCTTTAGTTTGCTGTATTGTACCAAGCGTGGAAGTGCTGTGTTACCCACCATTGTACCAAACTTTGTAATACACATACCAACATCTCAGTTACTAAATTGTTTTCTTCAGATGAATTAATTTTCTTTTTGTCCTAAACACAGTACCAGTGCAAAGAATGTAATTACATCGGAAAAGTTTTTCTCCATCTTTTAAAATCTTCGGAAAGTTGTCACATGAAACTTTTGAGGTCACTGACTTACCTACACTGCAAATTGGCAAGTGCAGTTCTTTAGGAGCTTATCTCAGATGTCTTGTTGGGCTGTTTAATCCTTACAAGGAGACTGCAGTATCACAAATTCCCAGCAGTTATCCGTGTTGGCAGTCTGTGAATGAATGGACACTGAAACTCAGCCACCTTTGGTGAAAGAAGAGTGGTCTTGTCAGATCCAATTTGAGGTACAGAGAATTGCTGCTTGTTCCTGGTCTGTAGTTAAATAAAAGCTTCAGTGTCCAGTTCTGTGAATTTGGCTGCTTTCATAAATACTGTTTCTAAGCATAATTTATCCTTATAGATGGCTTGGGAAGACTGGCTTTGCCCTGCATCCTCACAAAAGCCAGGAGTTACTGCCTGACACACCATTGTTAGTGCAGAACTGTGTTAGGTATTGACTGGCTGTGTTTCTCTGCAGTTTTAGGTCAGAGCAAGTAATTACTTTCAGATTGGGTTTAGCAACCATTCTTCTTTTTCCTGGGAGTGTGTGACTCAGGACTGCATGCTCACCTCTCTGGCATGAAACTGGGGTTGGTTCATCAGAAGGGTAGAGGGGGCATTGTCAACTACCCCACTTTAGATAAACGTGAGAGATATTAGCTATTAGCATTTTCAGAAATGTGTCTGGTTAATCAAAAACTGTATTGGTAAACCTAAGTTGGAAAATGTCTTTCACCTTTTAAGTAGGAAATGGTTAAGGAAAAAAAAACCTTTTGAATGATCCTGGTGCTTTGATCTGACACTGTCAAGTTTTGCCCAGAAGTCAGGCAGAGTCTTTGCACGTGTCTGATTCTGGGAGACCAACGTCAAAAAAGTGAAAAACTTTGAGGGTACTTTTGTAACTGTTGCTCAAAACCTCATTTCCTTCATTTTGAACACTTGGAGTAGTGGCTGTGGTTTGTGCTATCAGACAGTGAGAACTGCCAGCTATTATTTACTAGTCTAAACCACTTACACCCCTTAGATATTTTGTTGGTCAGCTAAAATGGCAAACAGCCCCAAATTGCTGCAGATCTGCTGCATTACTGCAGTTTTCTCCTCCTCGAGTGTGTCGGTGAAGGGATATCTTTATCTTGCAGAGATGGTGGATGGAGCTCTATTTCAGCGTTTCTCCTGACTGGCTCTCTAAATTTGGGTGCTTATATAATTTGTTTTGGTTGGGGGTTTTTTGTTTTGTGGTTTGGTAGGAGTCATGTGAAAAAGCCCTCAAGGCTTTTCTTACCCTAACTGAAAAGTTGGGTACCTTTCAGAAAGGAGAAGTAAACAGTGCTGTGACGCAGGTTGGTAAAGAGCCGTTCTCTGGGTCGTTTGCAGGAATTCGTTTGACTCTTTATAGCCTTTTAGGTTGCTCACTGTCACGTTTTAAATGCTGCAAGCCCAAAATCAGATATAGGCTCAGTGCTGACGTCTCTCAGTCTCTGCAGCGTTCACTAAGGTGGTTTTGTTCTTCTTCATGCCAGAAGTTACAGGAACATTTAGCGTAGGTATGTGCTAACCAGAGAAGTAGCTCAGTTGTGTCACCTACATAAACAAAAAGATGATGATCAATTCAGCTTAATCTACTTCTGTTTTCAGCTAAATGCACTTTTTAAGAGTAAAAAAAAGACAGAACTGCAGTTCATATGAACAGGTGTTCTGTGGACTGTTGAAATGCTGAGAGTTTAGCCCTTGCTTTTGGGATGTTTTTGTGGCAGTGGTGTACCTGGTTAACATGTGGCTGTGTTTTCGCGTGAATTTCGTAGCCTATTGTGCTTGTAGCCTTTAACAGACAAACCTTTCTACCTTCTGTAAGTTACTGATGGCTTTGCTTTTATCATGCTCTGTGTGTTACTGCAGCTGTTCTAGTTCACTGTGCTGAAAGCTTCTTAATAAGTTTAGTGCTTTTATTCAATTTCTTACTATAAAACCTTTATTTGCAGAAGCGCATCTCATAAATCAGTTATTTTTTAAAATGCAGAATCGACCACAGTGACTCCTTTATAACTGAATATGCCATAAATTGAAATGAATAATTTCTCTTGTTTCCTTTGCTGTTTCTTTTTGTGTAATAAACAATTACTGATTTGCACTTTTCGCTGTTTGGGCAGATACGGTAATCAAGTATTCCTAAGGGAAGAGATTCATCCTTCCAGCTGCCCAGAAAAAGTAATAGAGTCAGGAAAAACTAACTTAGGATTCATTATTTTATCTTCCTCTTATAGACTTCCACTAGTCAGGCAATCTTCTGCCTTCAGTCTGGTATTTGTCAGCTTTTCCGAGAGACTCTTATTCGCAAAGGATTTGTGGAAATTCAGACTCCCAAAATCATTTCAGGTATTGTATATGTGATCCAGCAGCTCCAGGTGTGCTTGTTTTACGCTTGCTCAGTGGTCCTATCTGCCAAAAAGTTCATATTTTCAAAACATGAAGTTTCATTTCTAGTTTACATGCAACATGGCAGACCTGTAGCAGGTGTCAGAGTTGTTCTTTCCTTTTCTCCTGACTTTGGATGTTAAAAGGACGACAAGGCAGATATTACATATACCTCATTTATGTATTCCACAGTGCATATTTAGCTTTAATTTGGTTAGATACAGGTGTCTGATGCATACACATTGTTCCTCCAGTGTTCTCAGGGTTGGGCACTGACAGTTCCATTTCAGTATCCAAAATAAAAGCCCACTCTACTTTAGATTAAAAGCAGATTCTGTCATAAAGAAGTTACAATATACATATGATGGTATAAAATGTGATATATACAATATGTCACTTCTTCAGCAATGAGCTCATGGCTAAATAGAAGGCGGTAGCAGACCTTTTTCTTTTTAGAAATGTGGCATAACAGTTTCAACCTGACTTAAAGTCTGGAAATGCATATTTTGCTTCCAATTCTGTTGTTGATTTGCTGTCTTGTTTTCAAAAGTCAAATTGGTGTTCTTTGAGATTTTGTTGATGCCACTTACACAAATGGCACGGAAAATCAGGGCAGAATATTTGTGTTGTTCTCATTGCATGTACATTCATTAAATGAAGACATTTTTCTTACTGAATTTTATACTTCTGTATTCATATTTTTGAAGACAGCTCTTGGTTGAGATTAAAAAATGGGCTTTTTTAACAAAATCCGTGTAAGCAACTATTCTTTCAACATGGAAAGTATGTTGAAGATTAGAATAGTTTTTCCCTACAGAGACAGTTAAAGCAGTCTGAAGTACTAAAAGACTCCCAAGTAGTTTATTTATGCAGCACCTTTGAGGAAGTGTGCTATTCTTACTGTGCAGTGTACCATTGAGAGCAGGCAAGCAAGCATCCTATTGTTTGAATGAGACCATAGTTTGTAACATCAGCTAAGTCAATACAATCCTCACTGAACTTCAAATTTAAATATCATGGGTGTTCTAAGATCTGAGGTTTTAAAAGTTACCTCCGTTGAAAAATAACTGTAAATACTCATTGGAACTGTGTCAGTGGGAGTAGTGGCGATGAAAGAAAAGAAGCATAAATCTCACTGGAATGGTGAGTAATAATAATAAGTACTTCACCTAGAGTCAGACTAACATTAGACCTTGCAAAGTTGATTAACTAATCTTTTGCTGTGGCATGTTTTGTTAGGGTTAGGCCAGTGCACCTCTCCTGTCCCACCCTGGGGAGGGGCAGGTGAAGTGCTGCAGTTCTGGCAGGCAGCTGGCAGCAGGGACACAAATGACGTGTTCTTGGTTCCTGTGCTCTCCAGGTAACTGACTGGCTATGAAAACTGCCTCAGACTGAGAAAAGCTTTATACCTTTGGCACGTGTCCCCTGGTGAATCTGGGTTCGGCTGTGAGAGATATCGATGCCTTCCGTTAGAGAGGATGGCCCTGGCAAAACAGGATATGCAGTTTGAGCTCAGGCTCTGCAGTAACCCCTGGCAGGCTGTGTCACCCACAGAGCTTGGTGGCCACAGAATGTTGGGCTGCAGGCAGATGGGGTGGTACAGACACTCCAAGGTGAAGGGCAGCTAGGAACAGTAGCATTTTAAACTACCCCAACTAAATTTGCAGGTTTGCAAGACAAGATGTGACAGTCCTGAGCTGCAAAATTTCCCTTGGCATGAATGCATGCAAATATATCTTTTTCCTCTGATGTGCTTTGAAGAAAGATCTCTTTCTGATCTGTAGATGTTAGCCCAATTATCTGTTGTTCTATCTCTGATTTATTTTTTACAGTTTTGTTTTAATAATTACTTACAAAAGCATTTGCTTTTCAGCTGCCAGTGAAGGAGGAGCCAATGTGTTTACTGTGTCCTACTTCAAAACCAGTGCCTACCTGGCTCAGTCCCCACAGCTGTACAAGCAGATGTGCATATGTGCTGACTTTGACAAGGTTTTTTGCGTGGGACCAGGTAAGAAAAGCTTTGCTTTAACACACGTGTGAAGTGGGCCCTGATGGCTTTTAGCAGCTGCAGCGCTAATGAGACAACAGGCACACTGAGAGCTTTGAATGGTTTCACTTAACACAGTTTCACTTACCAAGCACAAACTGTAGTTGAGGTGACTAATGAGAATAAAGTTGACTGAGAAGTTGCTGGAACAAAACTAAAATGGTGAAATAAGGGTGTAATATTCTTCTCCAGTGCCTGTTGTGGTGTGAGGAGGAAAAACAGAATTGCATTGGAAATGGGTTAATGTGATGAAGTCAGTAAAACATGGAACAACACCGTAACTGCAGCCAAAGTTTCTTATTCACCGTGCCCCTTTACTGCCCAGTACCAACCAGTTAAAATAGGCAACCTGGCTTTGAGATTGCATATTAACATAGTTATCCTTTGCTCTTGTACATGTATCAAACAACATTATTTAGAACATGCTTACTTTTAACTGGGCTGTCCATAAAGAATAATAATTTCAGTCCCATTCTCTCTGTCTCAAAAGCATGGACTCTTCAAGTGGTAATACAGATTTTTTTTCTAAGACCTCAACCTGTAAATGCTGAAAAACAAGTCAGTAACAGCTTATAGAATTAAAAAAAAAATTCCAAGTAATCCAGAAGATCTTAAATTTCTTGTTAATTACTAACAAATGAGTCATGGTTTATAGGAAGACATTTTTATGTCACTCATATCTGAAAAAAAACCCCATCCCAGAAGACACACACTTGTAGAAGTCCACTTCCTCTGAAAATGGCAGTTTTCAAATCTGAAAGTTCTTGCCTGCCTGAAAGTTTGTCTGTTTGTCTGGTTTTTCCAAATGGAATGATAATTTCAGGTCGGTTAGAACTTCTGTTGTTTAATTTTACAGTATTTCGAGCTGAGGACTCCAATACACACAGACACCTGACTGAGTTTGTTGGCCTGGATATTGAAATGGCTTTTAACTATCACTATCATGAAGTGGTAGATGAGATTGCAGATACCTTGGTGCAGATATTCAAGGGGCTTCAGGAGAGGTAATAAGAGCATTTCCTTCTTTTAATGAGCAGCTTTCTTTGTTTGACAGCTCTTGCACTGTGGTAAGAAGTGGGTGAGCGTTTTATCTTCAGCTTGTCAGATAATCGTTGATAATCTGATCTAATCTACAACAGAACTTCAAAACAAACATTTTTGCTTTGCTCTTAACTGTTTTTTCATGTCTGACTTTTAAATTTCACTCAGGCCATAGGCCAGTAAAGTACTTTTAGCATCTCCTGGAGTGTGCTAGCTCGAAGGACTTTCTAACAGAAATGATCCATCATTATTTAAAACATCTTTTTTTTTGTGGCACTACAGGTAGTAGATAGAACAATAGATTGTTCCATTTTGGAAATGATCTTGTTCTATTTTGAAAGTTATCCTAATATTTACTACACAAGAAAGTTTTCCTGACTAAAAATTGCTATACCAGCTTGCATCTGTTCTGTGATAGCAGCAAAGATTGTTTTCTAGTATTCACAGTCTAACTAATTAAAAAGCCAGACCAAAAGTTTATGAAGTGGTTTTCATTTGTTTATAAGTTAGACTGTCTTGCCAGCAGAAATGCAAATACATTTTCTGTCAAGAAGGAAATTTCTCATTTATGTTTGAAATAGGATATTACTCAAATAAAAGAAGAACCCAGGTAAATATTACAAATCAAAGGGATGATTTCTCAATGCCTTTACTATGAAAATTTGACCTAGTCAGTTATTTCTTACAAAAGGAATTAGACAGAAGTAACAGTAAAATATTAACATGTATATATGTGTGAAGTAGGTGCATTAACTGTACTGAAACATTTCATTAGGGTTGTACAGAATTTCTCCAGAAGTGGCTCTAATATAGTTTTTATGTTGCAGGAGGGACCTCTTGTGGCAAAATGTAGTTCCATTGCAAAATCCGTATCAGATGCAAGTTCTTGATTGTTCTGTATTTGGCTTCTCTTCTCTTGTTTCCTCATATACAGATTCCAAACTGAAATCCAGACAGTGGGCAGACAGTTCCCATGTGAGCCATTTAAGTTCTTGGAGCCAACTCTGAGGCTGGAATATCGTGAAGGTGTGGCCATGCTTCGGGAGGCTGGAGTTGAGATGGGCGATGAAGAGGATCTGAGGTACTTTGACAGTGCATAAATGTGAAGGTGGTAGTAAATTGTCAGTTTTGCCCTGTGCCCCTGACAGCCCCCAAGAAGGAACCACAGCTTTTAGAGGAATAAACAGTTCTTGTATCCAGGTCTCTTGACAAGTAAAGGAGTGCATGTGAAAAAATAGTCCTTTCTTTTAACATAGACTGTAGGTACAAACTCTGAAATCTGAAAAAAAATAACTTACAATGTAAAGTGAGAGCAACTTGAACCTTCTAAGGATAAATGTTTGTCTGTCAGGTGCAGCCCTTCATGTGAATTGTCGCATGTTTTTGAATAGGCTGAAAAAAAAAAAAGATTCTTCAGTCTCAAGGTCTTTCTTTTAAGGAATATCTTTCCATTTCTTCCTTCCACCTCTCAGGAAAGGGATTAAGCAATTTTGATGCATTCCCATTGATTTACTGAAGGATGGTTTAATTAACTGCTTATATGTAAACATTTCTAAATACACTTAATGAATTAAAACATTTCTCTTCTTTCCCATAACATATCCAGTACCCTTAGAATAGTGTGTTATGTTACAGTTAAACTCCGTGTGCATACAGGAAAGATTCAATCATAAGCGTTTGATAGAGCAAAATAATTTCCTCAGCTCATGGTGTTTCTCACTTATTTTGTTATACACAAGATATATGGCAATAGGAAATAGAATACACAGTTTTTCAGTAATCAGAATATGGTGACTAGAAAGTAGTTCTATTAAGGGCAAGAATATCTTTAGGTATCAGTTAATTTAAAGGGATTTTTAGGACCAATACAAAATATTTAGAAACAAATAAATATACTTCATTTCTGCAATTTCTGTCTGCACAGTCCAAAACATTCAGAAACAAGCACTAGATTTTCAAGGGGTCAGGGTGCAGCAGATCTGTAGCTTGAAATCTTTTTGGCTTTATGAAGTATATAACCAGTACATGTTTAAATCAATTTTAATGGTGATAATCTTTTTCAGCACTCCTAATGAAAAGCTCTTGGGACGCCTGGTAAAGGAAAAGGTAACAATTATTTTAGAATAAATAAATTTGTTGTTGAATCTCAAACCTGATGCCATGGAGCCATTGGGTTGGTATAAATGCCTGCATGTAAACTTTTTACACACTGGTGGACAATAGAGTATCTCAGGATGTGCAGAAGTTGTGAAGAGTTTGTGACTACCATTTTTAATTGTCTGACTGCATCCTCATTTTGGTGCTATGTATTTAATCTACTCTCATTTTTGTCTTTATCATTGTTAAACTGTTTCACACCATTGTCAACCTTTTATATTTATTTCTATCATGTTATACTGAGTACACCAAACAGGATAGGCTGTTCCAAAACTTGTTCTTATAATTGAAAAAAAACCCCCAAACCAGATTCTGACTAAATCTATAGGAAAAGATGAGATCTTTGGGGAGAAAAAAAGTACCTGTTACTACAGCAACACATTTTATTGCTAAACATTCATAAGTTTACACTAGAAGTAGTATTGGAAAATTGAGACATAACACACCACTTTTATTGATAACTTAATTTTTAAGACAATATTGTGGGAAGTTATTGGGAGATCTGTTTGAATTTTGTTTCAGAGATTCACTGGTTGTGTCTTCCTCTTGTAATTTGTTCTTTATGTAATTTTCTCTTTTTCTAACTGCTTTAAATTGCCTTCTTTCAGTACGACACAGACTTCTACATTCTGGACAAATACCCTCTTGCCGTGAGGCCTTTTTATACAATGCCAGATCCAGCCAACCCTGTGAGTAAAATTCCTTGTTGCTGTCAGTGTGTTTCTCTTTTTTTTCAGTTTAAATTATGCTGTGTGAGGATAACTTGACAATAGAGATAAAGCTTATTCATATGACCATAGAATCATAGAGCGGTTTGGGTTGGAAGGAACCTTAAAGATCAGCTAGTTCCAGCCACCCTGTGATCTGCTGTTACAATTAACATTCTGATAGCAAGATCGGGTCAGTGTTACATGACTTGTGAAATGTTTTCAGTTGCTCTTCACTGGTGAAAACATACCGGAAAGATTGGGAGAGCTTTATGAAGAGATCTCCATGGTCAAACGCTGCTGCCATCACTGAAAAGTGGCAGAAACGTTCTTCCAGGGCAGCAGACACTTTAACATAAAAGATGATTTTTTACGTTTCCACAGTTTATTCCTAAATCCAGGATAAATATGTTCAGAGCATCTTTTGCTGGGATAACTACATGCAAGTGTAATGATTTTTCAAAGGGCATGTGGATGAACTTCAGTTTATTAAATCAGCTCCGGTCTATTGAGAAGGAGCCCAAGGACTGTAATTCCTGGGCAGGCCCCTAATATATTGTACTCTTACTGCACAACTTTGGATATCACAAGTGAAGTTACTGAGAGGTGCGTATTTGCAACCTATGGAGTCACTGTGGTAGGAAATAAACTCATCTTTGTTTTTCCAGAAAACCTCTAACTCTTACGATATGTTCATGAGAGGGGAGGAGATCCTGTCTGGAGCTCAGAGAATTCACGACCCTCAGCTGCTGACAGAGAGAGCCAAACATCATGGCATTGGTAACAAGTCCATTTAACAGAATATAAGTCATGATTGGATTTGTGTCCTTTAGAGGAAGAACTTGGGACAGAATTTCTTACATGGCCGTAGTAGTAAACTCACAGCACTGTTTCATTCTTAATCTTAATCCATCTAATTCTGTTTAACCATCTAGAAGTGAAACTAGCTAGTTCCCCAGCAACTCCTTGACAAAGAGTTATTAACAAAATTATAAAACAAAACTGTCACAGTCATAATTTCTAGATAGTCCTGGATAATTTATACATTCAAGGAGTAAAACCCCACTGTTATTTTGTAAATTTTTTGTTGTGTTTGCAGTCCTGCAGTCACTTGTATGTCTGGCTTGGGGTTTATTAAGCAGGTAAGAAACAGATATTTTTCCTTTCTAGATTTGGAGAAGATAAAGGCTTACATTGATTCCTTTCGGTTTGGTGCCCCTCCACACGCAGGGGGTGGAATAGGTGAGTGTCTGTATTTTATTTTGGTCTGTGTTAGCTTAACTTTCACTACTCAGTCTCAAGCAGAGTTTGAGATAAAATTCATAACAGTAGCCTTGTTAGGTAAATTTGTGGGGCTGTTCATCCTGGAGAATTGAAGGAGAGAAGCTAAAATACAAGGATCATCATAAAATAAACAGGCAAAATATTAATGACACAGTCTGGCAATTAAAAAGTAGGTGATCACGAGAAAAGGTTCATTAGCCAGGCACATCCCTTTCAAATTTGATCAATGAGGAAAATTTAAGGAAGCAAGAACATACTGTATTATGTATGGATTTATCAGAGCCGCCACCATACCAGAGGCCACAGGTCTCTGTGCATTTGGTGAAGCTGTTCTGCAGTGAGGGAAAATGAGTGGTTGTTTCTGCCTTATCAGTGGTTTGACTGAGTGTCACTGATCAGCTTGATGCTTGCTGTTTCAGGAAAGGTATTGAGATGCTTCGTGGCATGGGTGTGTTTTATATATAAAAATGAAAAGAAGATAGGCATCTTAATGACAACAGCTGACAGTTTTGCACATTGCTTTCATAGGCAGGATGAAATCTCTTCATGTATATGGGAACAGAACATTTTGTAGGTCCTGATCAATAAAACCACAATTTCTTTGATTCGGTCTTTCTGCACTTGCCTTCTGACATACCTACAAAGTGTGAGTGTCAATGGTCATGCAGTCCTTGTGAGCAGAGGAGATGCAGCGTTTGCTGATGATCCGAAATGATTTAGGCCAGTCAGAACTGACAGCAGAGAATCTTTTCTGTAGAGTAAATGCTCCTTATGGCACATTCCAGAGGTCAGGCCAACTAACACCAAACAGGAGATGCTGTAGGAATTAACACTGGGTTCAGTCTTAATGTAGGAAGGCAGTGTGTGGAAAAAGTATGGTGCATCTGCTGCAGCCATGAGGGGCTTATACAGCTCCATGGATTAGGAAATGCTTCCGTGTTCCTCAGGACACACATAACCTCTGATATTTCAGGAAGAAAGAAGGCAACAACCAGTGAAATACTTACTATCAAAAAGATATCATCAGATAGCTACACAGATGCATAGTGTGAATCTACATTTTTGTACTGCAGAGGATTTGGGATGAAATTACTCGGGTGTAGGTTTTTACTGTGGCTGCTTATGGCACTTGGTGTCACTTCCTCTGAAGCTGTTAAGACTGGTTAGGACTGTACTCGTGTTACTGTATCCGAGATACAGTTCTCCTGATTACCCACCTCTGCTCTCAATTTTCTACACCTTTCTTGAAATTCTGAAGTGATTCAGAGCAGGCTTGAGTCTTCAGTGCCACTGCTTGTCAATACCTGCTCCACATGATGTCTGTGTCATGGCAGAAGGCACTAATGTAAAATCCCTCATTTTTGGTTTAGCTCCTTCCCGCAGTCACACACACTGATGTCAACACCTCAGTCTCCGGTGGGTGAGGCTGCCAGTGGGTGGGAAGTACCTGTAGCTTCTTAAGAGTTTTGAACAAAAGACTGACTGCACTGCTGGGTTGTTTTCATCTGTTTTAGGGCTGGAAAGAGTGACCATGTTGTACCTGGGACTGCACAATGTCCGTCAGACCTCCATGTTCCCACGGGATCCCAAGCGACTGACACCGTGACAGGAGCTGCTGCTGCTGAAAGTTGGAGAAGATTTGCCCTGCAAACAGATACGATTGCAAGCATATCCCCTGCTCCTCATGAACCTGTATTGATTTGAGCATTATGATATGCAATTAAAAACAAATTCTCCTTTATAAAGTGCCACATTTTTTTTTATCTGTAGTTGTTTATTTAAAGGAAAATATTTTAATGAATCAGGACTCTTTGTATTGGCAACTGTGCACATTTTTAATGAAAATGTGATACTTTGAGTTAGTATTCTGGTGTCACATTAAATTGTATGATTTTTCTAAACATTTTAATAAATTAACCATTTTGCATTTTTAACTTATGTCAGCAAGATTGAATATTCTGAAATACGGGCTCAAAGATAAAGTGACTGGATTCTTGCAATTTAAAAATCAGGAGGAAAGCAGCCAATGGTTAACTTACAGGAGTGTCAAGTAGGAAGCAGGTGAGAAGAACGTTCTTAACAAGAAGCCTTCGTTTGAAATTGTGAAAATAGGTTGAAATAAATCTCTCAAAGTCATTTAGATGCAAATCTGTCTTTCTGTTTTTTGTTTTGTATCCTGTCAAGATAATAATGAATCATTAAGGTTTGTTTGGTTTTTTTTTTAAATGATGTAGTAACTGTCTAAAGTTTAAATTTATTTTCTTTCTTCTTCTTCCTCCCCTTTTTTTTTGAAAGTTGTATACAAGCTGAAGACTTTTTCTTTATTTTATTTTACTATTTGAGAATGGATAGGAGTTTACACATGCTCCCAGAATACACAAGGGATATACAATATTCTCAGAAAATAAATAGACAGTGAATTTGAGAGCAGTTCGTGTGTTTTCCTGCCTGATCCAGCCTCTGGAATAACAAACAAAACAAATCACTGAGGAAAAAAATAAGAAAATTATGTAAGACAGCCTATTTCAGGTTTGTTGATTTTTAAAATTTTTTTTAATATTTATAAATGCTGTTCACAGCCCAACTGTTGTACATTTAGAGAAATTGGGTGTTTTTTCTAAGAGTACTTCTGAAATTCTTTCTAGACATCCTTGTTCTAAAATGAATCACTTACTTGAACCTCCTCAATTTGCAGTGATGCACAAAGCTGCTTCTCCTCATCCTCCTCCTCCCAGCCCAGAGGATGTGCCCTGCATTTGGAGAGGAACCAGTGCATTGGAAACTTCCTTGTGTGGGCTGCATCTGAGAGTTGGTTTTCAAATTTAAAACATTTCTCTAAGTGTTGATGGCAAAGAGCAAAGGATTAAATTCCTTACTTGGGCACTGCAGTAGAGTTATCTAATATTCATACATATTTGTAGTTCCTGACTTAATTTTTGTTCAACATTTTCCATGATAAAGCTTTCAGTAGGAGGTACAGTTTAGATTGTGGTGTTGTTGCTACCTTGATTTTTAAATGTCAGAGAAGTCACATATTGGCTGTGCTACAGAAAGGTCAGTGAGGCTGTGTATAAATTGTGTAGAGTTTCACAAAAGGGCAAAACCATCTTTTGCACCTGCCATTGAACAAGACTTAATTTTAATGTCTTGTGACAAGAGTTCTCCATTAGAAAACAATCAGACTAAAGGTCAGTCAGGTAAAGTATATGGAAATGGAAAGGAAATGTAGAAGTTAAACTTTGTTTAAAAGTCACATAATTCAAGGAATAACGCTTTGCAGCTTTGCTTATGAGTCTGTTGTAATTAATTTACTGTGGAATCTTCCCCAGTTATTAACTTGAAAATCTTACAGTGTACCCAGTTGTACTTTGCAAAGCTGAGTGGGTTATAAACACAGCTCATCATCATAGACTTATTACTGACGAATCCAAGTTTCAAAACAGTTGTTTATTCAGCTAAGCCAACTGGAATGAATTTAATTTAATTACTTTTGTTCATACAGAACTGGTAATATATTCCACTTCAGAAGCGCATCCTTCTAATCAGGAGCAAAATTACTGACTTAAATTGCCTGCCAACAAGAAAAGTATGCTGAGGACTGTTTCTTGCTCTAGATTTGGCAGCAAGTTTTGTGCATACATTCCTGTAACTACTGTGCTCATCCCAATTCTGTTAAGAGTTATTCAGGCTCCTGCTGTAGTTTGATTTATTCACAGGAGCTGCACAAGAACAAGAGTTCAGATGGAGGCCCCGATTCCTTTGTATGCAGAACCTTTTCATGCAGTCTCTCTTAGCTAACAGAAAATAATTATGATCATAAATCAAAGTGCATTTGTCCTGATGTCGTGCTAACAGGATACTTTAGTGGGATCTGCACTCCCACTTTAGTGGGAGTCTTAGAACTTCGTTTGAAACCTTGCACATTGAAATTTCAGAACTTTATATTGCTTTGATAGGTAGCAACCCTGGAAAAGTAAAACCTGCATTGTCCTTTATTTCCAGTAACTTGCAGGAAGTTCAGCAGTTTATGTGGAGTCTCCGTTGCTGCTGCCTCTCCACCAGGTAAAATGGGCTTTGGTTATATTTTCTTTCAGGATATGTGGAAGGTAATTACAACAGTGCGTTTTTTAAACTAAGGAACTATAAAGAACATTGGTAAGGAATAGCCAGGGAGTCATCTGCACAAAACACAAAGCTTCAGTTTGCCTTAGAAGTTTTTTAACTACACCATTTTCCTGTGAAAACCCATCTGTGTTCACTGAGCTGTCTGAATCTGCCCAGCAGGAAAGGGGTTCAGGCTGTTCTGTTGGCAGCCAGGTGCAGGACTGGCTCCCCATGGCTGCCCAGACCTGCTGGGCAGCTCAGCACCGCACAGCTGCCTGCTCCTGCCCAGAGGGACAGGGGGAGAGGAAGAGCAGGAAAACTTTGTGCTTCCACCCTGTGCCTGTCACTTCCAGGTGCATTGGACACCGCTCCATGGGAAAGCAAACTGTGGCCTGCACTCTGCTGCCAAAGGGATGGAGAAGAACAGTTTGACAGTGCCCATTGTGGAACACCACGTGGCTGCCCGGGACTCCAGTTCATACTGGGCTTCCAGCATATCCCATATGGTGGAAT
The DNA here is from genome assembly GCA_013396775.1 of Cephalopterus ornatus. Classification (NCBI taxonomy): domain Eukaryota; kingdom Metazoa; phylum Chordata; class Aves; order Passeriformes; family Cotingidae; genus Cephalopterus; species Cephalopterus ornatus. The sequence goes on from VZRE01001354.1 coordinate 1,345,529, forward strand.
GATTTAGCCTAGGCTGCAGGAGTGCACAGTTACCCTCCATCCCATACGCCGTGCATGTTCCTGCTGGACAGAGAGAGCCTGGAAAAATGAGACTATGGAAAAACAGTGTATTTTCTGGACAGCCACCTCTAGGGTACACAACTTGCCCAAGCAGATTTTAATTATTTACTGTTTCTTCTTCGGATATTCTACTTATCTGCATATGGGGGCTGTAGATTTTTTTTATTATTTTGGTAGAGAAAAATGATGAAAAAAACAGTAGAAATTACCTGAGATTAATTGTTCTTTTAAAATAAGCCTCACAACGAACTTGTGCACATTGGTATGCTTTCTAAAAACATGGCATTTATTCACTGCAAGTGTTTTAAAAGTTACCAAATTCGTTCTACTAGTTTCTTGTTTTCTTTACCATTTTGCAGTTCAGTCTCTTCTCCCTGTATGGCAAGTGCACTGTAACACGAACTAACACTGCTGCAGGAGGCTGGTGCTGCTGGCACTTCTTAAATGGCTTCAGAACTGAAAAGGAGCCCTTGGCTGCCTTAATTACAGCAAAATTCCCACTTTAGGCAGAGATTAATGACTTTGCAGGTGGCAAAGCAATTCTAAGCAATTTTTCATGGATGTTGACGCGGTTCCTGCTGGCAGGCACTGTGTGCCAGCAGCTGCCATTCGGGAATGGCTGTCAGCCATGGCACCGCTTGGCACATGTTACCTTCGACCATCCTGTGTTGCCAACAAGGAGCCAAGTGTCCAGACTGCAGCCTGACCCTCATCTGGCTTAATTTACACCCCTTTTGCCTGGAGTCAGTCCTTCAGCAGCCGGAGCTGCAGCCTCCAGAGTGTCTTGTCAGTGAGCAGCTGCCCCCTTGCTTCCTGCACACGCTGGGGGGATTCCCTGGATCTGGGCTTCCTCAGCAGTGCCCTGGGACTACCAGAGGAATTTTAACTCCAGTTACTGTAGCTGATTTCTTCTCTGGGAAATTGGTGCCCCGTGGAAGCTTCACAGCAGCTGAAGACCGTGCTGAAGCCACCCACAGCTGACACCTCCATGCCTGTGGTTCTGGGGTTCCCAACATAGGAAGGACCTGGAACTGTTGGAGCAAGTCCAAAGGAGGGCCATGAAGTCGGTAAGAGGACTGGAGCACCTCCCCTGCGGAGACAGGCTGAGAGAGTTGGTGCTGTTCAGCCTGGGGAAGAGAAGATTGCGTGGAGACCTCACAGCACCTTCCAGTATTTGAAGGGGGCCTAGTGAGAGGACAAGGAGTAATGGGTATGAACCGAAAGAGGGGAAAATTTGCGTTAGATATTAGGAAGAAATTCTTTACTGTGAGGGTGGTGAGGCCCTGGCACAGGTTACCGAGGGAGGTTGTGGTATCAAAGCCAGGGTGGATAAGGTTTGAGTAGCCTGGTCTAGTGAGAGGTGTCCTTTCCCAGGGCAGAGAGGGTTGGGTATAAATGGGCTTTAAGGTCCATTCGAAGCCCCTAACACTCTATGGCTTTGTGTTTCTGTGGGACGCGTTCCCCTAGCACAGCTCTAAGCCCCGGGCAGCCCCCGTTCTCTGTGCCAGCCCAGCAGCGGGCGGAGATCGGGCCGCTTGTGCCCGAAGCTCCAGGGCCGCCCCCTCACGGTCCCTCCCTCGGCCTTTGGCGCGAAAACGGCCGCTGGGGGCGGGGCCCTGAGGGACGGCCGCTACCGATTGGGCGGCGAGGCGGGCGCGCGGCCCACGTGGTGCGCGGCGTGGCGGGAACCGGGTCGGGGCCAGGCCGGGCAGGGACAGTGTCGGTGTCGGCGGCAGGGATGGACTTGGCGGTGGCGGCGGCCGGGGCCGGGGGAGCGGCGCAGCAGCACCAGCAGCTCCGCGATGAGGTGGCCGAGAAGTGCCAGAAGTTGTTCCTGGACTTCCTAGAGGAGTGAGTGCCGGGGGCCGGGCCTGGCGGCGGGCGGGCAGGATGAACGGCGGGCCGCAGGCGCCTCACGGAGGTGCCGCCATTTAGTGAGATCCTGCCGGGGCCTGGCGCCCCCGCCCCTCGGACTGCGAGGGGAAAGCTCTCCTGTGGTCTGAGGAACGGCTCTGCCGGGAGGAGTCTGCTTTGCCAGGGGTATAGGAAGGGAGCACTACCCTTCTATGGTTGGCAAAATACTTCTCAGAGAGCTCTCGCGGCGAGTTTCTCTTTAGCGGGGACGTTGCCCAGAGAAGCTGTGGCTGCCACATCCCTGGAAGTGTCCAAAGCCCGGCTGGACGGGGCTGGGAGCAACCATCTTGCTCCCTGCGTTTTGACTCCCGAGGGCCCGTCCGTGTCAAATAAGGAAACCATTATAATCACCCTGGGGAAACAAAACCCTGTTTGCTGGTGTAGAGTCATTGTTAAATATAAAATAAAACTCATTGTGGCACTCGGGACAACACTCGTGCTGTATGAAATTCAAACCCCGTTTGTCTGTGCTGGGCTGTTGATAGAACAGATTCAGAATGGGGCGAAAGAAGAAATTTTGTTGGAAAAGGGCTTTGCGAGGGACTGTGGAATGCCTTAATGTGAGCGATCCTTTCCTTTGCCTTCTCTCTTGAATTCAAAGTACTCAGTTGCTGCCTGGTGCGTGACTGTGAGACGTCTTCCTGAATCCCTTTCAGGTTCCAGAACAGCGATGGGGAGGTGAAGTACCTGCGTGATGCTGAAGAGCTGATCCGGCCAGAGCGGAACACGCTGATCGTCAGCTTTGCGGATTTGGAGCAGTTCAACCAGCAGCTCTCCACCACTATCCAGGAGGAATTTTACAGGTAAAGTGTAGAGGTCGTTTTTCAGGTAAAGCTGAGCCCTGCTGAAGTCTCAGGCGCATAATGTCTCACTTGTTGTGTAAAAAATGAGAAGCTTATCTTCTTTCTGAATCTTGAAAACGCTTATAATTTATTTTTTTTTTTACTGGCTCAAAACATTTCTCAGTTCATTCCTCTCTGGAAACCATGAGCTAACCAGGAAATGACATTTATTCTGGTGAAAAAGTAGATGGTCGGAATGGGAATACAGAATAAACTCTAAAATTTCATGCTCTAAAAATATTTTATTGGGCCAGTCGCTTATTTTGAAGATCCGCTTCTTAATGTAAGGATAAAAGTGTCATAAAATGAGATTTTACAAAGTCTATTTATGAAGCTATAATGCAAATGACATTATTATGCAGTAATCTCAGATTTAGCATATTTAGATTCGCTTTTTTTGTGTTACATCCCATTAAAAGCCAGAACCTGGTAATCTGATACAAGCCTTTGCTGTAGTCTAAAGCAGACAAGGCGTTTTAGTAGCTTCTGTAAAATTTGAACTGCTTTTCCATATTTCAGGGTTTATCCTTACCTCTGTCGAGCAACAAAGACTTTTGCCAGAGACCATGGAAATGTTCCTTCAAACAAGGACTTTTATGTTGCATTCCAAGACCTGCCTACCCGACACAAGTAAGATGATTAATAATTCCAGAAACTTGTGCGTTTTTACTACTGGGGAAAAGCATATTGAAAATGTTTTGGTTATACAGCATGAAATGAGCAGTTGACCAGAACAGTTGTGAAGAAGTTTCCTGACTTTGGGTAGGATATTTTTTGAAAGAGTTTTTCATTCGAGAATCATAATCAGATACTTATGTTCATTATATCCCACAAATATGGAGCTTCTCTAATTTAGATTATATAACTTCTCTAATTTAAAAAAATTATGTAGTATGTGTTGCTTTTGAAGTACCAGTAGTTTTGCATTGGTTTGACCATTAGCATTAATCTAAAAGTTTATGTAAAATCATAAAATGAGAATATGTTTTAGTAACTTTGTTTCCTTTGTCTGTTACAGGAGTTCTTTAGTCACAGCCTGAATGAAACTATGTTGTATCTTAGTATCTTGAGGCTTAGAATTGTCAGCTCGGTAATTTAACCCCTGTGAGTTTCTGTTTTGCCCAGAATTCGGGAGATGACCTCGGCAAGGATCGGGTCCCTGATGCGCATCAGTGGGCAGGTGGTTCGGACACACCCCGTGCACCCGGAGCTGGTGAGTGGGACCTTCCTGTGCCTCGACTGCCAGACAGTCATCAAAGATGTGGAGCAGCAGTTCAAATACACCCAGCCCAACATCTGCAGGAACCCGGTCTGTGCCAACAGAAGGAGATTCCTGCTGGACACGAACAAATCGAGATTTGTTGATTTCCAGAAGGTACGAGGGTGAGGTTGGGGGTGATGGCTAACAATCGTGTACCTGTGGTAGCTGGGAGGTGTTGTTTGGTCTGCTACAGTTAGCTTTGGTTCTGTGAGGAAAAGACCTCAAGAAAAGGCACTGGATTTTCTGGGGAAAGTTTCTTTCTATCTATGGAAGGCTTGTGTTTAAGCGTGGGAAATTATTCATAGTATCAAACCAATTTCGTTGCATGACATTTATTGTCCAAGTGAATCACTGAAACCCAACATATTCGAGCCATCATTAGCCTCATATTGCTGGTACATCAGTGTAGTTGCTCTATACCAGTAAAGAAAGAGGTGCCTTCTAGTATCTGCAATGTTTTTTCTTCCACATTGATTTACTCTCCTAAATCCTCAGCTCTTTGTGTCCTGCAGCAATATTTTATGCCAGCTGTGTTAACTGAAGTTCTCAAGTTGGTTTTCAGAATTGTCACTGTGGGCCCTGTACACCCTCTAAAGTGTCTCCAAGACTCCTTAGATGCTGATTAGTGAAGGGGTTTTTTGGTTGTCTTATTGCAAGAGGAACTTCATGGTTGACATGGATGGCAGGGGTCGGACGCTACTGACTATTTATTAGCACAGCTTTTGAAGCTCTTTGAGTTCTGGTGACATTTGCTGAGCGTTTATCCCCCCTCCATGCCCAGGTCCGCATCCAGGAGACGCAGGGGGAGCTGCCGCGGGGCAGCATTCCCCGGAGCGTGGAGGTGATCCTGCGCGCGGAGGCCGTGGAGTCCGCCCAGGCGGGTGACAAGTGTGACTTCACCGGGTCACTCATTGTCGTGCCTGATGTGTCCCAGCTCTCCACACCAGGTTTGTTGCTACTGCTCACGAACTCAGCGAGGTGTGCTTCCTGCTTCTCCTGGTCCCTGCTGTCCTGACTCCCGCTCTCCCGGCAGGGCTGCGCGCAGAAACCGGCTCCCGGCTGACGGGGACAGAGGGATATGAAACCGAAGGGATCCGAGGGCTGCGCGCCCTGGGAGTCCGGGAGCTCTCCTATAAACTGGTCTTTCTGGCTTGTTATGTTGCACCAACAAATCCACGGGTGAGTCTGGAAAGAGAAGAGATTTAAAGGTGTTCCTGATTTCTGCTCTCTGTGGTTTTCTCTCCAATTAGGGATCAGGAATGGGTAAAGTTATAAATATGTATGTGTGCCAAATGCTGTGTGCATTTGACTGTCTGTAAGTTCTGACTGAATTTGTATAGCAAGGTTCTCGTCCTCAGATGTGATTATTTGCCAGTGTTATCAGTTTATTCTAAAGAGCTGACTGGTCCCTGTATTTCCATTCCTCTTCCATCCATTTCTGCAGCATTTCCTTTTCTTCCAGGAAATCCTATTGCTTCTTGTTCTCTCTGTTTTTTCACACAACATCTTGGGATGCTACTGCAATATAATAAGTAATACTGACTATGTCTGGGTTTTGGCATGTTGTGGTATTGTAATCTATGACTCTGCTAGGAGTTTCACAGTCACATAGGATAAAAATACCATGTGTTGTTTTCTGGGAGTAGAAGTTTCTGACCACATTTCAGAGTAACAAAAGACCTTGATACGTTCCAGTTAACGAAGAATCCTCATAAAGGCAAATTTACCCAAAGGAAGCCATACTGGTTTACTCTATTTTTAATCTGTATATAAGCATCTCACCTGGGGTTTTTCTCACTAACTGAAGTTACACCGTTGATTTTGCTTGTTAGGAAATTGTGTACTGGGTTTTAAAGGCACAAAGTGATGAGCTTCCTTAGCCTAAGAGCAACTTTTCTGAACATGTTCCTCCCATCCTGCTTACAGTGAGCTTTTGTAACCTGTCTGAAGTGCTCACATTTACTAGTGACTGTGTTATAACTTCTGTCACTGCTTTATTTCCTTTGCTTAGTTTGGTGGAAAAGAGCTCAGAGATGAAGAACAGACTGCAGAGAGCATTAAAAACCAGATGACTGTGAAAGAGTGGGAAAAGGTGTTTGAGATGAGCCAGGATAAGAACCTTTACCATAATCTGTGCACCAGCCTCTTCCCCACTATCCATGGTAAGAAGGCAGTTGAAGATTTCACTTGTGTAAATATTAATTCCTTTTGCTCTCTTTGTGGTGCCATTTTGGGGAAGGTTGAAAGCCCTGTTCCAACTGTCACAAACTCTGCCCTCCAGCACTGGTTGTGCTGGAAAAGGAGAATCTGCTTCCTGAGTACTTGCTGTGTTTAATCATTAAGGCCTGCAAGATTAGTGAAATGGGTTGGGTTTGCTATTGGGTGTTTTGCTACTGAACCTTACAGCTGACAGTTGGATCTATTTTAAATAGTTTTATTATTATTTTTAAATAGGAAGAACGTGGTGTTTTCCTTGGATTTTCAGTTGAGTGTCGTTTCTGTGGCAGGTAATGATGAAGTGAAACGTGGGGTCCTGCTGATGCTTTTTGGAGGAGTTCCTAAAACCACTTCAGAAGGCACTTCACTGCGTGGGGACATCAATGTCTGTGTCGTTGGTGATCCAAGTACAGCCAAGAGTCAATTTCTAAAGTAAGCATCTCATTAAAACTCAGTATTTAAATACTGTCCAGGGTGACTGGAGCTACAAATGTGTCCTGTGCCTTTTTCTTTGTTAAACAGAGGAAAGGGAAGTAAAATATTTAAAAATATTTTCCAGGGATTGTTTAGATGTGGTTGAAGTATTTGAACAGGGCTTGAGCAAACTCACCAGGCCCCTGTGGTATTAAAGAATGGTTTGAGACTTTTTTGTTCTTTACTTACAAAAGTATGAATTTACAAATGTTTTCAAAAAGACATTAAATATTAAAAATACAAATTTATTGCACGTTTTAAAATGTCAGAGATAGATGAAATACTGGGGGGGGCTATTCCTTCTTTCCACAGGCATGTGGATGAGTTCAGTCCCCGTGCCGTTTACACCAGTGGCAAAGCCTCCAGCGCTGCGGGTCTGACGGCGGCTGTTGTGAAGGATGAGGAGTCCCATGAGTTTGTCATCGAAGCTGGAGCCCTGATGCTGGCGGATAACGTGAGTTCCTGCCTCCCCATAATGCTTTTCTTTAACGACGAAGAGCCCCCTGTTGTGTTAATGGTGCTTTTTTTTCCAACAGTGAGTGACTATGGGTCACTTACTATTTTTCATTCCTCCGCTGCAGGGGGTTTGCTGCATTGATGAGTTTGACAAGATGGACGTGCGGGATCAGGTGGCCATCCATGAGGCAATGGAGCAGCAGACGATATCCATCACCAAAGCAGGAGTGAAGGTAGCTTGCACTAGTGCAATGTGTGGTCTGTAGGATCACCTGACTGTTCGTTACGTGTGCTGAACTATCACCTGTCAGATTTTGATACCAGCTCTGCAGCTGCCTCACTGTGACAGCACAGAGGTCACTTACTGCAGAGTTCTTGTGCCACATAACCCAAAGATCAGAAATGTTACTGAAAGGAAATAAAGTAGTAGTGGACAGGAGACAGAAAATGGGAAAATCCTAACCTTGAAGTAACCCCAAAAAATGTTGTAGACTTGTGTGTGTTTGTAGAAGCAAAGTGTGTGTTTGCACTGCTAAAAGCAGGGTGTTATAAAAAGCAGTTTTAAGGGCTTGTTCCAGTATTGTTGGCAAAAGTGTGACAATGTTAAAATACTGATTCTTCAAACTGTGTCTTGGGGCAGAGACCTGGTGAGAAAGGGCTGGTTAAAAGAGTTTGGCTGCTTTTGAGGAGTGATTGTTATAATACCTCCATCGAAACTGCATCTAAAAGATGTTATGCTGACCCATTTGAATTGCAATGAGTTGGTTTAGGAAGTGATCACAGATACCATTCTCTCTTCAATTTGTTTTTCTCCATTTCCAGGCCACCCTGAATGCCAGGACCTCCATTCTGGCTGCAGCAAACCCGGTTGGTGGGCGCTACGACAGATCCAAGTCCCTGAAACAGAATATAAACCTCTCAGCTCCCATCATGTCTCGCTTTGATCTCTTCTTCATCCTTGTGGATGAATGTAATGAGGTAATTTTAAGGAACTGTAGATTAAATTGTGTTAGAAAAGATCTCCTAGAGGTCTCTGGTCTGATGTCACGCTCCCACAGATTATTGGGAGCAGGTTGCCAAGACCTTGACCTGGTGAGTTTTGACTATTTCCAAGGATGGAGATTCCACAGTCTCCCTAGGCCCCTACTGCAATGCTTGACAGCTCTCATGTGTCCAAAAAATAGTAACTTTTATATCTAATCAGAATTTCTCATGGTTCACTTTGTGTTGGTTGCCTCTCTTACTGGCCAATGAGGCAGTTGCCTTCTTTCAAGCTGAAAACACCCGAGCTCTTTTGGCCTCTCCCACATCGTGTACTCCCACCCTCTGACCATCTTGGTGGCCCTCTGCAATTTTAGGTGAAGCAGATCTCCTAAGAACGTCTTGCTTCTGCTTCTGTGCTCCGTCTGTGCAGCTGAAAGCTGGCAGTACCAATGCGGACATGCTCTGCTGAGTACAAGGACACTGCCTTTTCACCCTGTAGTGGTTTGACCTGCAAACTTAGCACCATTAATCATTTTTACAAATGGCTGGTCACTAAGGCTGAGGCTGCTACCGCCTGTCTTTGTGGCATTTGCCTTGGGAATGCAGGAGATCCAGAGATTAATGTTGGTTCAGTGCTGCTCTCGCCACTGCTCTGCTCGGAGTGGTTGTCTAATTGGGAAGGGACTGGTGAGAGAGACAGAGCAGGCTGAAAAGGAAGAAAGAGGTTCCCACGCTGCAAAGTGCTGCTTTCTGCCTGTTCTGTGCCTGACTTGTAACCCAGGAGAGTTCCAAGAGGTTATAAATCCTAAAACTGCCTTTTAGCCCCACTCTGCTGTGTTTCCTTGTATTAAATAACTCCAGGGCTTTCTCCTGGACCTTCTGGCAGAGAGTTTGGCTTCTGGAAAGACTAGCTCTGCCATGAGGATTGGAAGCGAGGGAGGGGAGTGGAAAGGAAGAATATAACTTGTTGTTTTGCTGTTTGGCTGATGCTATGGGAGTGATCTGACAGAGCCCCCATGTCCCAGGTTACGGATTACGCCATCGCCAGGCGCATCGTGGATCTGCATTCCAGAGTGGAAGAGTCTGTGGATCGTGTCTATTCCTTGGATGATATCAGAAGGTATCTGCTCTTTGCCAGGCAGTTCAAACCAAAGGTAATTCCACTTTTCCTGTGTAAGTTCTGTCTGAGGAGGTCCCAAGGAGCAGTCACTCTGCAGTGTGCTCATTTCCAGCAAACACAAAAACAGTTAGTGTGGTGTTCTCTCAAGGAAATATCTATAAACTCACTTATCACCTGGAAACAGAGCATATTTTGAGCTCCAAAAACCATCCAGCTCAACTGAGACTGTTGTCATCATCATTTTGGTAGTAACAGCTTGGATGGGCTGTGTGTCAGACTTTTCAGAAGTCTGTAGGCAGAGAACAGTCTGGTACAGACAGACATGAATTATGCCCGGAAACAAGTCAGCGGAACAGAAAAATAGAAATTATCAACAAATCTGCTGCAAAATGATTAATGCAACTATGTGCTTATTGTAATATCATTGTCATTGGTGAATGTAATCACTATTACAGCATAATTTTAACATAATATGATTGTTGTATTTATGCATAGTATGTGTATAGCGTAGACCATATCAGAGAAAAGCAGCAGCAGTTACAGCAAAGTCTGGGAATTGCCAATCTAATGCAAGAAGAATAAACTTTAATAACCTGAACATGCAAACTGTCATACTGCTTGATGTCCCAAAGATATCCAAGGAGTCTGAGGACTTCATAGTGGAGCAGTACAAGCGGCTGCGGCAGCGCGACGGCGCTGGAGTGACCAAGTCGTCCTGGAGGATCACGGTGCGGCAGCTGGAGAGCATGATCCGGCTGTCCGAGGCCATGGCCCGCATGCACTGCTGTGACGAGGTACCAGGGCTGGGGCAAGTTCATATGAGTGTGCGGGAGCCCTGGCTTTGCTGTTTGACTCTGAGATGAGTCATAGTCCTGTGGGTGAGGAGAGCTCGGGTCATGTTTTCGCTTGTGGTTGTACTCAGTCTGAATTTGTGTGCCAGAAACACTGGTGTTTAAGGTGTGTCTTTGGTACAAACTGAGAACATCCATGTTTTTGCATTTTTTTGCATTGTGTCAGCACTCTCAGCCTGTTAGCTGTCAAATCATGACAAAGGGGAAGAACAATCATCTACTACTATCAGTCATGACTGTTGGTAGTGTCTTTCCTGATCTTTCATAGTTTGTAATCTCTCAGCTCTCTTGCATCTGCAATCTAAAAAGACAAAGTTCACAAAAGTATCTGAACCTCCCCAAGAGTCCCATATATGTGATCTGAGCTCCTCCTCACATCAACCAGTGCTGAAATGCATGTTGTTTTCTGGCTGTTAACTGTAGTGTGACTACTGCCTATCCCAGTCCCTGCTTTAAAACCCAGGAGGCCTTTTGAAATGTTGATTAGGGGTTATGTGACACATGCAGTGATAGAACCTTGCTCACCGGCTGTGTAAGAAGGACACCCATTGTGTTCTTTTAAATTAAATTCAGCTCATAAAGAAACAGATAGCTTTTAGCTTATGGCTCAGCTAGAGAGGATTTTTCCAGTTTTTGCTTTTCAGTTCTGGAGGAGAGTCTCATTAGGGCCATTTTTTTCATGTTTCTTGCTCCACTGATCTTTCTTCTGACTGTTCTTGGCTTAAATAAATTTTTTATCGACTCCACATGATCACTAAATCCTGAAAGATTAATCAGGCAGCTTTTTCCCTCCATAACCTTGTGTGACCTCAGCATATTTGTAGTAGGATATAATTTAACTTGCAGGGTCTCTACTGCTGAGGATTAATCAGGTGAGATGGGTAGAAAAGCCCTGCGTCAGAGTCAGAGATGAGTTTCTGGAGCTGTTGAGAAACCAGAAGTGCCTGTTCAATACATGTTAACCTATTTAATACATGTGTTTTCAAATCTTCCTCAGGTTCACCCAAAACACGTGAAGGAAGCTTTCAGGCTTTTAAATAAGTCCATCATTAGAGTTGAGACTCCTGATGTCAATTTAGACCAAGATGATGAGCAGCAAATGGAGGATCAAGAGAACCAAGATGGAGTCAATGGTAAATTACTTACAGAAAGTTTTTTCCAAGAGGAAAGTCCTTCCAGCCTTTACAGCTTCCCTTTTTGAGCACATGCTTCTGTTCTGTTTCTCACCTATTCCTCATCTAAAGCCTAGAGATCTGGACTCCTGTTCTTAAATCTCTTGCTTCTTCAGCCTTCTTTACCACCTCACCTGGTTGGTCAATGCAGCATTTTTCAGTGGCTCAGAGTATTAAATAGGTAAAAGATGTTGCAGCTTTAAACCTGGGCATGTGTCCAAACAGGTGAGGCAGAAGCTCCAGCTGGGGTCAATGGCCTTGTGAATGGGATCAGTGGCCATCCTGAGGATGGGAACAAGGATGCTGCACCCAAAGCTTCTCTTAGACTGGGCTTCTCCGAGTACAGACGGATTTCCAATCTCCTGGTGCTGCACCTCAGGAAAGCAGAGGAAGGTAAGGATTTGTTAATTAAAATGACAGCAGACCCTGAGCTCAGGGAGTGATTCTTACTGCATCTCATGCTGTTTCATGGGAGATTTTCACTCCTGTTCAGCCAGCAAATGTGTCAGGTCTGGTGTGGACCTGTGCTCCTGTGAGAGTACGACATCTGGTGATACAAATATGATTTCTTGGAGGTTTACCTCTGTTATTTTAGTCGTTTGTCAAAACCCATTAAGTTGAGAAGCATGTCGACAGAGCAGACCCAGAAAAGGACTTGTAGCTGAAGGCTGATTTGGAAGCCACTTGGGTGCATAGGACTGAAAGCTTCAATTCTCAATCTAATTATGGCCTATTAAACCAGGACACAACAGCCTCTTGTGCAAAACATGATGGTTTAAGGATCAGAATAAAGTCTGATGTTGCTTAAGCATTGTTTCTCTGTTAAGATTTTAAATGTTAACATATAAATCCTTTTCTCCTGTGGTTTAAATGGTGTCTTACTGCTGCTGAGTTTATGCAAATTATTTTCTTTGCAGAAGAGGACGATTCATCATTAAAGAAAAGTGAACTTATTAATTGGTATCTAAAGGAAATTGAATCTGAAATTGATTCTGAAGAAGAACTTATAAATAAAAAGAAGATCATAGAGAGAGTCATTCACCGACTCACACATTATGTAAGTGTAGAGATGTGTGGGTAGTGAAAAGGGGTTTTAGCTTACACAGGGCAATGTTTCATGTTCAGTAGAATACACTCCAAATTGGAGAAACCTGTTTTGTGTTTCCATGTTACAGACTGGTGAAGTATAAATGCCTTCTTTACTTACCACCTGTTGCAATAATTATAGAAAAAACTGAAATAAATTAGACATATGTGTAATTAAAAGTCCAAAATGCCGTATTATGTACCTACAGAAGTGTGATATTTTTCTGTGTTTCTATGGTATTAGCTATGCATTAGGATACAGAAGTACAAGTAACACTTTCTTCAATGGACAGCCTTAAGTCACAGGGGTGCTGAGGTATTTTGTAGGAAAAAGTATGAAAATATGAACTACTTAAAGGTGCAGACCCCCACTGGATTGGAAAGCACTAGGCTAAAAAGTTCCCAGAAAGCACACAACATAAAAGATTTCAACATAAAAGAGATTTCCACTGTATCTAATTGTTAAGATCAAGAATCTGTTGGAGGGAGTTCACAATTAAAAGGGTTAAGTAGTTAATGAGAGGTGCTATCAGGATAAAAAAAAGCGATGCCTTTCAAAAACTACAGACAAACCTCTCTGCCCATGTTTTTATACAAATCTTTGTCTGTTGTAGGACCACATTCTGATAGAACTGTCCCAGTCTGGACTGAGAGGATCCAGAGAAGAGGAGACTTTTGATGAAGATCCATACCTGGTTGTCAACCCAAACTATCTGCTGGAAGACTGAGGGCTGGGAGCTGCGTTGGAGAGCTGACTGGTTACAAGTTGGAAAGCGCGTTCTTTTCTTGCAGGGGTTGCTGTACAGCTAACTCCTTAAATTCCCATGGATGTGCCAGTGTGTGGTCAGTAATGTGGGATTGCTCATTTACACTGAGCATACCTGGAAAATTTTTAAATTTATATATTAGTTTCATTATTAATTCTGAATTTCAGTGCCATCACCTGGATGCAGAAGAGAATCACCCAACAGCTTTTTTCATCATCAAACTATTTAGGTGCTTCTGTTTTAAATGAGAGGAATTGTTCCGTGTCATTTAGTAGACTTTTTATGGTATAGGTTTTTATTGTTTTTCTTATTAGCATAAATAAAAGCTCATTGAATGACTGGAGGTGGGTTGCTGTTACTCACATGTGGGATTGCTGTTTTTTCTATGCCTGTGACTTGAGGCTGAAAAAGTAGTGATCTAAATGTTTAATGTCTTAAGAAAGGTTAAATTTCCTGGATGACAGATGCTGCTTTTTAGGAAGTTTTTTTTAACTTCCAGTAATGGATAGTGAGAAACTGATTGCTCCTCTTTCTTTTTAGATGGACTAAAGATGTGCATGTTCCTGTTGCATATGTAAAGTAGAAAATTGAAAATAGCCAAACCCAATGCAAGGTTTTAAGTCAGGAGGGCAGAAACCCCCATCTTGAATGTCTTGACCTGTAAGTTGAAAACTGCTGCCATTTGTGAGGGATTTTTAAGAGTGTATTTTTAAACCTGTTTTTAGATGTTTTTATAAGAAAACTTCACTTAAATTTCTGCTGTTCTCAGTGTTTTTACTGTAAACTGTGGGATTATTAAATAATCTAATAAGAATTAAAAATACTTGAATATTTGTCTTGTCAACTTGATACCAGCAGCTAAGAAAATTTGTAATGGCGTGAAAGATACCAAAGCTACGTATTTTAATTAGAAACAATGTGAAATAACTGTTTCTGAAGCAGGTTCAGAAATGGAGGTTATTTGTAAGGCAGTCGTGTTTTTCCTGTTAGTCTCTCCCAGCTCTGGGGAGATATGCCTTGGTCTAACTAAGCATGTCACTAAAGAGAGCAGTTATATTTAAGGATTGGAGAGTATCACAAATGTTTGTCACCAACAACAGCTGTCACATCACTGGGCCCTGACTCCCAACTGCAGGAATTTCTCTCCACTGATTTCTTTCACAAACCGCGTTTAGGCAAATGCTACATTTCATTAAGCGTTGCCACCCACACCTGCAACAGCAGTTTCATGTTGGTCTATATTGTTCCTTTACCTTCAGAATAAGGACAGGAAGATATCTGTACTTGGTTATGTGTTTCCCTCTGCCCTCGTGTCAGTCTTTGTTTGATAATAAATATTCTTCACGTAGGAGGAAGTATTTTCTCTGCTTCTCTTTCCCCAGTTCTGTAGCCTGGGAAGGGTGTTCTCTCTCTGAGTTCTGAGAAATAAGCACCAGGTGGTGCTGTAAAGTTGCTGTTCAAACTTGTTATTCAAACACTGAGGTGGAGGGAAGAAGGTTCATAGTTCTTCAGAACAGTAAGCACAAGGTTACAGCTCTTCTTTTTTTTTTTTCCTGGAAAAAAAAAATGATCTGGGAATCAAACAGGGTCAAAGTACGCAAATTACGATCCCTGGGTAAGACTGGCTATTTGAGTAACAGCAGATGTTGAGAGATAATTTATGTTATAACTTAAAGAAAAAATTGCTTGATACAGCAATAACATGCCCAGATGGTTCCAGGCATGTTTTAGAGAAACTGCTGATTGTTGAAGAAAAATAACTCTGAGCTGGATCTGACATTCCAATATAAATATGTAGAATTTTGTGTTTAGTTGATTTAAACGTGTTCTGTATTTAGGCAGTAAATGTTCTGGGCTCTGCAGTATTTCAGTGTAGCAAAGCTGAGTTAACCTTTTCCCTGCAGCAGTTCAGGTGATCTGAGTGTGCCCACCCTGCTGGGAGAGCCTGTGTTTTTAAGGGTTAAGCAATACAATGACATTCAAATTCCTGGATATTGTTGGGCATGAGGAAGCACATCGTTACTGTTATTGCTGCCTGAATTCTCACTAACAGCTGCTTCTCCAACTGGGGGAGGTGCCACATCTCAGATTTCCTTTATGCACCCAAGAATTAGAGCACAAAAGTGCCTCCTGCTGTCCTGCACACCCTGAGCCATGGTGGAACCCAGCCCCAGCAATGCAGGTAACTGCTTTGGATGTTTTCTGCATCCAGAGCTGTGCTGGGATTCCTCCTAAGCCAAAAAAAAGGCTAGAAGGAGAGGGAAAGTATTATCTACTTATTTTACCTTTCTCTGCAAGGGAGGCAGTAGCAGCAAAATGTCAATTGATATTCAAGTCTAAGGGGGAACCTGAGCACCTCAGAAACTGTTTTCACACGACCTTTCTCCAACTAATTGCTTGACAGAGTTTTTTTGTGTTTGTCCATTGGTCTGTTCATCTATTGATTAAAAATCCTGGTCTGTTATGATTCCAGTGTCAGCTAGTTCTGGGAACATTTATCTGTGTAACAGATAATTCCAGTTAAATATTACTTCTACTGTCATATAAGTAGTGTGGAATTGCCATTTCCGAAGCAGGCTCAGAAATGGAGCTGATTTGCACGACATTCATCTTCTTTCTGTTGGTCTCTCCCAGCCTTGGAATAGATGGGCTGTTTGCTCGGAATTTTATCGCCATAGCTGGGCCTCTGCCCAGTGAGTTGGCAAATAAATTGGGTCTGAGGGACCAAGTGCTGCCCCAGAAGGATCAGGGCCCTGCTGTGGCTGAAGCACATGGTCCCCTGTGCCAACATGACCTCGTGGCTTCGGAGCTGCCCCGGTACTTCTCCCACCTTCGGGAGATGGGGGTGACGCACTACAAAGTGTTCCTGCCGTGGTCACGCATCCTTCCCGAGGGGAATGCCAGGGAGCCGGATGAAGCTCAGGTGCAGTGCTACAGGAAGCTGCTCCAGGCCCTGGTTGCTGCAGAGCTCAGGCCTGTGGTGGTCCTGCACCACCAGCAGGTCCCCAGCGCCGTGGCCGCACAGGCCAGAGGGAGGGAAGCCAGTGCTTTTACCAGCCTTTTTGTGGAGTATGCAGAGTTCTGCCTCCGTGCTTTTGGGGACCTGGTGGATGTGTGGGTCACCTTCAGCAACCTGCAGGAGGTCCTGCACAGCCTGCCTTACCCTGACCCCCAGCACAGAGCCCAGGCTGTGGCTGCTGCCCATGAAGGATTCTACACCATCTTCCACGAGAAACACTCGCCGGCGGGTAAGGAGAGGGGGGACAGGGGTACTTCCGATATGACTCACAAATATGTTGTGATGGGATTGAGGGGCAGCTGCCACATGCAGTCTCTGAGTATTTTTGTGTACCTCTTCCTGACCCACAGAGGAAAAACCAAAATCTGCCTAAAATGTGCGTAGAACCGTGAAAAACAAGACACAAGAAGTCTCCCAGGAGATAATGATAGTGTGAGGAAGTCTGCAGTGTCCTTTGGTTGACTTTCCTCATTGCAGACACTGAGGTTTTTACAATAATTAAATCTAAAATCTACCTGTGTCACACAGAGCAACAGATTTTCACCTGTTCCATGGTGGGTACCTGGGATTTTCCAAGCAGCTGTCCCCTGGGGTCTGCCTTCTCTGGCCTTGGAATTTTTCTGTCTCAGACAACTAATAGAGCTGACTGAGTCAACGTTTCTTTATCCACATTTTTAATGAATGAATTTATATTTAATTCTTGCATTGGTCAGGAATACTTTGCTGTACAGTTCACACTATCTGGTGATAGCTCTTAAAGTTTCCCGGCTTCTGTCCTGCATCTCCTGTCCCCCAAGTTCCTGTTCCCCCAGCATCTCAGAAGCATTCAGCACAGAATGCATTTTAAAAAAATAACCTCTGTAGAACCACCACAAAGGCATGAAAATTAAAGTTACTACTTATAATTACACAGGGAGTGGAAGGGCACAATTTATTGACAAAGGCTTCTTGAGTTCTGCCTTTGAGTTTCTGCCTTCTGCAGCTCTCCACTGAAATCGCAGTGGGAATTCTGAAATCCCCTACCCAGGGCACTTGTCTGCTGTTCCACAGCTTCAAAAATTTAACACTGATTTTAAAACAACTGCAGTAAACTGAAGGTTTTATTTGTCCTTAATATGTTACCAACAGACTGCTTCTTTTTTCTTTCAAGGTGGAAAGCTGTCCATTGCTTTCGAAATGGGTGGTGTTTTGGACAGGGCTTCATCAGAACTGCTTTCAGTTTCTCTTCAGGTAACTTCCAAAATTAGATAAATTTGACTTGATTTAACTTGATTTTTGTGTATGGGATCAAGTGACTTTTTGCAAGTTTGTAGGGTTTTTTTAAAAGATTTGTAAGATTTTTAAAATTTTAGGGTTTTTTAAAAGATTTTAGCAAGCTGACCAATTGACCAGTTTGGTAAGTTTTACTTATTTCATTAGTCTAATTACATGAAGCTAGCTAATTAAAAAAAATTCCTTCAGTATCTTTTCTTGGCTAGTAAGCACTGATTTAGATAGATGGAGACATATTTGCTCTCATAATTGGCAATTTTAGCAATTTACTTGCCTAAATGACAAGGTGTCTCCAAAAAGCATACCGGTTATCACTTGCTATGCACCTACTTAATGCACACCAAAGATATGAACACTTTATTTTAAACAACTGCTATTTAAAAAATCTGCTGATTATGTTAAAACACAGCCTGAGCTGTGCTAGAAGTGATGTGGTTGCACAGGGAAGGAATAAAATGAGGAGAAATTAATCTCTAAAGAGAACCTTGGACTGAAAAATTAAATGAAAGCTTATCAGGTTTTTTCCAGCTTCATCAGCTGGTTTAATAAGAGAATGTAATCTCTTCCCCTGAGCTTGATGACTTCTACTGGGGCAACTTTTGTGGCTTGGAAGGATCAAGGATGTCTGAAGTGGACTTTCCCCAAAGGGTTATTGATAAGGCCTGATCCACACAGTTGCAAAGGTTTCTCTGATTAATCTTAGACAGTCTTACTAATTAAGAAAGTAACTATAAATCATTAATATTAAACTCAGAAAATAATCCTAGAATTTAATTTAGCTGTTTAGATTTTACTTTGTTTAGGGGGAAGCATACAAAACACATCTTCCCACACAGTATCCAGTTTGAGCTCATTATACTGTCCAGAGCTCCCATGTAGCTGTATGGCTTCTTACTTCAGCAATATGTCTTTATCAAACCTTTCACAATTTTATGTATTTTTAATGTAATACCTGCAAAAAAAAGCCCCCAAAAAAACATTTTACTCCAGGATGATTCTTTTCCTTTTCTTTTTTCCAGGATTCAGTAGACTTTCTGTCTCTCAGCCTTCAGTACCAGTGTGGAAATGAAACAGATTTCTACAAGAAATTAGATGAATTCCAGGTAACGTTATGCACAAGTTTAAAATAAGAGCAGCAAACAACAGACCATAAATAGAAGTGGAATTTCCTATTCTTTGATACATGTCTGAACAGTCCTGATTTTCTGGGAGAACTCAGACAGCAGCTACACTGGAAAGCACCAAATGGTGCTCATTTGCTTCTCTGTTGTTATTCTGACTTAAAACACGTGTTGGAAAGTGCTGGAAAGGTTCATCCTGGGCTTATTGATGCATTTATGACTGGAATGGTAGAATTCTTCTGTCCAGGATTGAAAACCTGCGTTCTTAAATTCCGTAAAACAAGAGTTATCCTGTATCTGGGCAGCAAAAGAAGGAGCTGCCCATGTAAAATGCAAAAAATGCCAAGAGCATGTTTTTAGGAGCTGGCTGATGCTTCTTTTCATGGTAGTCTCTGACTTTGGGTTTTGCAGAGTGTCTGGAAGGACACAGAGATCTTGGTTTTTAGTCTGAAGTTCCTTGATTGTGCTTCCATGGAAGAGAATGCTTTCATACCAGTAGCTGCCATTGTCACAGGTAAGTGGCATTTCAAGAAGTAGGAGAATTTTTTAGCTAAGATCTGCATGATAAATTATAGAGGGAATTCAAAATTGTCCAATTTAGGCTGCTGCTATTAGATGAAATAACTTTATGATTTGTCATAGCCTTCTTGGAAAATTAAGGATGGATGGTGAGTGTTAAGGGAGAGGAAGCAGGAAATTTCCCCCAAAGCTTTTTGTAATTTCCATCAGCCACAAGTTGTGATGTGAGAGATTTAGGCTGGATATAAAGAAAAATTTCTTCACCAAAAGGGTTGTCAAGCCCTGGCACAGCTGCCCAGGGCAGTGGTGGAGTCACCATCCCTGGAGGGATTTGAAAGACGTGCCAATGTGGCACTTGGGGGCATGGTTTAGTGTTGTTTGGCAGTGCTGGGTTAACAGCTGGACTTGATAATCTTTTCCACCCTAAATGATTCAATGATTCTATGATAATTTTTTTAACATGAACTTTTAAGTATCTAATAAAGAACCCAATACATCTGATCTGAGAAAAACAGCTCTTAGTTATGAGGAGCACCTTGTTCCTCCTTGTAAGCGTTTGTACAAGCAGTGCCGTGCAGGCCACGGCTCCTGAGCTGGGACTGAGTCCTTCTCTTACCGTTTGCTTGTTTTCAGCTCTTAATAAAGGAGGAACACGGACGATTGGCTATGACGTTAATGAGTTCTTGGACTACTTGTCTCTTGTTTCAAGGTACAGTTTTTGATCTCTAAATCAGATAATAAAACGGTGTCTTCTAGGTACGCGTGAGCAGGCAGAGACGAGAGTTTCAGTGGTAAAGTCTGTTGTCAGTTGCTGAAAGGGCTGGAAAGGCAGGCCTTTCTGCTGAGCCCAGTCTCTTGTGATTACAGGCAGTCCTCTATCCTGCTACTAATCCCATAATGTAATCCTCTTTCACTCTCATCCTTGGTTACCAAATTGCACCTCCAAGCCAATAGTGACAAGTACATTTTCCAAGCCTTCTCCTCTTTTCAAGAGCAAAATAGTTGTAAATAAACAAATCCAATAGAGGCTTTCCTAGGGCAGAAGGCAACTGGACCCATGGAAATGTGGGAGATGTCAGTGAGCAGGGAGGTGCTGAGGATTACAGAAGCACGATTGATTAGTTTTAGCTTATCCCATGGAAACTCAAGAGAGCAGTTGTAGCATGTGGAATTTCTACACACTTTTTTTGTACCTCTGACCTGGCTGTTATGAATTATGAGAATCTGCCTGCAGATTAGAAATCTGGCAACTGAGCTGCTCGGCAGTTACCTCACTGCCCTCCACCTGGGTGGCAGCAGTTGGGGTTGATCAGATGACAAAGGAACTGTACTCTTAAGTGGCTTATGTGACCTGAATGGGAAGCAAAAAAATTAGTTTATCCTCCATGTTCGCAAGTTCTGTGGCAGTGGCATTCACCTTGGGAGATTTTAACTTCCTTTTATTCTATTTCCAGCCAAACAAATACTCTGAAGGAGAACCCAGCTGCTGTTGTTGCCCCTCGCTCCTCCTACCAAACGGTTTGGGAAAAGTTTGCTGAGCAGTCTGAACTGGAGAGGGATTATTTTCTGCAAGGTGTCTTCCCAGATGGTTTCCTCTGGGGCACATCCACAGGTGCCTTTAACATTGAAGGAGCTTGGGCAGAGGATGGGAAAGGGGAGAGCATCTGGGATCAGTTTGGGCATGCAGGCCATGTCCTGCTGAACCAAACAGCAGATGTGGCATGTGACAGCTACTACAAAACCAGCTATGACATTTTTCTGCTCAGAGGTCTTCACCCCCAGCTGTACAAGTTTTCTGTGTCCTGGCCTAGGATTTTCCCTGCTGGCACCAATGAGACCATCAACTCCAAAGGTGTTGATTATTACAACCAGTTAATTGACCAGTTGTTGGACTCTCACATCGAGCCCATGGTGACTCTGTTCCACTGGGACCTACCCCAGGCTCTGCAGGCCCTTGGGGGCTGGCAGAATGACAGTGTCATAGATGCTTTCGTGAGCTTTGCAGACTTCTGCTTTTCCACTTTTGGAGATCGAGTCAAGCTCTGGATCACATTCCATGAGCCCTGGGTTATCAGCTACGCTGGCTATGGCACCGGGGAGCATCCCCCAGGAATCACTGACCCAGGAGTGGCATCTTACAAGGTAGGGACACAGGAATAACTAACATCCTGCAGCTGCTCTTTTTGGGTTGTTTTCCTCTAATGTTCTGTACTTTAACTATGTTCAAGCCTAATGTGGCCTCTGAGACAGCTACTTGCTTGTTGGATATATGGTACCTGCAAAAAATGGGTTTGTTGGCAGGGGCTAGATGTTCTTATTTTATTTTATTTTTCTATTGTGAAAGCTGGTGTTGATGGATAGTCAGATTCTCCAGCTTATTCATTCTGCCAAGGCCTTTTCTTTTGGCTGGAGAGGCCACTTTCACACGGCAGTAAGCTGAACGTTCGAGACCTTTTGTGCGGTGCAGCGTGACACGTGTTGCTCTGCTTTCTGCTGCCAGGTGGCTCACACAATTCTCAAGGCTCATGCCAAGGTCTGGCACCTGTACAATGACAAATACCGCTCTCAGCAGCTGGGAAAGGTGGGGCTGGTGCTGAACTCGGACTGGGCTGAACCCAAGACTCCAAGCAGCTCCGAGGATGTGAGGGCATCTGAGAGGTACCTGCAGTTCATGCTGGGCTGGTTTGCCCACCCCGTATTTGTCAATGGCGATTACCCAGAGATCCTGAAGGCTCAGATCCAGGCAGTGAACCAGCACTGCTCCACAACTGTGGCACAGCTGCCTGAGTTTACAGAGGAGGAGAAGTCCTGGGTGAAAGGGACTGCAGATTTTTTTGGCCTTTCCCACTACACTTCCCGCCTGGTCAGTGCTGGGACTGACGGGATCTGCACACCAGGATACGAGAGCATTGGGAACTTCTCCTTGCACGTGGATGCTTCCTGGCCACAGGCTGCCTCTTCCTGGGTCCATGTGGTCCCTTGGGGGTTGAGAAGGCTGCTGAACTTTGTATCCCAGGAATACACAGGGACAAAGATCCCAATATACATAGCAGGGAACGGTGTGCCCACAGGAGACACAGAGGATCTCATTAATGACACCCTGAGAGTGGATTATTTCCGACGGTACATCAACGAGGCCCTAAAAGGTATGGAGAAATCAAATGATTGTGGTTTTTTTTTTAATCATGACAACTGGTTATTTTAGCCCTTCCATAGTGGTTAGCTTCAAAGCATCAAAGCATAGTGACAGAAGGGCAGCTGCCTGTTGTGTAGTGAGTGTAACCTCATCTACTCCAGCCTGTCTGGTGTCCAGAGATGGAGCTCTCCATTCTCTTTAGATATGGGAATAGGTTTTCATAGATATGGGCTGATGTAGTCTGGACCCTAAGATCAGTTTATCTTTTGAAGATGATTTGCCTGCAGGATCTTGCCTGTAGAGATCTCACAGATCAGGGCTGAACTGCCTGTACTGATTCATCAAATTCATCAGATCTAACTGGCAACATCTTGCACCATTTCAGGTTAGAAGTTTCAGGGAGATATTTATATCTCAATCATTTTTGGAAGGTTCTAGTTGTGCTTGTGTCTTTGCAAGCTGTGTATTTGTTGATGTAAAAATAATATTAGTAACTCAAGTTCTGGACAAGAACAGAGATTTGAGGTTTCAACAGAAACTTGACTGGTTCTCTTGAGATCCTCAAAACAATACTGTCAGGAAAACATTATTAAATATGCTGTGTTAAATATGTTGGTGATCAGTGTACAGAATTTGATCTTCTTGACCTAGTTCTCAGCATACTGCTAGGAATGTTAAAAGAGTTACAGAAAACACAGCTTAGCATTGCTGTAGTGCCTCAGCAGAAGTAAAGGAGATGAACTGCACATGGGGAGTGAACTTTTCTGGAGAGAGAGATTTAGTGCTTTTTTGTAGGCAAAGTGAGGGAGGATGCTGGACTTGCCTCTGCTGGCATTGAATACACTGTTCTGCCTTAAGAAACTTCTGTGCTCAGGGAAGAAAAGCAAGCACTGAATACATGCAATGTTTCAGTTTAACTATGGTGTTAAATCTAAAATGCACCATATACCTAAATTGATGAAATTTGCTTGAAAACAAGAACACAGGGAAAGGAGTAGCAGTGGCACAAGTGTCCTGTACTCATATATCTCTTGACTAATATTTCTTTCCTCATACATTTTTATTACTAAGGATTTGACTGTCTCCTGTTAGAGTGCTGACTGCTTTCCTTGGCTGATACTCATAATTTTTGGGGAGTTTTTCTAGCCTAAAAGCCCTTTTGTAGGTGTTTGGCTTGTCACACCACCCTCAGTTGTGGTGCTTGCTGTGCTGAGCTGTGTTCAGAGAACGTTCAAGTGTGTAACAGTGTGTGGTGTTGTCTCTGTGGCAGCGGTGAAACACGACACCGTCGATGTTCAGTCGTACATCGCTCGGTCCCTGGTTGATGGCTTTGAAGGCCCAGTGGGGTACAGCCTGAAGTTTGGGCTTCATCATGTGGATTTTGAAGACACCAACAGACCAAGGACTCCCAAGGCATCTGCTTATTTCTATTCCAGTGTTATTGAAAAGAATGGTTTCCCGTCTGAAGCCTTGGGCAGATCTTCTGCACCAGTCATGTTTGACCGACCCATGCCATCAAAGTTGCCAAATTTACCAGCATCAGAAGTTCCCTCCAAGGCAAAAGTTGTCTGGGAGAAGTTTTCATCTCAGACTGCCTTTGAAAGAGACATGTACTTCCATGGGACATTCCCAGAGGGCTTTACCTGGGGTGTGTCTTCTTCTGCCTACCAGATCGAGGGAGGCTGGGATGCTGATGGCAAGGGACCCAGCATTTGGGATACCTTCACCCATGTCCCAGGGAATGTAAACAATAATGACACTGGAGATATTGCTTGTGATAGCTACCACAAGGTAGAGGAAGATATTTACCTGCTGAGAGCCTTGGGGGTAAAGAACTATCGATTCTCCCTGTCCTGGCCTCGAATTTTCCCCACTGGAAGGAACAACTCAGTCAACAGCCATGGAGTTGACTACTATAACAGTCTCATTGATGGGCTGGTCGCAAACAACATCACTCCAATTGTCACTCTCTACCACTGGGACCTGCCCCAAGCTCTCCAGGACATCGGTGGCTGGGAAAACAACACCCTGATTGACCTGTTTGACAGCTTTGCAGACTTCTGTTTCCGGACCTTCGGGGACAGGGTGAAGTTCTGGATCACGTTCAATGAGCCCTACATCATTGCCTGGCTGGGCTATGGCCAGGGAATATTCCCTCCCAATGTCCAAGACCCTGGCAGTGCTCCCTACAGGGTTGCCCACATCCTGCTGAAGGCCCACGCCAGGGCCTACCACACCTACGATGACAAGTACAGGGCCAGCCAGGGAGGGGTCATCACCCTGTGCACCTACATCAACTGGGCCGAGCCCAAGTCCCCCAGTGACCCCAGGGACATCGAGGCTGCAGACAGGTACCTGCAGTTCTTGGTGGGCTGGTTTGCACACCCCATTTTCAAAAACGGGGACTACCCCGAGGCGATGAAGTGGAAGGTTGGGAACAGGAGTGAGCTCCAGGCGCTGCCCTCGTCCCGCCTGCCGGCGTTCACGGCAGAGGAGCGCGAGTACATCCGAGGCACGGCAGACGTGTTCTGCTTCAACACCTACACCTCCAAAATCATCACCCACTCCACAACCCGCCTGAGGCCCTTCTCCTATGAGTATGACCAGGAAGTTTCAATCAGCACTGACAGCTCCTGGCCTTACTCAGGTCTCAGTGGCCATCGGCCCGTGGCCTGGGGACTCAGGAGGCTCCTGAACTGGATCAAAGAGGAGTATGGAAATCCCCCAATATACATCATTGAGAATGGGGTGGCGATAAACACCACATCGGATGTGGATGACAATGCCAGGATATTTTACTACAAAACATACATTGATGAAGCTTTAAAAGGTACCAGTGTTTGGTTTTGTTGTGTATTGTACCAGTTTTGGGGTTGTTTGTTTTGTTGTACCAGTGTTGGGGTTGTGTGTCTTCTCTCTAGATTTCTGGTTACTTAATTCCTCTGAAGAGTCGCTCTTAAAAGTGATTAATATCCTTTAAATATCTTTAAATATCCTGAGCACAGTACAAACATGCTGTATCTTTTTGTGATCTCCTCTGCATGGCCATTTGTGCTTTGTGTCTTCCAACTACGAAGAGTCTCGTAATGATCTTTATGAAGCTAAAAGCATGTGAGTTCCTCAGGGTTCATTTAATGTGTGACTGTGCCACTGATGCCCTTCCTTGTGTTTCTGGTCTTTCAGCTTCCAGGTTAGATGGTGTTAATCTGAAGGGATACAACGCTTGGTCTTTCATGGATAACTTTGAGTGGTTGGATGGTTATGATCCAAGGTTTGGATTGCTCCACATTGATTTTAACAACCCCAACAGGCCCAGAACCCCAAAGCGCTCAGCTGTGTACTACACTGAAATCATCCACAATAATGGAATCCCACTGCCCAAAGAGGATGAGTTTTTGTATGGAGAGTTCCCAGAGAACTTCTTGTGGAGTGTAGCAACTGCAGCATACCAGGTCAGGAAACAGAGAGGGACTCCTGGAGTGTCTGTGG
The DNA here is from genome assembly GCA_013396775.1 of Cephalopterus ornatus. Classification (NCBI taxonomy): domain Eukaryota; kingdom Metazoa; phylum Chordata; class Aves; order Passeriformes; family Cotingidae; genus Cephalopterus; species Cephalopterus ornatus. The sequence continues at coordinate 1,371,289 of VZRE01001354.1, forward strand.
GCCGTTAATTCAATTTGGATGAGACACCTACAATTTTTGTAACATTGGGTTTTACTGTAATTAAGGGTCGGTGTAGCAACTGCTCTAAAAGGGAGGAACTTGGAAGTCTTTAAGGGCATGGTTATACCACAGGAATTTGGACAACAGCATGGACTTCATAAGAGCCAGCCAACATGGGGCAGCAGTGAACTGAAACACTGCCTGCTCTGGGACACTGTACTTTGCTACTGTGTCTTGCCTTGAGGCCCAAGGTGCAGCAAAAACATTGCTATTTCTACTCTTCAGCTGTTAAGTCAAAACACTGTGTGGCACCACGAACACTAAGAGGCTGAATCCTTTGCTAGGCCAAGACCTAAACTTAGGGTTTACTAACAATTTCCCCCCTATCTTCAATTGCAGATTGAGGGAGGATGGAGAGCAGATGGGAAAGGACTAAGCATTTGGGACAAGTATTCTCACACTCCCCTGAGAATCAGCAACGACGACACCGGAGATGTAGCTTGTGATAGCTACCACAAGATCGAGGAGGATGTGGAAATGCTGAAAAGCCTCAAGGTGTCTCACTATCGGTTTTCCATCTCCTGGTCCCGTGTTCTCCCAGATGGGACCACCAGGTACATCAATGAAATGGGACTGAACTACTACCAAAGGCTCATCGATGCTCTTCTGGCAGCCAACATTAGGCCTCAGGTAACTAAAACTGGTGACTTTGAGGTAACTTAAAAACAGCAGAACCCAAGTCTGGTGCTCAGAGCAATGTGTGTACTCCCATCCATACCCTCCTTCACAGAGAAATTGGTTTTCATTGTTTTTCACTGCATTCTGCAAAGAAACATGGCAGTCTGCATAAGTGAATAAACTGGGAATATAGTGACATTTTTACCCAGAAAGATCACAGTAACCTTATTCTTGGATGTTTCCAATTACCTTCTTGTCCCTCATCTCCTTGGAAGAAGAGTCCACAAGGACCTACACCGTGATCTTTCCAAACACTGAGATGAGACTGACCAACCTGTAGTTCACAGGATCTTCCTTCTTGCCTTTCTTGGAGACAGGTGTAACATTATTCTTTTCTCAGGAGCCAGGAGTCTCCACTGACCAGCAGGGTCACCCACAATGGACAGTGACCTCAGCACTGCATCAGTCAGCTCTTTCAGCACTGTTGAGTGAATCTGACCTGTCCCATAACCTTGTACCAGCCCAGACTGGTGCTCTGTTGGATTGTATTTCACCTGAGAGTCAGTGCAAGTGTAGCAGTTCTTCACTGATGAGTTCTTGCTGACACAAGGTGCTTTTTGGTAAAAGCTCCGTCTTCACCATCAGGCAGTCCCTGGAGTTTGAGTCATTTCCCTACATCCTAAAGAAACTCAAACAATGGCAAAAAGGTATTTTATTTGAGTGCATGAGTGATCACCACAAACTCAATCACCATTAGGAACAGGGAGCTGCAGGTCAAAACACAGTTTATGTGTGTTCATAAATGAGTCTGGTTTACTGTCCTTATTTCCAGAAGTGAGAGTGACTGGTTGAGCCCTTTGTCTTGCTGTCTTTCCCCACAGGTAACTCTGTATCACTGGGACCTCCCACAGGCGCTGCAGGACGTCGGTGGGTGGGAGAACGACACAATAATTCAGAGGTTTAAGGAGTATGCTGAGCTCCTTTTCCAGAGACTGGGAGATAAAGTGAAATTTTGGATAACCCTCAATGAACCCTACAACACTGCATACCTTGGCTATGGTGTTGGCACAGCTGCTCCAGGTAGGACTGCTGGGCACAACCTCAGAGCCCTCGCAGCACTGCGGGCACAGCTGGCTCGTGCTGCAGCACAGCAGGTGCTTGGGGCTGGCAAAGGTAGGGCAAGGAAGGAGGTGTGGTGTCGATAGATGGGGTTTGGATTGCTGTGGGGCAGGTCCTTCTTTCACTCTGCCTGTCACCTCCAGGACCCGCCCTCCTTCTCCCACTTCTCCCACTCCTCTAATCCAGCCCTCTTCTACAGCCCCTGGATTAGACTTGCTGCTTGGAGCAGACCTCAGCTCCAGGGGCTGATTTCAGCCCAGGGCTGAAACATTTATGGACAGTTCTGGGTGTCCTGGGGATTGTGTTAACCTGGGCAGCAGCCATGAGAAAGCTGGGAAGTGCTGCCCCATTGGCTGTGCTGTCCTTGTGTCTGCAGGAGTGTCCATCCGGCCGGGCCGAGCTCCCTACGTGGTGGGACACAACCTGATAAAGGCCCACGCCGAGGTCTGGCACCTCTACAACGAGACCTACAGGGCCAGACAGGGAGGGTTGATCTCTATCACCATCAGCTCCGACTGGGCAGAGCCACGGAACCCACACAAGCAGGAGGACATCGAAGCCTCCAGACGATTCATGCAGGTACAGAGAGCCCTGGTCACGGCTCTCCTGCTGCTCCCGGGTCTGTTCATGGGGACACCCCCTCTCCCAGTGCTGGACATTCCTCGAACCTGAAAGAAAAGGACGAGCCAGAGGCATTACTGCAAGGAAATGTATCACTCTCCTATGAGGGCTGATCAAGTAGGCAACAGAAATGAGACAAAATACGGTTGCAGTGGCAAAAGCTTATTAAATTTGCTGCCTTTATATGGGCATTTCTGGGCATCTCCATGTGCCTGTTTGTTAGAAATTAAGGATCACCTATACAGCAGCATGTGACAGAGATATGGTTAAATCGTTTGTTTTGATACATGATTTATCCTCCCTTATTTCCTGGTTTAGTTTTACCTAGGTTGGTTTGCTCATCCCATTTTCAAAAATGGTGATTACAATGAAGTGATGAAGAGAAGGATTCGGGAGCGCAGCCTGGCCCAGGGCCTGAGCCAGTCCCGGTAAGAGCCCAGGCACACACCTGCCCTTGTTTCACTTGCTGTGCTCGAACCTGCAGCTGTTCTGTGATAGAAGTGCTACATTTCAGTGGCTCTGTTGCAGGGCTACTGTAAACAGCTTATTGTAACCTCACAAAAAACTTGTAGTGTACATTTTCATAGGACCATAGAATAGTTTGGGTTGGAAGGGACCTTAAAGACCTTCTAGTTCTCCAGCAGGGGGGAGTTGCCTGTTCCCTGTCCTTACCTCTCTTGCAAACCAGCTTTACTCATATAACACATCCTTGGGGTAACAAGTTGGCAGCTCAGTGATACAGTAAATGCCCTGCATTAGACACAGTACTTTAGCTGACCATCCTGGTAAATTTGTTTTAACTTTTCTTGGAACTGTGTACTGAACTCCAGCACTGGGAACTCAATGGTCCCTCTGAATCACATTTCTTGTTTTTCATTCCCCATTCCCCTTTTCTTCTGGTTTTTCCCATGTTCCTCCAGAAGGATCATGGTGCCAGTCTCAGGGATACCAGCATCACACATGGAGTGTGTTCAGGGTGTGTTCTCTGTTTTCTCTTGCAGACTTCCAGAATTTACTGAAAGTGAAAAGCAAAGAATTAAAGGCACATACGACTACTTTGGTCTAAACCATTACACCACAGTTTTAGTATACAACCTAAATTTTCCCAGGGTTGTTCAGTCATATGACTCTGACAGGTAAGAGATTAAGTAAATTATTGACCAAGTAAAAGCTGCACACCTGGAGCCTGGGCCAACTGACAAGTGTAACTTGGTAGCAAATAAAGCTGTGAGACAGATATTTTAAGCTGTTATAACCAATACTAGGGAAAATAGCCCCAAACAGTACCTGTGGTGCTGTTATTTCCATGATAAACATGACTCTTTGAAACAGAACAAGGAAAATCAGAGGATCTGCTAATGGAAGGAATCTTCACTTGTGAGTTTCCCAGTGGTTTGGGATCAGCTGCAAACAGTTTTTATCATATTTCCTGCCTCCAGTCTGCAGTTTGAACTGTGAGGTTATCCTGCTTTATTGATACTGCTCCACTTGCTGTTAAACAGTGTTAGGTCCCTCACTGTATTGGATAAATGTGAGTTCAAAGCCTAAATAGCTAAATCACTTCATGGTTAGGTATATGTAAGTAAACATTTTTTATTAGATACTTAATTTCATTCCTCAGCTTCAAAAGGTAAAGAATAGGAGCTTATCAGTTTTCCTGATGGGAGTTAAAGTAATGGTGGGACTACACGTGGGGGTGAAATTGTCTGCTTTCCGAAACGTTTCCACAGGGAATATGTGAAATTGTTGTAACTTGGCTTTGCTGCTGCATCCCAGCCCCTGTGGTTTAGCCCCATAGGACACTGGGCTCAGTCTTGCAATTCCTGTATGGGTGTGAAGGGCAGTTTTATGTGCTCAAGCACTGCAGGATACGTTGGAAAGTAGAAACGGTGTTACAGTGTACAAAGATTTGGAACCAACATCACCACCCTCAGCCATGGCTGATTTACACAGAATGTCATTGTAAAGCAAAGCAGGAGAAGTGTTTTCTATAAAAAACACTTGTGAGTGTTTTTTTTAGGGTTGTGGGCATCAGCCCCAGCTCAGCCCTGGGCACTGAGAGGTGCCAGGAGCTGGGGCTGGTCCTCCCCAGTGTCTCCTCCGCAGGGGCGTAGCCACGGTGACCGACCGCAGCTGGCTGGGCTCCGGCTCTACCTGGCTGAAGGTGACGCCCTTTGGATTCCGGAAGATCCTGAGGTGGATCAAGGAAGAGTACAACAACCCCCCCGTTTATGTGACTGAGAATGGGATCTCGGAGAGGGGGGCCTTTGTCTTCAATGACACTTGGAGAATGCATTACTACCGGAGCTACATCAACGAGGCACTGAAAGGTAGGAGTGGTCATGGAAATCTGATCAGCCAGAGCTCTGGAGAACCGGAGACTGAGATGGATAAAGCAAGGGCTGAAACACCACTGCCATCAACACCCGTTACACACTCACGTATATGAGTTTACTGAATCCAATTCCAGGAGCCTTTGGGCTTACCAAGAACTGCCTGTGGACAGTCACAGCTGTGCCAGGAAAGGGAGTCTAAGGGGAGAACAAACCCTGGGTTTGGTAGGGTAAGGGCAGGTTCCTTCATTAGCTGCATCTGGCAAGAGAAGGTACTACTGATAAACACCTATTTTGGCTCCTAGTTTGACTACTGCTGTGTCTAAAAACTGCATGAAAAAAACCCCAAATAGTAAAAAAACAGCCCCCAAACTAGTTTCAACTTACAGCAGTGCTTGAGCAACTTCAGGAAAGGGCTTTTTCAGTTTGCTTTTCTGGCATACTGGGAACTGCCAGCCAGGTGTTCAGGAAGTGCTCATTTAGTGCCTCGGAGCACCGAGGACCCATAAACACTTGTTTCACCAACCACTGCATTTTGATGGCTTTTCTTCTCTGTTCCAAAACCTTTGTTTCTTGGACAAAAGCTTTGATTTTTGGAGCAGAGAAAAGCAGTCTCCAGTCCTGGGCACTGAATGAACTACCTGGGCTGTAACTTGGCAGCTGAAGTACCACAAAGCAACTGAGCTGAGTCAACATGGGAGAGAGGTGGGAATGGGTAAAAAACCAAAAACCAATGAGGTGGAGTGTTAAGTGTGAATGTTCTGGAGCATTTCCTGCCACTTCTGGCAAGGGCTGACGCACTGACCTGTTCTCTCTGGTCCTACCCCAGCTGTGGTGCACGACGGCGTCGACCTACGGGGCTACACCGCGTGGACCCTGATGGACAACTTCGAGTGGGCCGTGGGCTTTGATGAAAGGTTTGGGCTCTACCACGTGAACTTCTCAGACCCCACCTTGCCACGGCGCCCCAAGGCCTCTGCCAGGTACTACTCCCAGGTCATAAACTGCAATGGGTTTCCAGACCCAGCAACGGGCCCACATCCCTGTCTGGAACCGGAGCCAGAAGGTAAGCGGTGCATCAGGAATCATGTGCTTGCATCTGATTCCAATTCCAAAAGTTCTCCATAATCTACAGTCTTTACAGGCACCATTTTCTGCAGTGTGCCTTCTAAGGGCTCTTAACATCATCAGTCCTTGTTATGACCGAAGACATCCATGTGCAGTGATGTCATTCCCGTGTGCAAACCCAGACTAACACTGAAATCCTGTGCGAGAGCCCCTCAACACACACCTCTCTCCAACATGTAGCAAGAGTTATTCCATTAGACTTTTCTCTGACTAACAGAACTGCCCAGGATGTTTTCCAACCCACACATATTCAGTACTCCCACATTTTTTCTAATCAGTTTTGAGTACTTTGTACGATCAGTGTTTTGGGTAAGCCTTTGGAAATACTGATTCTTTTGTGATTTATGTTCTCTGAACTAGAGGGACAGCCCCCAGTGTTAGTGTGGGGGTCTGGGGATGACCGCGGGTGCCTGAGAAGCCTCACCTGTACTCAGGAATTGCACCATCAGCCTCAGCTGTGCCTCACTCTGAGCCAGAACTGTGTCAATCCCTGATCCCTCAGAGCAGGGAACAGCACAGTGGAAAGCCGTGTGGAGGCAGGAAGCAGCAGTGCCCAAACCTGCAAGGAACAGCTCCCCCAGGCTCTGTACTGACACCTCGTTATTGTTTCCAGTGACACCACCAGACCCCACTCCAGGAGCAGCTGACACCGTGAGCTTTTTGGGATTGGATTTGACATCCCAGAGTGCGGAAATCGCCCTGTACGTGCTTTTTGCTCTTTCGGGAGTTGGAGCCTTGGCCTTGGCTCTTTTTGGATACAAATATGGAAAATTAGCCAAAAGATCCCCTAAACAATCACACATGGAACTCAGAAGTAAAATGTAACATTTCCACTTGCTCAAATGATTGTTGGGTTTGGTTTTTCTTAAAAAAAAAAAAGTCTCTACCTCCAAGAGACAAAACCTGGTGCTTGTACAGCTGCAGCTTTGTGTCTTGCCTCAGAGATGGCTCCCCAGCATTGTGGTGTTTGCTTTTCCCAGCTTTAAAAAGGGGAGGAACATTATTTTTCCTATGTAAGCTGTCTTTTTTCTCCACGGGCATTATTGGTTGGATTTGTTAAGGACCAAAGTGCTTGTTCCTACCTGCATATGAGGTTTCTGAGTTTCAGCTGGAACCTGTTCTTGCTTCAGCATCTTCAGTGGATCTGAGGGGAGCCCCTCAAAGCTCTACTGCTTCTTAGTGTTTTTAAGACAAGTTAGTGCCTATACTGCTGAAAACTGGTCTAGAATTTACTGTCCTACTGCAGCTACTGCACAGATTGGGTTTTTACCCCCCTTTTATGTCATGTACAGCAAGGTCATTTAAACTGCATCAAAATGTTTCTCTGCTGTATTTTGAGTTCCCTTGCTTCCCTGTGCCATGAGAACTTCAGAGGAACTTCACAAGACAGTGATGTTTTCTGGAAAATAGTTTATTGAGTGCTTAGGGAATTAAAAACTACAAGGTTTTGCTTGCAGTTGCAGAAGCAAGAAAAAAGTTAAACATAAATTAGTTACCTGATTTGCTACTTATAGTGCTTCTGAAACCCTCATTTTAATCAGTCATTGTCTACCCTGACCTTTATATTAATATATCTGGCCCTCAGATTCATGTAGCAGAATATTTATAGATTAAAAAGTGCCTTTCTATGGCAGAGGGTAATAATCATGAAAGCTCATGGAGATTTTCAGTCTTTTTACTTCTTTTGCTTCTAGGTCTCACCTATACTCACTTGATTTTTCTGACATAGGTGACTCCATTCCATACTCCACCGCAGGAATAAGAATTAAGTAATTCAGTCAGTGTAAAATAAGCCCCACTTGTCCAGAACCTTTAGTTGACTTAAATCAAATAAGAGAAGGAAAAAAAAAAAAAGGCAGCCAGATAGTAACTGCAGTTACTCAAAACTACATTTGTTGTGTAGAATTTCCATTCCAAGTATTGTTTTCATCTTCTCCATCGTCTTGAGTCCTCAGTCTGTATATTTTGCCTTCTTTTTTGAAGTCTTCCCCCCGCTTTTCCACAGCTCGTTTCCTGACTGCTTGCCTAGGGCACAAAGGACAGAGGTTTGAGTTTCCCCAGCAATAATTACACAAGGGAAGCAGCAAATGCAATAAACACAAATCACACATCCTTCCTTCTCTTATCGCCAGTCGTAGCTTTCTTCAGCCCTTTGTTTCCTTGGAAAGCAATATCCAGGTGAAAATGTGTCACTTAGCAGTCAGACAAACTGACAGAATCTCATTTCCCTGTCACTGAGGAAGATGTGGCTGCTGCACCCAGAACGGTCCAGCAGCTCTCCTGCTACAGGGGAGATCTCATGCAGTACAAAACCTGTCAGAATCTGACTTTCTTGTACAACCACACCATAACCATTTGATGTCTCATTCTCAACACACTACCTGAAGTAAAAAGTATCATACTAAGTAACAAATATCATCCTAAGCTGAAGTGAAGCCACCTTTGCAGTTACAGCTGAATTCCCTGTTCATAAATGACTTTTAAAGACAATGCTTTTTCTGGTCTGTAATTGGAAGTGCAGTTCCCCACCACAAGATTAAAACAATTCCAGCGAGCAGCTTGAGAAGCCTTGACCACTTGTCTCACCTGCTCTGCTCGAGGCTGCTGGACGCTGAAGGGGCTGAATGGTCTTGCTGATGAGCTGCTCTCACCGGGGGCTGGGAGGGGGGTGGGCTCGTAAACAGAAAGTTGCTAATGAATCTCCAAACCGCTAAAAGGGGGTAAAGTATCGTGCCCAGGAACTTCCACAGATCACTGCCTGAAGCCTGGACAACAGAAGTAGCAGGTCTTCCCGCCTGGTCAGGAACACACAAAGCACGTTTGTCAGATACTGAAGTCATGCTCTTGTAGACACAGTATTATACACGTAATTTAGAAGCAGCTCAGCAGGGACACAGTAGACACACAAATATCAGTGCCACCATTTATCTGCTTCAGAAAAACTCCAAGTGAATATTGACAAAAACCAAAGTAATTTTTCAATCTGTATAGACACAGAAAAGCCCCAAATTGAAGCCAAACATTATCAGAGCTGCCTAACAGCAAATACCCAGCTGCAGCAGTGCTGCCTCTGCAGGACAGTGAAAAATGAACCAAACCAACACCCACCGGCAGCAACACCACTGAAGCACTGGGTGCTAACTCCAGTTCCAGTAACTTCTTTCCATAATCTTCTTTGGTGAACTCCCTCCTGGGAAACATTGTCGCCAGGGAGAAATTGCCGTAAGTGTTACCAACCGTCTGGGAAAAACAGAAAGGAAACTCTTCATTTGTATTACATTTGTAACTGTTCACTTTCAAACAACTGCTGATTTGCCAGCTGAGTGTATCTTGTGTACCTTGCTAAGACTTCTTATCAAACTATCCATCATCTTCATAATAGGATGTGAGGGATCCTTCACTTCTCCACAACTCTTACTAATGATACACAGCAGTGACACAAAGGTGGCACTAGGAAATGATGCTGCCAAAAACCCCTTCAAATATTCACCCAGGAAAGGAGCTGGTGACAACTCCAGCACAATCAGCAGCTAGCTGATGCTACACTGAGCTGTAATCAGCCTGTAGCTGAGAGAACAAACCCCCAGTTTACCTGTGCAGCAAACTGCCTTGCTTCTTCCAGCCGTGCTTCCGATGGGAACTGGTTGGTGAAGGAAGATCCATCTGGGAGGCGGAACTGGATCCTGGCTATTGCACTGCAGGACACAGATGGGGGTCAGTCAGCACACAACAGCTACAGACACACGCTCCTGGGGCTTTAGCTTAGTTGTACTGAAATGCGGGAGAGCAGGACAGTCATCCTACTCCTGGCAGTGCAGGTGGGTTGGATTCCCAGTGGATAATCACTTATCTCTCACCCTGCATCTCTTCCATAACTCCATACACAGTCTCTGTAGGTCAGAATAATTCTTAAAATGGCAGCGCTGGGCAAGGTAGGAGGCAGCTCTGACAAGGTCCCAGCCAAGCCTTGCTGGCTCCCAGCCCCTCCAACACGGCCCAGCAGCGGGATCAGCACCACTGCCCCGCAGCGCTGACCCTGTCAGCCACTCTGTCCCCTCATTACCATTCACATCCTCACCTTTTCTGGGCTCCCCCACGCAGCCCCATTATACCTGGTATTTAAATCAAAGATCAGGCAGAAAAAGCTCTTATCTAACCGAAATAACACACAAGGAAAGGTGGTGTTTCATAATCAGCAATGTCAAAAGGATAAAAGTTATCAGAAAACATAATATTCATGAAAATAGATATGAATTAATGTTGGAAAAAAAGCCAACTTTTAATGTCACTATGTAAACAGTTTAATATGGCAACATGTTGTCAACAGGTTGGGATAGATATTAAATCTCTTAAAAGCCTGTTTCTTTACCTCTCTCCCCAGAAATATACCCTTGTTTCTCTACAGCAGCTCACCTTCTCTCCCTTTGAGCTGCTTCTTTCCTGGCCTCTATTTCAGCCTGTTTGGCCTGAAGAGCTGCAGCTTTTGCAGCTTCTGCCTCTTCCTTGGATTTTGCAAAGCGAGCTGCTCTCTCAGCACGGTCCTGGCAGGAGGAGCACAGGGAAACCTTAAGTTTTGCCATAAATTGTTGCTTAACATTCATTCAAACAACCAGCCACGATCTGCACTTGTGAATAGACAGAACTGCACAGACAGGAGCAGAGCACACGGAGCAAAGACAGTAGCGCTGCAAGGAATTATTCTCTGCCAAGCTGCACAATCTCGTGTCATTAGCCACACTCCTCACGAGTCACTTCCCACAGCCAGTTGTTAACAGATGATCTTCCCATGCAAGTTTAACGCTCCAGGGAAGATAAAGGCAAAAATCTTATGCCAAGTTACATGATCACAATTCTCAGTGTTCTGCAGCAAAACCTAATAACCAGGAAGAATTTCAGTTGTTACAAACTATTTGCATCCATCGATGCACACACATTGACACAAACTTAGAAAATAACCCTCCCCACCATTCTGAGACCAGTATTCTCATGTGTGTTCTACAATTGAATATTCCCTGTGCTGCTCTTTAAGTACTATGCTTAAATGGCACTGATTTTTATGTTTAAATGATAATTCTCCACTAGGCTCAAGCAATATATGACAGAAAAGCTGGTATGTTTGTTCAGATAGAAAAGATCATCATGAATACGAAAGCAGAAGTTTCATTTTATACACAGGAAATCCCACATCAACCCAAACACCAAAATTGTTACAGGACTGCAAACAGAAAAACGAACAATCTCTCCAAGTTTCATCAAAGCAAATGTATCATTTCACTACACCAGTGCCCTGTGAGAGAGAGGAGCAGAAGGTCTGTCCCCAGATGCCCGTTTACCATTGCAATCTGCTGCCTGATGCGCTCTCTGGCCGCCTTCTCCTCTGCCTTCTCTCTGTTCCTTTCCTCCAACATACGTTTGGTCATTTCTTCTTCCTGTCGTCTTTTGTACTCCAGCATTTCTTTGCCAGTTTTTCTCCTTTCAATTTCTTTCTTAATTTCTTTCTGAATAGAAAGATTTAAAAATTGGACCACCAAACTCCATTGGACAAGAGAAGAGACTGAAGTACATCTGTTTCAGAAGGAATTTATTCAAATAAGGGTATAAAATACCCTGCAAGGGGTTTTACATTTTTGTGTTACCTGTTCTTCTTCTTTCCTTTTCTCTTCCCGCCTCTCTTCAAGCTTTTTTGTTAATCTAAATTTAAGAATAAAGTGAGAAGCCTTACTGCAGTATTTTAAGATGTCAAGGAAGCCTTTGCAAACACAGAACACACGGAAATGAACCGTAGCACAGTGCTGATACCCCTGTAACAGTCACGCTTCACTCCCATGGGGTGCACCATCCACACAAAGACAGGTGGGGATTCACCACCTCCTTTCCAACTTTTAGTGGAGTTCCGACACATTCCCTTTGTCCTTTTCCCCTCAGTAAATGAGGAATCCTACATGTTCTTACTGCTGGACCAACTTATGGAGACATACAATAAGCAATTACTGTTTATGACCTGTGGTAGCGAACACTAAATCTCAATCCCTTTTTAGCTATTTAAACTGCACATCACTTCCTGAAGTGGGACACAATAGCACTGACATAGATGTACATGTGTCTGTCTCAGCTCTCCAGAAAGTGCCTTAGAATAAGGAGTGACTTAAAAAACCCAGTAATTTGTCAGTACAGATTGACAATAAAAGCCCAATACACCAAATAATAATTTAAGTGTGGGAAAAGGGCAGGCACAGCCAACCACAAGAGGTCAGAAAACCCGAAAAATCTTGTTTGTGTGGTACTGTTTTCTTAAAAAGAAACACAGCTTGGCCTCTTTTCTCCCTTGAAACAATGCTGTAGATAAATCATGCCAGATTTGTATCATGATTAACGGATTTTTTTAAAAAGCAACACTGATATTTATATTAAAATTGATTTCATTGCCTTAACAGTGTTATGTAAAAATCATCCCTGTTGTCCAATTACTTTGGAAGAAAACTGATATTAAGCAAGAAAAAGTTTTAAAACATATTTTAGCATTTAAGTATTATAAATAAATATATTTAGTTATGTAATTACATAATTTTTAATATTTAAATATTATATATTAGAAATTATCAGATTTGCTAAATATGTATAACTGGTTTTAGGCTGGATATTTCAAATAGTATCAGTCTTACTAAAACCAAGTTTATACAGAAAATCCTGTATTTAAAAACAATAAATGTAATGAATGAACCACATTTTGAACCAGATGCTCCTGATCACCATACTTGAAAATACTGAAACTAACTCATCACTGTTCACTGATCAAAGCAAAAGAAGAGTCTCAGAATAGGATTCCTCTGGATTCTTCAATATCCCTAAACTACAAATTGACAACAAGAAGAAATAAGAAGGCATCTCTACATAAAATCCTAGGTTAGTATTTTATTACACCAGTTTCCAGTGTTCTCAGTTCAATGTTTTAACTCATTCAAAAATTTGCAGCAGACATATGGTCTGCATAAAGTTATATCAAAGGTGAACATTTGTATTTTTCCAGATTACCTCTTTCTTTCAGAGTCCATGAAAAATAAGATTAATATAAAAACTGTTTTAGTATCAGCCCTTGTATTGTCACAGACATCTAACCAAAAACAAGGCCACAAAAAGGTTTGCCAGATGACAACAGATTAAAAATCCTGTAATTAAGGCTGTTTGTTAAAAAAAACCCAAACAACCCAAACCCCAACAAAACCTCCTGAGAAACAAATACAACACATCAGGAAGTCTGCAAAAGAAGACTTACCTTTCTACCTTGAGTGTAAGATCGTTCACAGGCTGAGCATCACTCACTTGCTCATCTGCAGAATTAGTTGCTTCCTGGCTTGCTGAACCAGAATTTGCTCCATCTTCAAGGGATTTACAAGAAAGTAATGCATAAGAGAAAAAATGAAGGTATAGTTCTTTAATAAAAACTACTGTGCTCATCATTAGCCACAATTTATGGTAACTGGGATATCTCAAGGAAATCTGAGGTTCTGCTACTTAGACTTGCCCCCTCAGCAGTTTAATTTCAGGTTACAAACCCAAAGAAACTTTTTAATTGAATCCTTTTTCAGGAAAGCATACACAATTTTGATTGTATTATAAACCATTCCTCACTCATTAAAACTAAGCACAACGACAAGTTATTCTTCCCTCTGGACTCCCAAGAAGCATTCTGGAATACCCAAGTTTTTCCTCAACGAGTCCACAACGTATTGCATTTTACGTACTACCATGCACATAAGAAACTTTGTTTTCAGGAAAAAAAAGTATTTTCAAAGTAAATTAGCAAGCATTTGTGTCAAAACACTCACCATTACTTGTGGAAGGTCTTACTGTGTCAGGCACAGCAGACTCAGAGGAGTTACAAGACTCTGCTGCTCTGGACTGTGTATTTTCTGGAGCACCATCAGACTGGGAGGAGGGATGGGGAGCAGGTGACTGAGTGCCATTTTCCAAAGGCCGCCCTTTCCCTGTGTGCATCTAAGAAATTGGTGGAAAAAAAAAGGGATGCTATGAAACTTCAAATATTTTTCACAGGTTCAAAGGTCAAGACTGAATTATTTTTGGAGAATCAGCCCTATTGAAAATATAAACCTAGAATTATCAACATATTGTTGAGTGCAGTGCAGTCATGCATTTCACCCTTTCCTAGTTTTAATCTTGCACTTGAAACCAAAGTGATAAAACTCTGCCCACTTACGTTCCATAGCATAATTTTATAAATCCACGTTACAGAACAATATTACAAACCCATGTATGAGCACCCAACTCCACCTGAAAGACTCAGCCTGTCAGCATCACCTGTTTAACTTTTTGGATCCTGGTAACAAGCTCTTCAACAGAAACACTGCCAGCAATGACTTCCAAAGGGATTCCATTGTCTCCTATGAAAAAGCTGGATGGAACACACACCACGGGATCTGCACAGCAACAGTTAAGGGCAATGACACAAGTTCATAAAGTAACTTTCAGGGAAAGGCAGAAGTACTTCCTACAGGAGCTTCCAGCCCCACACTCTTATCTCCACCTGCCCACCAGCTGCCAGCGCCAAGGGAGGAAGGAAAAAGAGACACTGGCAAACCTTGCATCCCAGTGATAAGTATTGCTTCTTTTCTCTGTACTGCTTCAAGTGAAAATATTTTTCTCCAACTTTTCTGGCCACTGGTTATGCTTTGACTGGAGAGATTTTGGAGAGATTGTTTTAGTGTGAGACAACATCTTCAGTGGACAATAATGAATTCTCCACAGCACTAAGGAGATCCAAGCTGAGGTTCTGAATCCCCTTTCCCAGCATCACACAGAACGCTATGCAGTGACCCCCTTAGGGCAGGCAGATGTTTCCCTGACTCCACAGCAGTGTCTGTGACAGAACCCTGTCCACTGCTTGTTCTCCCTCCCCCGTATCTCTGAGCCACAACTAATAACTGAAAGCCGCTTAGTAATAACAGTGGGTTACTCTGATGACATAAAATTTAGATCATTTTCTATATAGAGAACTACATAGGATGAACATAAACTTGTTCACTTCCTCTAAGAACTGACAGTAAGTTGAATACACAGTGTCTATTAACTACACAGTTTATTGCACAGTTTTGTGCCATAATAAGTATTTTCAATAACGTTGCTTGTAAGTACTTGTCTTAAGAACAGTATTAACTTGTAATGAGCAATTATCTGTAATCATAATGTAGCATCTAAACTGATCTCAAAGGATACAAATTTGAGAGAACTGCAGGCATGCTTCACTGTTGAAAAGAAAAGATTCATTTAGGAGGAGCAATCGCTTCGCAACAACTTCAGATTAAGTCTTTCATCATAAAAATAACTGTCCTACAAAACTATTTAAATACTTGAGAGAACACTAAAAGCAAATTTGCATTGCATCTTCTCATTAACATTCTGCAGAAGTGTTGACATGGTGACAATCCCTGGTTATCACAGTTGACTACATCAGATTGAGGGAAGCAGTGCTAGGAGGCAATTCAGGAAGAAAAAATCTAGTCTACTGAGCACAAATAATATAGTAAATCTAATAAAATGTCTATAGAGCATTTCAAAATAATACCATTTTGGGAAATGTCAGTGCACTTTGTGCACTTGGACTGGAACACAAACATAACAAAAATAGCTGAGTAATTTACTCAGGAACTTCAATGTTTCTCTATTCTGAGTGTTACAATGGAGGCAAACACATTTTCTCTGGGGCTTTACAGATTTTTATCTTTCTGAATTCCTGAAAGGTTTTTAATTCATTATGTAACTTGGCAAATCACAAACTGCCTCTAGCACTTCATTTTGACTCCAGCTTTTTTTATAGCACTTTCATGCCTTCTCCTGTTGAAAAAGGACAGCTTCAAGCATTCTTTTACTAGTACTGGATTACAGTCAGAAATACACAATGAATATCTGCAGAACACAACAGTAAATTCTGACACTTTTTCAGGCCCTAGAGGCTTCAGGAGTACTGAACTCACTTATGCTCTGGAATACTGTATTTAGAGTATCTCCTAATCAGGGTGAGGACTTCAAAGCCTCTTATTCTCATCATCAACAATGAAAGATGGTATAAGTGACAGAATTAGAATAGGCTCAAACCTTTTGGTGTCGATTTTAATAGCAACAAACCCATCTGAGGCAGCCTCAGTCACCTTCTCATCTTCCCACCTCGCAGCCATCTCAGTAGACTGTTCATCTTCACCTGCAAGACACAACACATCTGTGAAGCTAAAACCACCACAAATTGCTTTTTCTGCTCTGATTTTAGCTTTGTTTCAATTGCTTGGGATCACCTTTGAAAGACACTCTTGATTACTTTCAAGTCAGTTGATAAATTGATAATTTTGCTCCAGATTACCCTCATAACATGCACAGAGATCCCACAACACAGAGGAAACTGCTGCTTCTCCCTGACAGTAAACTTCACCTCCTAACGTGACAAAACTATCAGCCACCTACCCCTCATTATAAATTTAATCACATATTGGTTCACCAGCTGCTGATAGGTAAAACTATGTTCTCCACTCCTTGGAAATATATAATTCAGCAAAGTTTCACAGTCTGACAGTGTTGAAAAAAAAAGCACAAACCAAGAAACACTTATCTGCAGGATTAATTGTATCTTAGTTTTGTATTTTGTGCTTTTCTTGATGTGAACAGTAGGAGAGAACAAGGACTGAGGAGCACAGAGGAACAGGAATAACAGGAGCAGAGGAGCTACTTAGGTAAGAGAAACTGAAAAGGTGTTGTGGGGCCACGGATTCAGAAGTGTTATTTTAATCAGATGAAACATGTCAATCATCCATTTATCTTCCAAAGCACCAGTTCAGTGAGGATGTCAGTTAATAAATAATTCTAATGAATATTAACCATCTTTCAACAAGTACTCTGGCTTGCCACCATTTGTTTATCTTCCATCTGTATTACTTCCCAGCAGCTTGGAAGGGACTTCATGAAGAATCTGAGTCACAAGTACAGCAGTACAGTAGGCCATTCTTTGGTGACAACAACAAACCACTTGTTTGTTCCATCCCAGTTGTCATTCCGTGCAGTATTTTTGACTGGCTAGGCTCAGGAGTTACACGTGGAATCCCCCGGGGAAGTGCTGCTGTCTGGTCACAAGGCTTCTCGGAGGGGCACGTATCAAAAATATAACCATTTTGGACACCTGGTTTTCAACTAAATGTATCGATTTTACCCTGGAAGTATTGGACCAAGTAACAAAGTATCCATCTCTATCACTATTACTCCGCATAAGGAAGTAAATATTTAGGCTGTTTTACTTCGGAACCTTCCCTCTTGCTGTCAGTGGGTGCAGCTGTTCTGCCAGGAGCAGTTCAGGCCCCTCTCCTGTTCCCACATGCTCGGAGGCAGCTGCTTCACCACACACTCTTTCAACAGGACATGTGCTCATCCGATTAGGCTACTAAAAATATCTAAAGACTTGCCTAACACTAACTTTTCCACACAAACAACTGCTGTAGAAGAAAGAATGTTGAAAGACACAAACAGGGCAGAGACTGTTCCCAGGACAGTCTGAGATGTGCCCCGTGAATGAAAATGCTGATAACTCACATCTTATAAAGCTCTCTGCCACGATGCACAGATTAATGCTGTGAATACCCACTGAAGAGTTGCTTATTCTCACACATCTTTTTGTTTTGATAACCCTTCCTCATTTGGGGGTTAAGGCTCTTTTATTACAGGTAGTAGTAATTATATCCTGAAATGAAAACTGCCAGGTCACAGGAAAAACATCAGAAAGGTCAAGAGGTGAAGCTTGAACATGACATAACTCATAAGTCTGCGAAACACTGAGCCAGCACAACCACCTCAGAATTCCGGCTCCCAAGACTCTCAGATTTCTTGTTTCTCAAACAAAAACAACACTTTATTCAACTGGGTGTAACCATCTGTACACAATTCACTGTCACATTTCCTCGTCTCTTAAATTTGGTCAGGTAAATTTAGATACCTGCACAGGGAAAACAGACACTTGTCCTGCAATAATTTATTTCCTGTATGAGGAACTTACTCAAAACCATCCCAGGTTGTCAGAATTTAACTTCCCTATTCCTCAACACTCAGTCATCAGGGAGAAGTGTTTTCCTTTCAGAAGGAGAGAGATAAGCCTAGCTGACTTTTCCATGTCCAACATTTCATAACTACTCGGTAAGAGTAAGGATTTTGATTCTGGAAATGCCAGAAAAGCCAGGACATTCACCTCCTCCTCCTCCTCCTTTGCATCATTTCACTTATTTAACTTGAAAAGTGCTTTGATACATCTTGGCTACGAATTACTAACAAACAGCTTATGATTGCAAAGCACCATTTAAAAAAAAAAAAAAGGTATAAAATAAAGCTATGAACAAAGGAAGGAGGGTTTCTATAAATGTTATTTAAAAGAAACAAATATTTTATCTTAAAGCTTTTTACTTTTACCATCCCCCCTTCACCCTGGAAAGCACTTTTTATGAGTGGCCTGGTATTTTCACGATCGGAACATTTCTAACCTTTGGAAAGGATAATCTTAAACACCTCAACCAGAACAGAGGAGGTTTCATACCAAATGTACAACTGAACTTTAGATTAATAACTTAAGGAATGAAAGGCAATTTTTAACTCCGTAGGCTACAAAATCACCTACGGAACAGCTACCAACAAGATACCAGTGAACAGAACCACAGAATATCCTGAGCTGAAAGGGACCCACGAGGATCATTGAGTCCAACTCCTGGCCCTGCGCAGGACAACCCCAAGAGTCACACCCTGTGCCTGAGAGCGTTGTCCCAAACACTTCTTGGGCTCTGTCAGCCTTGGGGCCACGGCCACTGCCCTGGGGAGCCTGTTCAGTGCCCTACCACCCTCTGGGTGAAGAACCTTTCCTTAATACTCAATCTAAACTCCCCTTACACAGCTCCAACAGTTCCCTCCTGTATCTGGGTTGCCGAGACCTGTTTCACCACCAGGAATACTGTTTCCTGCACAGCAGCAGAGGGAAACTGTTGCTGGCAATTAACTCAGGCCACAAAGTAACTCCTCTGTTCCCCACAAGCGACTCCCCTGCCTGGTGTGCACAGAAAGCTCTATTTAACATCTCACCTTAATATTTACAATCAGTTTCCTAAGGCAGACACGCTTCACCTGGTGCTCTCTGCAGAGTATGGAGCAACCCCTTTTATTGCAACTTCCCAGGAGTTCAACAGCACCTTTACTACACTTACACCATTGCACCACCACAACGTGTCCTGAGGGTTTCAAACACTGAACTCAAAAACATTGGGATTTCAGCTGCAGACACAAATGGTAAAGGAGAAACCTGGTTGAACAACATGCGCTTGCAGTCACAAACACCACCGCATTTTTAAGATAAATAACCACAGTATTCCTTGCTTGACCAGAAAAACAGCCTGGAAGCAGAAAGAATCATTCAGTTCTTCATTTTCTAAAGAGAAAGTAAGTAAAGAGCAAAGAAGAGGAGTGAGGGGCAGAGAGATGGTGGCAGAAGCCAGAGATGGACCTACCAGAATACACTCATTCTGATCAGGACTGTATCTAACAGTTCTTCTCCACTAGTGGCCACCTCAAAATTGCAGTTAACTTATGTTTTCAATTTCTCTCACTGATTTTTTTTTCCTTTATTCATTTTTTATCCCCACAGCCACTATTTGGATGAAGTGTCCAAAACAAAACAGAAACACTGAACGCTGCTGAATCCTTGTTTTCCTGCTCAGAAAGCTGCTTTCAAATGCCTGTCTCCAGCTGGAAGTGCGGAGTGTAAAGGCCCAAAGTTACCATCACTGTGCAGTCTGAAATGTTTCTACCCAAACAACAAAGCCAACCCCTGCTAACATAAAAATAGACTGTTCTTTCAGCACCCTGCATCCTTCAAACACACGTGCTTCTCCACGCACAGTGAGAAAGTAAGTTCTTGGTGCTTCATGGTCAGCTCTGCCCAGGTCAGCTGCCCTGATCCCACGGTGCCTGGGGGGACCACATCTTGGCAGAACTCCCCAGCTCTTTCCTTTCAGAGATATGGCTCACTGAAGGAACACTCCCCCTTTTCCAGGGCTGGTAAGAACAAACAAAACAAATCCTCAAAGCACACCAGCGACAAAACTAGGCTACATCCCTGCAACCAGAAATTCATCTCTGCCACACATCTACATATTCCTACATCCACCCAGTCAACATCAACATCTAAAAGGTCCTGGCTTGTGTACAATTTTAGTTTCATAAAAAATAGTGGAAACAAGTTATAATATGCACTTTTCAGCCACTCTACCACTGCCCTCCTCAGTGGGTGGCGGGGGGGAGAATAAAATGGAAGGCTCATGGGAGAGATAAGGGCAGGGAGGGATCACTCACCAGTTACTGTCACAGGCAAAACAGACTTGACTTGGGGAAAAAATCGTGTCACTTATTACTAATCGAAAGTCACAGTAGGATCATGAGAAATAAAAACAAATCTCCCACCCTTCCTGCAGTCAGTTCCTCACGCGTCTCTCTTGCTCCTTCCTCCTCAGGGGCTGGACTCCTCACACTCTTCCCCTGCTTGAGCATGGGGTCCCTTCCCAGCTTCTCCAAAGGGAGTTTTTCCCACTGACTGCAGCTCTTCATGAACGGCTCCACCCCATCCCTTACTCCTTCTGTGGTCTGAGAAGACCTTGATTTCCAGCAGTATGTTTACTGTCCAGCAGAAAATGCTGTTCTCCGGGTGTAAGGAGAGTTGTGTCAACAAGGGAACTTAACTGCACTAACTTTTCTGTTCACATCCCCTTTGGGAAGAAACTTCTTTCTCCTCGAAGCCTCACCAATCCCACAGTTCAATAGTTCCCGAGGGAACAACACTAAGCCACACGTTGTTGTTTCATGAGGCATCTGAAGGACTTGAAGCCATGAGCAATTAAGGCAACAGTAAAACCTAAAGAAACAACACACGCAGGTATATAAAAGCACAAGAAGTGAGTTATAGGGCCTGTCTAACCACAGAATATTACGGAATCATCAGGTTGGAAGAGACCTCTGGGATCATGGAGTCCAAGCCCTGACCATACACCACCGCGTCAACCAGACCGTGGCACTGAGTGCCACGTCCGGCCTGGCCTTAAACACCCCCGGGGGCGGTGACTCCACCACCTCCCTGGGCAGCCCATTCCAGTGTCCAACCATCCCTCCTCCGAAGAAATTCCTCCTCATGCCCACCCTAACCCTGCCCTGGCGCAGCTCGGGGCCGTGTCCCCCTCCTGTTTCCCGGCAGGAAGGCAGCGCGCACCCGGCGCTGTGGGGCCGTGCAGGTTCCAGCGGCACTCGGTTACGAAACACGCGCTGTGGGTGCGAGGGGAGGAAACAAAACGCCGCGAACAGCCCCCCGACGCCGCGGCAGCGGGAGCCGAGCGAGCGCAGCGGGGCAGGGCGAGGGGCAAAGCCCCCACACGGGCCGGGGCTGACACAGCACAAATCCCTCCCGGCGGGCGGCACACGGCCGGCAGGGCTCCGCCGGGCCCGGCCGGCGGGCGGGCAGGGCCGGGCCCCGGAACGCAGCGTACCTGCCACGAACACGACGAACACGGAGCCGCGCTCCTTGGCGGCGGCGATGGCG
>VZRE01001354.1:1392801-1474524 GCA_013396775.1 Cephalopterus ornatus
CTTCCGTGGGGGTGAGGGGGGGGCTCGGCACCGCGGGGCCTGCGGGGTGTGTGGGGGGGTTAGCCTGGAGGAAAGGGGCGTCGGGGCTGACCGTATCGCTCTCTACAACCACCTAAAAGGAGGGTGCGGCTAGGCGGGGTCGGGCTCTTCTACCAGGCAACAAACGACGGGAGGAGAGGACGCCGTTTTCAGCTGCGCCAGGGGAGGATTAGGTTGGACGTTGGGAGTAATTTCTTCACAGAAAGGGCGATTAAACATTGGAGTACTGTGACCAGTCTGGGCTCCTCAGTACAAGGACAAGGAGATACTGGAGAGGGTTAGGCAGGGGCTACAAAGATGATGAGGGGTCTGGAGCATCTGTCTGATGAGGAGAGACTGAGGGAGCTGGGCCTGTTCAGTCTGGAAAAGACTGAGAGGGGATCTCATTGATGAATAAAAGTATCTCGAAGGCAGGTGCCAAGACAATGGTGCCCAGCAACAGGACGAGGAGCAATGGCCATAAACTAAAACACACGAAGTTTCACTGCAACATGAGGAAGAACTTCTTCACGTCGAGGGTGGCAGAGCGTTGGGACAGGCTGCTCAGGGAGGGTGTGGAGTCTCCCCCTCTGGAGACATTCCAAACCCACCTGGGTTCCTGTGTCACCTACTTCAGGTGACCCTGCCTTGGCAGGGGCTTGGACTGGGTGCTCTCCAGAGGTTCCTTCTGACCCTGACAGTCCGTAATTCTGTGGGGCAGTGCTGGAGAAAGGGGCACACGCACCCGACGTGCCCCTTCCGCAAGGGAAAAGCGGTGGGGAAAATTACAGAAATCAGTGCTAAATGGGACAAAAATAGAGTGAGGTGTGCGTAGATCCTCCATGAGAGGCAGGAGGTGAGGCCAGGCTGTGTGAGGGGCTGGGACAGCACATCCCGCAAAGCAGCCACGCTCCTTGATGGACATCTCACAGTAATGAGGACAGGACAGTTAATTTCAAGTGCTCTGTTAATAACGTTTTGGACAGAACGGTCCCCTCAAGCATTTCTGAAATACCTTTAGGACTGTGACTGTGTAACTGGGCAACTTGCTGAGGCAGATACTGTCAAATGCTGGAAGGCCAAAAAACACGGAGTCTCTCAGGCTGAAGAGCCTGTCACTGTTGTACTTTGTGTGACCTGGGGCTTAATTAGAGAAGTCAGTGGATAATGACAACTAGAAAAACCCTACAAACCAATAGTGAAAAAGATGCAAGTCAGTGTTGACAACAGTATACTAAAGCTGTTTTACCTCTCTCAAGATGCAGCATGTGGAAAATGTGTCACAGTAATTCTGCTCAGTGGGTAAGCCTTGAACACACACATTGTGCTTCTGAAAGGTTTTTAAAGGAGTAACCATCAGAACATGGTTCTGAGGGGGTTTTAATTATTATTTTGTATTTTTGTTGTATTTTCTTTCTTCATGGTACAAAACATTTGAAGGTAATGCCAGAAATTGGATGATATTAAGCTATACATTTTTTGGGGGGGGGATGAGCAAAGAGACATCTCTTACACATGTGCATGGAGAGGAGGAGTAAGGCTGTAAGGTACGTTGGTATCTTTGTGAGGAATTTGGATGTGTTGCGCTAATTCTCGTGGCTTTTCCCACAGCTGCATTTACTGCATCTCATTTGAAATTCTAAGTTGGAAGCCAAGTTGCATGGGAAGGGTGAGTGAGGTGTTGAGCACTGTATATTTTGGGAATTCTCTTGCAAACATGATTTTCAAAATTTTTGCCACCACTTGAAACAAGGAAGGAATTTTGTTTAAACATGAAAGAAGGGTTTACTAATGACTGGAGAGGTAACTTTTGTGAAGGTGCGCGATCTTTTACATCCTCGGAAACCATTTATATTACACTCTCAGATAATTACAATTTTAAAAATATATCTCTCTAACTGTAGAGTCACTGACTGCTGCTGTTGGATGTGCCTTTGCTGCTGTGATTAATCTGAGAGCCCTCACTGCCAGTGTCCCTGGAAAACAGCAGAGGTCTGCAATTTGTAGGCCTAGGAAAAGGAATGGGTAACAAGTGGAAAGTTTTATTGAGAACTCAGAAAAAATAACATGGCAGCTGCAGCATTACCTGGGATTCAGTTGCTTGTGGGGGGTGTCTGTGTGTTTTCAGCCATTGGTATGGGATACAATGCAAGATAGTCATTTGCATTCTAAGAGAAAAATTTTTTCTCCCCCAAACAGCACAGATCCATTTGGATTAAGAAGGAAGTATTTTTATTAGTGAATTCGTTTTTTAAAATTGCCCTGCTGCTTCACCCTGAATCAATAGTTCATTAACAAATCAAAGTACCAGTTCAGGCCAAGTAAGAAGGGAACAAATCTGAGTAGCCGTGGAGTCAAGGTCTGATGTATTTCCCAGACCGTGTAAATCAATGTGATAGGCTATCAGAGCACTTATCTGACATTCCAGCTTCTCCTCCCAAGTGCAGACACGACCTTCATGAAGACTGAGCTGTAGAAACATTGAAGGGATTGAAATGAGTCCTTTCATAGTTAGAAATATATAAAAATCCCAGCTACAATAATTTGTCATGACCTGTAACATAAAAGTGTTTTGGTCAGTTTTCTCCAAAGCTTCATCTTAACATTCTTTGCCTTTGGGTTCAATATAGGAACTTAAAGCCTGCACCAAGTTTCTATGGAAAAAAATATATCATGGAGATAAAGAAGTATTTAGAAAAGAAACTAGTTGTAATTTTGGCTCCCTTTTGGTTGCAGGCTGTGAGGGGATTCAGGTGTGATATCACAATCTACCCAAATCCAGCATCAGGTCCATGTGCTTTGAGGAGCCCCCAGAGTATGTGACTTAATTTATTTCCTTAATTTTTAATTATCTTTTTGACTGTAACAGCACAAACCGCATTGAATGTTCACAGTCCAGGGATGCATTTTACAATATAACATGTTAATTAAAAATTAAAATCAAGAAACGGGAGCCTTTGGTGGACGAGGTAAAAGCTGTATTTGTTGATCTTTTCTGCTTATGCAAGTGCTTTCCCTTAGTTTTAAAAGTTATAACATGTTCCCAGTAAAATAAAACATACTGTATTGCTGCAATAGAATTCCCCACTTAATTCTTTTTGCCACTATTTGCTTTAAAAGTGGCTTTGATGTTAAATGACAGGCAGCTCAAATACACCACAGCACCAGAGGAGTTGTTTGGAACACTTGGGAATGTTTTACCTATGGCAAATTCATGCCATAAAGTGCATTTATTTGCTTTCTAGAGCATGATCCAAACTTAATGTAGTTCCAGGGGGGTTGCACATAGTCCCGACCTGGTCTTGTGTGGCTTAAGGGACCAGAAGGGGCACAAGTGTAAAAGCCAGGAAGGTACAAACGTCCTGTTCACTTACTAGAGACAGCATGAAATAGCACAAAATCAGCAATAAACAAGACTGTAAAGTGGGTATACGTGAATTCTGTGCCCCTGTAGACAGCAGAAGCCTCTGACACTTCTGTTAATTGTATGTATGTGGCTTGTAGAGCACAGCCAGATCAAACCCCAAAAAATAACTGTCCCTGTGTAACTCAGAGGAAAACATACTCAGAAACAGTGACCAGCTCGTAGGAATAGGAAAGGATCACATTCTGGATTAGAATACAATTGGTTTATTAAATGCTCTAATTTTTTCTTCTAAGGCAATTTGTATTCAAGTTTACAACTTACTTGATAAAAATGAAGTATTTCCTGGGCCTTGTTCCTTCCTAATCAGTGTATCCCTCCCATCCCAGTGTTTGCATTGCATTTCCATGCTTCTCTTGCCTTATCTTTTCCTCTGGTTGTTATGGGGAAAGTTTCTGCAATGAAGCAAGTCGTGCAACACTCAGTTCCATTTGGTGCAAGATTGAGTTCTTGGGCTGTTGAGAATAGATGGGAGCTCTCACAGCCATTATCTACCCTTCTATAGCTAGGAAAAATCTTGTGGAATGTGTAAACTATGGGAGGAGCTGCCCTGCTGGGCTGGGACACCTGTCACTGCAGACCTGTAACCTGTGAGCTACTTTTACAGGATTAACACATAATCTGACACTGGCCCTGGCAATCAGCGAGAGAACTACAGAACGTGGGCATTAGTCCTGTTCCCTCTGCTGTTCAGAGGAGCAAGGGAACTGCACAAGCTGGGGCTCTTCCCATCTTTGGCTCTGGGAGCAGTGAACTCCAGCAGTCCAGCAGGAAGAAATACATCCCTCAGCAGCACAGGAACTCAAATGCCAGGTCCCATCCTTTTAGGAAAGCAGCCAGGGCTAAGCAGATTCGCCTTTTGGCCAGGGGCTTGAAGCTCAACATTCCCCGCTCTGTTTTAGGGGAGTATCTGAGTGTGAGTTACCTTTAGTCACGTCAATACCTGTTGTTACAGCACTTCCCAGAATCAAGTCTCATAAACCAGTTTGTGAGGCTGCATCATTCCCAGACAGGGCAGTTTTCTTTGCTTTCTTCCAAGTACTTCATCACACGAAGGACTCAAGAGTTGAACATGCAGAGGACTGTCCTTGCCACTTCACGATTGTTTGGATTGCTCAGGGATTTTTTTGTGTAAAAGATGTAAATTAATGCACCTTAAATTCTTATCCTTTGCTTTGTATAATGTTTTTAAACACATTTACCTTGAGTTTCCACTTTCAGAAGTTACAAATGCACCTTTTACAAAGCAATAGCCTTAAGAAGTGAATGAGTAGTTACAGCAGCAAACCAGTGCCTGAGCTAAAAATAAAACCAGTCCCTTAGAGCATCTGAAAAATTTCTCTTTTTTGCTTATATAGGGAAACATTTAAAAATGATGGAGGGCAGGATAACATAGACTCAAGAGGAGGAACAGCAACAGTGGTTCTTTAAAAGGTTCTAGTATTTTTAAGTTCTTTTCTCACATTTGAAGGGATCCCAAGCATTGATGTGAGTTCATCCAGGTTTCAGAAGACTGGCAGAAGTTTAAACAAGTGCACTGGGAAGGTTTGTGTTTGTAAACATTTATTCTCTTGAACTGAAAAAGGCTTGCATCAGCACACATTGTACAGACTTGCAAATTACACAGATTGAAAAAATGTTTGTTTCATTTATGTGCAATGAATCTTTAATGTCCAGTGAGCATCTGCAAATGATGAAAACTTATACCATTAAAAAGGTTTCCAGCACTTATCAAACACAATTATCTTAGCGTGAAAAGGAAGAGAGAGAGAGCCATACTGGTGGGGACACAATTAAAGTGCAAACATTTTGTCACTTGTGAAGATACATTTTAGTTTCTTCACAATTTTGCTAAAAAGAAATATTATAATGTGATTCAGTGAACATTCTTTGTAACTCATTCATATTGCCCTTTAAATAATTATTAAACTTGCTGGATCAGAAGCAAATCCTTCAAGGGTACAACCTTGTAATTTTCTTTGACATTGTTTGAGTGAATTGCAAAGGAAAATGACCACCTAAGGAGTCAGTTACTAAAATGATATATTTTTTTTCCCTTAAAAAAAACCCAAAGAAAAAAGGAAACCACAAGGGACAAAGAAGAGGTTAACTTGAAGATTTGGGGTAGTTTGCTAGAAAATGAATGTAATTTCTTGAAAATGGTTCTCTTTTCCCCTCCACCAATCCTCAGGTTCCTGCCTTGGAATGGACAGCTGTGTGCTGGCTGTGAAAAGGGATTATAAAATACAAATCTGCATATGGATTTTTATGAACATCTGCTGTACAATAGAACTTTGGATCTGATACAAGATTTCAAAAATATAAAACAAAACTACTATAAAAGTAGGGGGCATTTCCACAGCATTCCTCATGGAAAGCTGCCTGTCGCCAAGGTGATTCCTTGCTATTGTCTGGGATCAGCTCTGGAACTTTTCTTCTTCATCTTGCTGGATTCACCGGGTCATTTATTCTTCAATGGCAAATGTCATATGACAAGACATCCCAGGAGTCTCCATGCAGAGAACAGAAACCCGCGTGACATCAAACCAATCCAGGAGGGGAGAACATGGAAGTAGTAAAGGCTGAGTGTCCGTGGTGGAACTGCTACTGAGAACTGGCCCTCTCCAGGCCGTGGAGGTCGTAGTGCTTCTTGCTGGTTCTCAGCCTGAACTTGCCCACTGAGGTACTGCTTTGCTTCTTCAGCGCGTTCTGCGCCGCCGACATGGTGGGGAAGGTGGCCAGGACCGTGTAGGTGGAGGCCAAGTCACTGGGCTTGGATGGCTCCGTGCTGCCGTCCCCGGCGGAGCGGCGCTGCTGCGAGTGCAGGCACTGCGCGTCCCGCACCCACCGGATCTTCGCTCCCGCTTTGAACAGTTCTCCAAAGAGCTTCTCTGCCTCCGGCCGGGTGATGCCCTCTGGCAGCTCAGTAATTTCTAGCACTTTTCCCACAGCTGAAAGGAGAAAAGCAAGTGAATCTGAAGTGGTGGTTGTACTTAATGATGCAACACACACAACGGGAAATGAGTTATTTCATACTTGTATCTCCACTTGGCTGATACCAAACGCACAGGCTTCCCATTCCTGATATTCCAGAGAGCCTTTTGCTCTCACACTTAGCAGTGCTTACAAAGACAAGCATACAAATAGGAGCTGAGAATACAAAGAGGGTCCTCAGAATAGAGAGGGAAAGATAATAAAATCATCACCAACTCATTTTACAGCAGGTTTCAGAACTCACTAGAGCATCTCACTGGCTTTGCCTGGTAACCCTTCACACATCACCATGCCAAAAAAATTAATCTGTCTTCTCTCCAAAAAATCCTCTCCAATAAATTGCAAAGAATGTTACATAGAAATAATTTTTTTCTAACAGAGCTGATGGGAGGTAACACCTGCAGCAAAAATTCTTTGCAGTACAGGTATGAAGATGCTGTCAGGTTTTATTTGGATGTGTCTTTACCAACTCCAAGGAGCTAATCTGTAGATCTCCCACCATGTCCCCCAAATCCATGGGATTATTTATATTAGAAGGGGGGAAATTAAAAAAGAAAAAGCACAAATAATTTGTGGTTTACATCTGATTTCAGTTCTTATACCAGTAAAAGGAAGCAGAGGTACCTATAATTAATATTTCATGTAACAATACAATAGAACTTTCGTCCAGTAAACTGGCAAACTTGCTTTTCCTTTTAGCACTCCCCAAACCTGAACTTCTCTGGTCTTTTCTCTAGCCTTCAAAACTACACTTTTCTCATTTAATCTCCCTCTTCCCCCCTCTCCAAGTCATGTCTTCCTCTCCATCCTTATGTTTCCAGTGTTTGCCATGCCCATTTCTGTCCAATTTTTCTCTCCCGTGCTTTTCTTGTACCTTCCCAGCCCATCACCACAATGCATCTTTCTGCAGGACTGTGTCAGTCAGCAGTTCTGTACCTGGTTCTCCTGCCCCAAGATCTGTGGAAGCAGCCTTCTTTGCTGGTTTCTTTCCCCTGTTCCCATGTCTGTTCCCAGGCTGACACTGGAAAGATTGACACAAATGATGTACTTCAGTGACAATGCATCAGTATCTTGAAATTTCTAGTCAGCTCAGGGAAAAGTATTGCCAGGAATGTCTGGAAAATGACCTGCACTACTATGCTACAGAAAAGATTTCCATGTCCAGTTTTAGTTTTGTAATCCTACAGTTGGGCACATTCAATCCTTGGCTTCAGAAGAAAGGGATGGGATAAAAAAATCCCCTTAAATCTTCTGGGAAGAAGAACCCCTGCCCCAGCCACCACATCCTGAGCTGACACTGAGGGGCAGAGGCAGGGGGGCTGTGTGTCCCAAAAATCAAATAGATGGCAAGACTTTTTAACTTTGCTAACACTAATATTTTGGGTTTGTTCTTCTTATAAGAAACAAACCCACTCTTTGTTTAGAGGTGCCCACATATTTTTTTTTTTTATTATATTTTAAATTGTTATTTGAATAAAAGAAAATCCTTTTAGCCAAGGGTCCTTTAGATTTTTGGAATTAGCCAGTGAATTGCTCAACAGAAAAAAAATCCATAATCTACACTGTGCCTAAAAGCCAAATTTCAGACAAATGTTTCACTTTTTTTTTTAACACAACAAACAAGAACAGTGGGAAGTATTGACACAGGATTAAAAGATGCTTGGAAAGCAAGCACCTTCCACTCAGTTGCTTTGCTAGTGCAATAACACATTCCCCTGTTTGGGGTGGTTATAATGGTTGTCCTAAATTGTTTTTTCACTGTTGGCAGGAGATTGTTCTCTTTAATACCTGTTGGCTTGTTACTTGTCCTCGTAATAACGATGGATTGTATTGCAGGGGTTGGCCAAGCAATGGGTATCTGGCATCTCCTTAAAAAGAAAGGTAATTAGAAGGGTTTTTCTGTTATATATGAAATCTTCCTCCAAGTTCCTCTTATGATGTTTGTGTTACACAGAAGAGAAGGCAGAGTAACTGTGCACAAAGTTGTGTTTGGCTGGGCTCACAAACCCACACCTGGCACAAATCAGTGTCAGTCAGTCACAGACCAGTCCCAAGAGGAAAAGGTACAAGGTGTAAGGATTACACTGAAAGTTTTGCTTCATTGCAATCTTAGGTAAGTCCTCTCATTTCAAAATGAGCTTAATAAGTCTAAAGCTCCCCTCAGCATGCTAATTTAGTCATTTTTGTGGTTATATCCCTGATTAGAGCCAATGACATCTTCACATTCCTATTTGTTGCGAGGATCCACAAAGACAATGCACTAGGAGTTTTTGGTAATCCCAGCAGATTAAGGAGCTGAGAGGTGTGCTTGGAACAGGCCTCCTGGAATTTCTACAACATCTGAATACAAAGCAATCACATAAAGATTATGCAGCAGATAAGACAAAGACAAGAAAACGAGGATTTCTTTGTTAGTGAGGAAGACACAGAATTTTCTTTAAGTTTTGTTTGTAAGTAAATCTTTGTGTAAAACAGACCCATAAATTTTGAGTTTGGGAAGTTTCTGCTCAAGACAAAGGGTCTTTTTATCATTTGTTTTTTAAACATTACCAACTATCCCATCTCAGTGAAAACTCCCTGTTTTCTGTTAACATGGCGGCAGAGCACTGAAGTTTTTCTACAAGGAATTGTTTCTGTCTTTGGGTGGGTACTGTGTGAAATACTAACTGAAGCAGCAACAGTACTAGAGTCTCTGGAGGCTCTGATCCCATCCTGTTGTTCTACAGAGGAATGAAGAATGAATCCTTGCTTAGGCAGTGGTTTGATCTCAGCTCATGATTTACAGTTAAAACTTGAAGCCAAATTCTAGCAAACATTTTATTAACATTTTCTGTGCTGAAATGGGGAATTTCACAATATGAGAAAGCCAGTGTGCTACAGAAGCTCTCCCACTAACAAGGAGACCAAAAGCCTTTGAGAATATGGGGGACCGTGTCAGTGAAGTTTTCCATGATGCCTGAGTGAATAATTTTGGCAATCCTGCTTCAACAGCAATACTACTCAAGAGGGCAGAAAATCCCCATATAACTTGTACTTTAAAACATTCACATAGAAAACATACACACGTTGCAGTTAACTGAAAACATACCTTGTGCAGGGACAAAAGGTCTAGAAAACTGGGACACAATAGAAAGAGGTGTTAGGGTGGGACGGATGTTCTTCATGTTCGACAGCTGAGCTGGTGCTGGTGACTGCGCCGGTGAGGTGACAGGACTACCTAGTTGAGGACTGTGCTGCAACTGGAACAAACAACACATTAGTGTTCTAAAATGTACCTACTTGAACAAGCTAAACAGCACCTACAGCCTTCAAAGGCTGAGGTGAAGTTAAAACAGATTTCATTATTAAATATATTCTGAGCAGATTTTAATTCTCCAAAAAGAACTTTTGAAGAACGATGCAAAGGTGCAGTTTATGCACATGAGGCAGCAGCTCCCACCTGAGCAGCACTGTCTAAAGTGCTGAGTTCTGTGGCCTTGTGCCCCCGGGGATGGTCACAGTAGTACTTGCTGTGTTTCCTCTGCGGAGGGGACGGGTTGCGGGGCTGGGCGTTGCTGGGGATGTTGAGCTGCATCATCACCACCCCCCCGCCTGGAGGGGGTGCTACTGCTGCAAGACAAGGGAGCCAGAGGGTACAGTTACTCATCACATCCCACAGCAGGCAGGAATTCACAAAACTGGGAAATAACATCAGGAATGTTTGTCTAAATAAGCTGCTCAGTCCCAGAAAACTAGAGCGGTATCTTCTGTACAATTACATTTCCATACCTCTGCAATAGTAACTTAGAGAGGGCTTCCCAGAACAAGAAAAGACAGTGGAACCACAAACTCATTGCTGAGAATATTTTAGAAAGCAATCACTCTATTCAATAGTAGTTGGAAGTATTCACCATTCACTGCAGTTTCTGTCAGAGCAATGTCTTGCAGGATGTGATATTAAGCCAAAACAAGCTTCATTTAAAATTAGAAGTTTCCAGGTTAGTTTCACATGATGCACAGCAATGCAGACTCCAGATGTTTTCTCTGCTAGGATGGCATCTATCAGAAAGATCTGGGATCAACCTTTAGTCTGAGCTCTAGGCAAGTTTACCCACCCTTACAAGTTCTCTATAGGAACACTCTTTGGGGCAGATGCTGCAAATGGATCCCACACCCTGCACCACTCAGCTACCATGGGAGCTACAGCAATGGCAGAGTCAGGGGAGAACACCGGAACATCCAACACAGTTCCATAAGGTTTTCCACCAGGAGCTGTGACTCAAGACAGAAAGCCTACTCAAGACAGAAACCATCTTCCCCCTCTGGCCTGGCTATGCCTCAGGTAATTTATAGAATGCCCTTTTTACTTGCAGTTTCCTTCTCTGCTCTCCCCACTGTTCACAGCATTTCTCAGAAACCACGGTTAAAACACAGGGTTTAACCATCATTTAATCACCCATCTTTAAAGGGGGAGTCTGCAGTCTTCCCAATGTAACACCTATGTCTCCTCATCAGTTAGAACAGCCAGATACAGATGATAAAAAATGCATTCAGCTGGTAATTTTTAAAATGGCCTGTTGTTTTCACTACCCCTGGGCTCCACAGAAACAGACTCCTTCAAAAACTAAACAATGTAGAACAATGAACACATAACATTAAAACTGGACCAGCTTTTGTAAATTGTATTCAGAAATATTTATTATATTGGTAAATGAACTATCAGTGTTTTCACATCTATACTTTCTTTTTAAAGGCCAGAAGTTCTACCCACATGTTACAGATTGCAATGGAAGCACCAGATACTTGGCCACCTTTAGCAGAGGATATAAATTTAGGAGTCCCTGCAAGAGCCACACTGTGAATATTTCTATTTTGTTGCACAGCAGAATAAAATACAGCTCTGTTTATGACTACTACATAATCGCAATAATATATAATCACAGTTTCCAAGTGGCAAAGCCATAAACTTAGGTAGTCCCTAATGTAAACCTGAGATGTACCAACCACCTCTATACAGACTACATTTACACACAAAAATGGCATTCATTTTAATATTCTATGAATATATTTATAAATACTATAAATTATAGTTATTTCCATCTTACTGGTTTATAGCACAGTATTTTATTCTGCAGCACCCCAGCACACTCTTTTGATTTTGTTCTGTGATAATAGAACACCCCACAAAAACGCTCCTGTCTTTTGAAACCATCTACAGAACTATTTCTAAAAATGTGTCACAATCTGAAATGCAATTTAAAGGGCAAAAGAAAACGTTATGCATCCAGAAAATCATCTTCTTTCTACTGCTTCTGATTCCACAGCCTTTCAGTAAGTGGAAATAAATGGAATTCTTTTCCTAAACAGGCATCGTGACAACATGAAGTGTTTGTATACAACAAATATTTGTTTGTAGATGCTTTATCACCTGTCAAATTCCATGGGAAGGGAAACCCAGAAGAAACCCCTCAAAGCCTTCCCAGATTAAACAGCCTGGTCCTCTGTAAAACAACTCTGCTCCTTGTCTGTACCTCCGCAGTGTCCCTCCCTCAGTGGCCTTGATTCAGCACCTCTCAATGTCCCCGAAAAGCATGTTTTTCTTTATTCTCTCGGAATTTATTCTCTCTCCTCCATAGAGGGCTTCCCCTTTCCTCAGACTTCTTTAAGTCACAGTTTAACAGGTCTGAACCAGGCCATCAAAACTGCACAAACCCTGCACTTCCAGGATAGGCTAGGAGGGCAGAAAAAACCAAACTAGTGCAAGGCCCACTTTGGATATTCTGAAATTACAACATTCCCGAATTAAAGCCAAACAAACTTGAATCAAAATGGAAACAAAACCAAAGCTGCCCATGAACTATAATACACTGCTAATCCAGCTATCTTGCCACTTGCATGTTATCTATTTACTCATAAACAGGTTCTAAAAATACCTTAAAAGATAATGTTTGTAAGACACCCCACATCTGTAGCAGAATCTGGGTCACTGACCTAAGGTGGTTTCATCTACTGCTTGCTTGCAAAATACTGACATAGCACTATTTGAGATTATGCCTTTTCTACCAAGCCAGTAATGTATCAAATTCCCTCCTGGCAAGATAAAGACAGTGCCACTGTAATCACAGGATTGTTCTAGAATCTCTTGTCTGGAAGCTCAGACTAACCCTAGTGCTCTTACCTTTCTGACCAGTCCATCAATGTTATGGTTGGAACTTCAGAGTTTTGAGTGTTTGGACATTAACATTTATAAAGGTTTCATGGATTGACACGTTCTATGTCACCAGTGTTTTCAAACACATTGAGGCTGCTACCTACACCCCTTCTAAAAATTACCCATGTGTCTGTAGATCCAAACCTTTGGAGCCTGTTTTAAGTGCTTTGCTAAGTGACATTTACCTGCTGAAGGCTGCTCCAGGCTGGCTAGTGTTTCACTTTAGTTCCAAGTTGTCATTTTAGAAGTTACAATAATAGCAATTCAGATGAAGAATTACAAAAGAACTTCAGAGCTGGCCCTGGAGTTGCAGTTGTTGCAGCAGTCCTAGCAGTTAGCCATGAAATCTGAGCATTTACAGCAGGTTCTAGACAGAATGGCTTAGATGAAAATCCCAATAAAAGATACCTTTTTTTGGCTGCATGATGGACAGAGCAGTGGGTGAACTTTTACATGATGAGGGTGGAGACACTATGCTGTAGTGCACAAGGGAAGCAGCCTGTTGTGGCTTTGACTTGGATGAAGGTGGCAATAATGTAGGAGGTGATGGCTTCTGACTTGAGTGGTTGCTATAAACTATGGAAGTAAAAGCAGTAAATAAGGCTACCATGAAAACAGAACACCCCACACAGCTTCCAAGTACTTTTAGCTTTTCAGCAGGTCAAAAAGCAACCTCTCCTCTATCCAAACCCAGAACTCAGTTTGCAAACTCTCCTCGGGACCTCTTCAGAAAATCACTACTGCTTCGTTAGTGAAATCTAGAATGTGCTTGAGTAGAAGAGCTGAGTAACTGCACTGCTGCCAAAATGGACCTTGCTCCTTCTGTCACATGCAACCCCAAACCTCACAATTCTCAGACCCATCTGGCTATTCAGGAAAGGATGAAAGTCATTCTGCTGACATGCAGCTCCCAGGTCTGTCCCAACTCACAAGTGGCCATACAAGGCACTGTGACGTGCCTTGAGAGATTTCAATCATAAATTGCGATGTCAAATCAACCTGCCTCAGGTTAAAAACGGAAAATAAATTCAGATATGGAGCAAAGGAGCCAACAGAATACAGCAGTTAATTGTAAATCAAACCCTAAACAGCGAATACCTAATCACACAGCACAGTAATAACAGACACTGTTTTAAGCTTTATTCCCCCAACCTGCACACTGCTGTCCTTGGAGCTGCTGGGAGTTGCATGGTGATGTTGTTCTGGGAAACTGTATCTGCTCCGATCCAGGAGGCTGCAAATATCCTACTGACGAACTGTAATAATAAAAAAAGAACATGACTAACAGGCATTTATGCCCCACTCATTTATTTAATCACGACTGCTGCATCTGCTGTCTCCACGTACTGCAAGTCACTGAGATTTGTTAATTTTAAGTCAATATTCCCACCTACCCCCAAATCTCCTCATTCTTCAGAAGACTGAAGTTTCACACCTGTTCCTTGGCAAAAACACATGCCCTGCCTACACTGAGAAGTTGTACTCATTCACCTATTTTGATACACTATTTTTGTGTCCATAGCACTAGATCAGCATAAAGACATGGAGAAGAATAATAAAAAGACAACTTTCTCCTCAGTTAACCAGAATTTGGGATGCAGTCTCGCAGCTGCAGGCAGGATGGCCCCACAGAGCTGAGGCAGCTGATTCAGCAACCAATCCACACAGCCCACAGAGGGGATTGTCTTTCCACAGCTTTTCTGAACGGGGTGTGGGAAAAAGAAGATGACTCAAAGGGATAAAAACCATTCAGTTGTTTGTAACATGTAGGCAAGGGATAACTTTAACAGTTTATTTATGCCAGGTATTTTTTGAGGGTAATCAGGGGAAAACCAGGTAATTAACAGACACAGTGAGATTCTATCATACCACAAACTGCTCAGCCAGAAGATCAGGTTGGTGGACTACAGTCAGAATGGCACCTATAGAATCCTGTACTAACAGATAAACTTCTAGAGGAAAAAAAATTCCTTCCAATCCTGGAAAAAAACTATATTTAATCCTGTTTGATTTACCACTTTTACCTATGTTTCCACAAGTTTGTCCCATCCTTTGTCGCACAGTTCAATTATATAATTTTAATTTAAAGATGCCCTTCCATTAAAGCAGACAAAACCCAGTGAAAACTAACACAGCTTCTCATCTGCCTACTGATCCTATTTTTCAGTAGTGACCAGGTTTGGCACTTTCAGCTCCAGCAGAACAGCATCCTGCTTTCCTTGTCAGTGCTGCAGCAGAACTGTTCTGAGGAAAGCAAGATGCTGTCATTAGTTGCTTGTCTGCTCTGAATTCCTAATAAATGTTTCCCTGCTCAAAAGAGAGGGACATTTGAACTGACACAAAAGATCAAGCAAGAAAACTTACTTCAAAAAAAGGCTAGGATTATGCCTACCTGTGACTTCACTGAACCTCAAATAGAACGACAGAAAAGGATTAAAGCCCTTCAGACAGAAGGAAGGAGAATTCAGATTTCAGTAGCTGAAGGCATGAGGCAATGACACAAATAGTACTTGAAGTCTCTGCACTCACAAAAGGATGAAACAAGCTCCACACTGCTGCTGCTTGTTTAAAAGCTGCCAGGTATTTTTAAATGCTGCACATTTCTAAGTTCAAAAAACTAGAAAAAGAAAAATTTGTACCAAGCACAAATGCTAATTAATTCTTTTAGGTCCGTGCCTGTCTCTTCTCACACACTCAGACTGTATTGGGGACACACGGGGACATGCAGGGGGGGCTGTACATGGAGGTAAAAAAAAAGAAAAAAGGTTATTTGTCAAACAAAAGCCAAGCATAGGAAAAAGTTTCTATACTTGTTTCATTCTGGGATTCAAATTCTTTTTTCTCTACACATTAATAAAGTAGTGTCCTTGACTAACCCAGTGAATATGGACAGTCAAATATTACTGCAAAAGGCATCGCTGCTGAGCACAAGGGGCTTCAGGGGTAAGAGCAGGAATGCAGAAGATTCAAGAGGTGGAACTGCAGTGAAGTATTGCTGAAAGTGATACGGAGACAATGTTCTCCAGTCCTGCAAGTCTGTCACAGCTACAGCAGTACTGGTTGTTTCAGTTAATCGCATAAGAGCAAAAATCAATAGGCAGAGTGTCTAAGTCTGCCTTTATAACACATTTTAATATCTGCAGGACTAACAGCAGATCCTGGCAGTTCTACAGAGCCATCAAACCTGGCTACTGAAAAATCCAGTATCAGTTCAACTCACCTTAAATTATTCTGTTGACCTGATGGAATGACACTGTAGTAAACTGGCATTCCTGTGGTGGGCAATCCTTGATTGGACTGACTGGGAATTATGACAGGCTGCTGATATGTCTGCTGGGGCACTGCTTGGGAACCTTGAGGCACCGAAACCTGCAACGGGAAACACACTCAGATCTTCTCCTGCAGACACGGTTCCTTTCTGCCTCCTGACCATCCTCACTGAAACAAGAATTTAAAAAAACACAAACCCAGAAACCGAAAGAACTGGCATTCTCTAAATCCAGAAGACTACTGATAAAAGTAGTTGAAATAACAGTGGTTTACAAAAACAAACAACACCCTTCTTCTCAAAAAATGGAAATGTTGGCTCCAAGGGACTGCATCAATTAACAAGAGATTTTCTCCACAAAAGAAAGTGGGATGCTGGGAAGGAAATCTTATAAGCTTTTCTTCCCCACCCTCTGAATATAACAGCAACTAACACAGCACTTGGCTTTAAAACAGGACTAGAACTTGTATCTTGTAACAGACTTTTTTCTAAATTCAGTTGTGGGTTTGTGTTGTTTAATTCCTGTCCCCTGCTTGCAGCTTTCTGTCATTTACAAAACAATGCTCTAAAGAAACACAAACACTCAAACACATGGCAGAATGACTGGAAAGTCATGAATACATCACCCACCTGATAAGATGGCACTGAAGGATATGGAACAATCACACCTTGAATTTGATTCCCAACGTTGTTGTGTTGGCCACTGACTAGATTCTGATTCTGAGACTGCTGAACTCCAACTAAACCCTGGTAGTTTTGCTGCTGGTTGGGCAAAATCTGGTAACCTGAAATTATACATTTAAATCTTACTTTGAAATAATGAACACATTTTACACACAGTTGTCTATGTGAAAATATGTGTAGCATTTTCCAATAGCTTGTTAAATCCAGCAACTTCATAACAGTTGAACTTCTCATGCATACAAAAGAAGCCAACATTAAAATTAATAATTTATTCACTTGGATTCAGCATGAAATCCTATAATACTGTTGGCAGTGCTGCTCCCACATGCGTGCAGGATTTATTTGCACTGGAGTTACATGCATTAACACCTCCAAAGCACTTGAACAAAGCATGCTAGACAATATCAACCCAATCCATTGTCTGTTACGAACAAGGCCATTCCAGGCACATCAGTTTTGAAATTCCAGCTGTGCCAAGTTTAGCTGGTGCCTCAGGTGCCCAGGGGTCAGAGCATCTTGACTGCGATTCAAAACTGAATCAGGCTTCAGGAATACTTGTGTTAGGAGTGTGTGCAAGTCTTTTTCAAAGGGGCAATTTCTACTGCAATCCGTGATGCTGAAACCAACTGGGAGCTGAGAAAAATCTTCCAGGTAGAAGCCACATTGGTGTACAGTGGAAGACCTTCATACTTAAAGTTATCTTAGGGATAAAAAGAAAGATTTTCAAAATCACCCCTCTATAGTGTCTCTACAATAGTTTATTATTGCTAAAGTGTATCCTTCAAAAATTGTCTAAAAAAATCCCACCCCCCAAAACTCAAACCAAAACACCCCAAGCATGAGTGCCAAATCTGTGCATTTATTAAATCCAACCTGAGCTCCCACTTTGTTCGTTTTTAACAAAGCATATACAGCTAACTGCTCCCATGAGCCAACACATGCAGAACACAGTCCTTGCTGTCATGTTCTATCATACAGGTGTGCACTACTTACCCTGTCAGCAAAACACTGTCAGTGTTTCTGAGACAAACCACTTATCGCTCCAGACTAACAAAACTGGGCTTGTCAAGATGCACTGACGGCAAGAAGAGTCTGTGCTTGAGTTGGACACGTTCACAGTCTACTGACCTTGACACTCCCCATGCTCCCTACCTTGGCACAGAACTATAATAAAGCAAATTTAGCTGCAAAAACTCACTTGGCTTGTCTTTAAACTGTGTTAAAAGAATGGGATGGTCTATTCTGGAAGTTATTCAGTTCCCACAAAACACCTTTCTGTGAACAACACCCACCAGTGTTCATTGATGACACCCACCCAGGCTACAATGAACACTGTGCACTAACAGCCTCAGCTCGCTGTCTCCATAGAAATTGCAACAAGGAAAGCTAAAAGAAGACTGTTAATAAAATCAAATATTGCTTCAGAAAATTAAAGGGAAGAAGGCTGAGTTTGTTAAAACCAAGACAGCTATTCATTAGAAACACACAACACTATAAATATTTGCAGAGGACTAGACAAAACTTCACAACAATGCATGCTTGAAGGAGGATTAGTAATTAGAATTTTTAATAACTTTTAAGTTTAAACTGTGCACAAAATCCCCTTTGTATCTGGAATAAACAAAATGTTTCAATATGCTTTGTTCCAAAATGATCTACGGTCCCTAAAAGCAGGAGAATGGGAAGTTGTCGTGTGTGACAGACCCAATCAATACACCTGCAATCTAAACCACTCCTGTCCCAGAAATTGCCATGGAGCTGGGAGTAGTTTTTCAGCTTTTTCTGGCACTTCCAGAGACAGACACGATCAATTTTGCAAGCAGAGAGAACTGGAACCACACAAATTGACTGCCACGGAGGTTCCCCAGAGCGTTCCAAAGAATGCTCTATTTTTAGCCTCACAATTTCACCTCTGCAGAGATGGGCTGACAGAAATGCAGCTCTCAGCACAAACCCCACACCTGCCAGAGCAGTTTGTCCCATGGCATAGAAGTACCCTGAAACTGCAGGTAAAAAAAAAAAGCATGCTGCTTAATATTTACTTAATTTAAAAAATCACTGTTAATATAAGAACAGTTAATTTACAGAATACAGAAATACGTTTTGTGAATAACACACCAGGAGTGACAAACAGCCTTTATTCAAGAACAGAGGAGCCAATACAACCACTTGGTTACCAAGCTGGGAGTTGATGAGCTTAGTTACAACTATTACAACTACAGCTACTGTTACAAGTCAAATAGTTTTATCCCTGGGCCTCCAGAAGCACAAGCCAGTTGAAGTTCAGCTGATGATCCTACAGGTTCAGAGGGATTTTTTAAACCCCTTGTAGTCAGGTCTCATGGTAACTGGGCTTGCATGATCATGGCAATCAGGAATGCCTTTTTCTTACAGTTTTCTTCTCCCAACATCTTTTGGGCAACCAAAGCATTTTTATTAAAAGTGAACCCCCTCAAATGTTTCCCCTGAAGCCCCTTTAACAAGGAAGGCAGGAAGCAGCTGAAAAAGAGACCGGTTCACTGTGAGAAATGTAAACCTCTCAGACAGTGTTACGGCCCCGAATCCAGCAGCTCATCAGTAAAGTCAGGCCACTCCACAACATTAGACCAGAAGTGGCTCCAGTTGCCAAGCTCTCAGAAGCTGTCACCTTTTATCTGAATTCGTGTTTGCAAAGTTATTTCATGGTTAGTAACCACTTTATGAGATGAATAAACCCCACAGCTTTTTTGTAATACAAGATGTGTAACTCTCCTTTTTGCCCAGGCACGTTGCTGCATGAGCCAAGGAACGTGCTGCCCTTTGGCTCCAAAACAGCCACTGCTAAAAAGCATCAACAACTTCAGGTGTAGCTTCATGTGAAATTAATACCAACATTAATGGTTTAAAATAAATTACAGAAGTGAACTTTCAAATACACCATCTCATGAGCAGTTTTCAGAACAGGAGGCATGCCATGGAACCGTCCATTTCTAGAATGCTGATTCAAATTTGCCTATAATGCAGTAAATGAGAACTAGCAATGGCTGGACAGCAGTTTGGAGAGTTTCAGTTAATCACTAATTATGGCATCGCTGGTAAGATCCTTCTGTCTCCCATTAGTGCCAGTGAACACCAAATAACCAAACACTGAATAGTTACAGGCTGGACTAACCCTTAACTACTCCAACACGATCCCCTGATGTCAGCAGTACAAGGCACACATCAAAGCAGTGAAGTCACTCTCTGCACAGCTTGTTCATTTTATTTCTTCAGGACAGAGAGGGGGAGTTGATCTGCTGACACTTTTCACCCACAGGCACTGAAGTTCAGTGTAAATGTAAAGGGCTAAAAACGTACGAGAAAGAGACTTACTTACCCAAGAGCAACCAGCTCAGCCCTTGGCTTCTCCTCCCCCCGTGCTTCCCCTCTCAGACTGCGTTGTTTAGCTACACACACCCTGAGCTCTGATCTGGGGCCCTTGTGTGCTGTTCCCACGGGGTGTCCCCAGTGGGGAGTAATCCCAGCTGAGCCTCAGACTTTTTGCTATTAAGTAGTCTAGGTATTAAAAATTCTGAGGAAGGAAAGCAGGTTGTGTAATACAGTTGGGTAACACATCTTTAACACCACTGGATAAAACAAGTTGCAAATCCAAGTAATTTGTTTTCCTTTGAAAAAATCTCAATATACTTTCACTTCCAAAGACTGGAAGGTCGTGATCTGTTTTACAGTAAGCAGGTACCTACAGCATTTTAAAACAATCTGACAACTCTACCATAATTGGGCATGAAATCTTGATGATTCTGCAATGAAATAATCGTGTGTAAGTTTGTGAACTGAACCCTGAATAATAACTAAAGTGTTACAGCTATTGGAGCACTTCCTAGAAGAAGTGCAGAAGAGGAGCCATCCCTCTTACAGGCTACTTCATACAACAGCAATAAAGAAATCCAGTTAGTATTTGTAAAAGCTGATCTTTCATCCTATTTCTGTAGAGCAACAGATAGTTGGGAGCAGGAATTAAAAAAATCCTTTCTGAAGGAAACTCAGAAGGACACTAAGTCTAACGTATTCAACTAAGAGATGGTATAAAAGCCTGGTCTTTAAGGATCTTTAAGGATCTCTGCCTCCAAGCATTACCAATTACTTCTGAAAGTTTTGATCACGAGTCAAAATATTACTGAGTAAATTTGTTTCAGGAATAAAGTCATAACAATCTTTTGAAGTACAGATTATCAGAATAACGGCAGCTACAGTTAAAATTGGTAAGAAAAAAAAAAGACAATAAGAAAGGAAGGAGATGAAAATACAGCTTGCATTCATAGAAAGGTAACTCAAACAGTTGAAAGGTCTTTACTAAAAATAGAAGCAAAAAACTAATCTAACCACTTAAGTCTCATTATATATTCCATTCAATACCCTGATACCTTTAATCATAGGCTAGAAAGACAAAGTAAAATAGTATCACCAGTATCTTCTGCACAGTACTGTGTTCATGCCACAGTATCTAAAATTAGTATCTTCTGTTTAAAGCTTTCATTTGAGGCACATCTCTGCCATGTTACATCATTTAAAGGTACTAATTCATCTTTGCAACTTACTCAAGAGTTAGTTACGAAGTTAAACATTTTTAAAATTATTCTAAGTTCTAAACTTACAAAAAAATAAAATCCTATCATAAAGTTACAGCACAAGGCACTCATAGGCATGGATCAAATCTCAAGTTTCATGCACAGCTGACTCAAATTTTGCCACCTTAGGTTAGCTGCACTTTGTATCCCATGTCTGAGCTCCTACTTCATTCGAAATTGTACAGCAAAGTTAAGTTTAAAACGAAAAACCAGGAGGAAAACCACACGTGGCATTGCAATGAAATGCAGGAAGAGTCCCACAAACCTGTCTGCTGGGCGGGCTGTGCCAGGGGCTGGTTCTGCTGCGTGTTGTAGTGCACGGACACAGGCCGGTACTGGGGGCTGGAGTGAGGGTACTGGCCCGGGGCACAGTAACAGGCTGGCATCTGCAAATCAACAGTTGGGGATCACCGACTGCAGCCTGAGGGAAGGCACAGTCTACATGCAAAAGCATCACCATAAAAAAGGATGAAAAACTTGTAATAAACTGCCTCTTTAATAGCCTATTTCTTTTACTTTCACTGTAGAAGGAACAATCTCCCAGTTTCCATAAAGAAAATTCTGACACAAGAAAACTATGCAGAATATCAGTTTTACCAGCTATGGGTAAACAGGCAAACCTGTGTGATTGTTGCTTCTCAAGTAAACTAAAATCAGTCATTTCAAAGCACATAAGGCAGAAAAAACCCAACCCCAGACTCAATGCACAGAGCTGCAGTTTAACAGGGAGCCCCAACACCATGCAAGAAGCTCAGGAACAAAACAGCACCATGAGTTTTTCAGGATGGAACTGCCATTGTACCTGTGGCACAGGCTGCTGCACGTATCCCTGCTGCTGGAGCACGGGCTGGGTGACTGGGTGGCTGGATGCCGAGTATCCCGGAGCAGACACAGGCTGGGCAGAGGGAGGAGGGGGTGGAGCAGCAGTGAGGATGTATCCAGGCTGCTGGGGGGGCTGGAGCACCACGGTGGACTGGAACAGGGCACTGGGAGGCTCCGCTGCCTCAGCCGGGGGCTGCCGGGCCAGGCTCAAGTGGCTGAACTGGGATCCAAGGTTGTCTTGCTGGATCGGGGAAGAAACAGGAAAAGCTACATTTGCAGATGTACATTCAAGAAAAAAAGAATAAAACAGCCAAATACCTCAGCAAGTTTCAGGCAGCAATGTTTCAGATTACTGTGCATTAGCAACAGCAGCCAAGGAACAACAGGAAAGGAGCTCAGTAGGGAATTATCTCCAGGGCTGACAGGAGGAGACAACATCCATGTTCAGAGATTTCACTCTTCACAGCAAACATTCAGCTTTAGGATCATACCTGCCTCTACCTACTTATTGTGGGAACTCAATTGTCAAAATGAAGTCAGAATTTGTGTCACTAACATTTTCTGACTGGACTCCAAAGCTTGAGTGAAAACATCCAACCCCAGTTAAAATAGCAGCAGGCATTAATATTGCTGAAGTAATTTTGGGGTTTAACAGCTTAAGATAATGAGGCTCTAATCCTGAGTTACAAGGTACATTCTTCTAACTTGGTATTATTGCCAAGATTAATTACTTTTTCATCTGAAATCAAGTAACAACTGCAAAATCTGCATCCCAGTGCTTGCCCTCTCTCTGAAATGATGACACCACTGAGCACTGCAGGAGTCTGGGGAACCTGAAACTTCCATTACTCTAACCCCAAGCTCCTGTTCTTCACAAGCAATTCAGCATCAAGGTAGCAAAATCCTGGAAATTAGAAGTGCTCACTAACAAGTACTGCACTTTCTGTGCTAAACAGGAAGATTTTGTTCCTACTTCAAAAGTGGACTCTGCAAATGTGCAGGAACATTAAAACTATTTTAAGACCACTTGATCTTCTCTTAGATCATCCTGAAGATAGGAATTAATCAGGAAAAAGTGCAAGCTCCATCTTTTACTGATTAGCTACATTCACATTTTATGATGAATTTTTCTAGTTTCCAGGCTAAAGATATTCTTAATTACAGACTGAAATATAGATTTGCACCTAAAACTTAATTCAGAATACCTTTAGATCTTAAAAAGCCCTATTTTCATCAGATCAATAATCTGTCTGTGGCATTTCATTCCTTAATGGTGCCTATTAAAACAACTATAACACTTTTCTACATTGGACTTTACGCTCTGCTTTTCAGAACATTGAGTTTAGAAAGGAGATATTGAATGTGAGTTTATATTAATCCTAAATATGTCCAAGGACAAACCCAAGGAAAACACATTGATTTGTTACACCAAT
The DNA here is from genome assembly GCA_013396775.1 of Cephalopterus ornatus. Taxonomy (NCBI): domain Eukaryota; kingdom Metazoa; phylum Chordata; class Aves; order Passeriformes; family Cotingidae; genus Cephalopterus; species Cephalopterus ornatus. Next base: position 1,416,242 of record VZRE01001354.1, read on the forward strand.
AATGTCAGTAAATCCTGGCCTGGTCAGTTTGTCCTGGTGACGTGTGTGCTATAACCATGATTAACCACTGAAACATGGCATTCCCAACACACGGACAAAGCAGACTCTCCTGGTGCCAGCTACAGGTGTGTTCCATTGGGATTATGACCCAAGACCATCAATCCTTTTCACTCTGTTATTTAAGTTACCATCAGTAGGAATACATTTTTGAACCTCCCAGCACACTTAGTATTTGGACCCACTTCCTGGATGTGAAATGCTTTGAAATCACTATAAACCTGGAAGTAGTTTCCTTCTTGGCTTTAACACTATTCAAACTCTAAAGGAACTTCAGAAACAACATTGCTAATTACAGAACACCCTCCATCAAGAGCAATTCCTTTTAGAATTGTATTCCTAATGTGCTTCTAATGGCTACAATAGTTTTAATTGTATGCAGGCTATTGAATTCAGCTAAATCTGTATTTACTATTAAAGACATTTCTGATTAATGTTGACAATAATAACAAAAGCTCTGACTACATACTAAATTAGCTACTGTACAACACTGGGGTGAGTTAACCCTGACTGGCTCCTTGGTACCCACCCAAGGCACTCTATCACTCCTTTCTCTCATCCTCAGCAATACAGGAGAAGAAAATCAGATCAAAAGCTTATGGATCAACAAAAGGAGAAGGAGATCCTTTACCAATTACCATGACAGGCAAAACAGACCGACTTGGGGAAGATTAACTTAATTTATGCTGCTTAATAATAGAGTAGGATAGTGAGAAATTAAAGCAGAATGAAAACCAGCTTCCCACAACCTCCTGCTTCTTCCCAGGCTCAGCTTCACTCCCAGATCTTCTACCTCCTCCTCCTCTGAGTACCACAGGGATGGGGGAATGGGGCTTCTGACTAGTTCTTCCTCTTCACACTCTTCCCCTGCTCCAGCATGGGGTCTCACCCACAGGACACCATCCTTCATGGACTTCCTCAGTGTGCAGTTGCAGTCCTTTAGGAATTGGCTCTGTCCCACATAGGGGCAGCTCCTGGTACCTTCTCACAGAAGCCACCCCTGCAACTCCTGCTACCAAATCCTTGTCATATAAACCCAACACAAACATGCAGACAGAGTATCAAAGCAGTCTGGGGAGTTGGGAAGCTGTAATTTTTCACCTGAACTCTAGCTCAGATTCTGCCTTGGATAACAAGTCTCCTTTACTAAATTTCAGTTTCAATTTGTGTGTTTTTTTTTTTTTTTCCTCCACTCCCCTTTTTTTNGACTAAGATATTTTGTTTCCAGTTTCTATTTATTAAACAAGAAATATTAATAAAGTGTGAGTGTTAAGAGTTCTGGCAAAAAGGCTACAAAAAGATAACCTCAAAAAACCAGAGCAGCTGATCCCTCAAAATGTACCAAGGCTCAGCAGAGGAAAGAGCAGACAAAGAAACAACAAGAAACAATGGAAAGGGGTTGATCCAGAGACATAGAAAGAGACACAGAAAGGTACTGACTGGCTAACAAAGCATTGAAAAACTTGCTTTATAAAGGGAAATAATATATCTCTAAATACAGAGATAAATAGACACAGCCTCAGTTACAGATATTGCTGCTGAACTTGAACTGTTCCCACGTGGGGATCTCTGTCAGTGTGGTTGGGAAGCTAGTCATCACCTGCTATCACACCCCCCTCACAAACACCCAGGCCAAGGTGAGCAGCCACTGAAGATTAACCTAAGCAGGGAGCAGAGAAGAGAAGATGCAGTACCACAGAGTATTGCTGTGTGGAGGAGGCTGGCAGGAGCGGGGGTGGGAAGGACACTGCGGAGTACTGGACAGGCTGGGAAGGCTGCAGAGCCCGCAGAGGCTGCAGAGATAACAGGTTTACAAACAAGGTTAACAGCAGAGAAACAGGAGTGAAAACAAGTCTCTTGTAACAGAAGAGGCAACTATGCTCCAGAAGAGAAAGGCACTTCTCTAACCAGAAACAGAATGGATAGTACTTTTTTTTTAAAGCACCACAGTGCACAGAATTAAACCAGAAGTAACTCTGAATATCTCAGTCTCCAAGAAGAAATACATGTGATTTATTTGCTATACATTATATTAGCTATGTCAGCAAATTGCTTCTATTTAACATTTACTGTTTCCTTTAGAGAGATTTTTTTAAAAAGTTATAGATTAAAAACTACACATGCATTTTAAATACAAGCTCTTCCAAAGCATCTAAAGGCAGAATGAATTCACTACTAACCACAGATTCAAACATATTACTTTCATTTATTCAACAGCACTACAATATTTTCTCTAGATTATGGTATTTGAAGAGCTATCCTTGCTGATGGTATTTCAGGCAGGTTCAACTCCAGCATCCATTGAGAAGGCAATGAGAGAATTAGTAAAGGATTTGCGAAGAAAACAGCAAATATCACAGACACACTTCTGGGAACTAGAGAGAGCACAAATGAGCCTTTTTCAAAAGGATACACAGGTATCTCAACAGAAGTTTTCAACAGGGAAAATGAACACAGGTCAAGGTTTAGACGAAGTTCTACAAATAACTTTCAGATAATATTTGCAAATCATCTGAAAACACCACAGGAGACTATGGCCAGTAGCTTCGTGCCTGAAATAGCTGCTGTGGAAAGGAGGAGAACCTTCCCTTCTCCCGCCCAGACACAGGGGGTGGAGGCAGAGCCCTGTTCCCGGTCCTTTTCCATCCCCACCCCATAGATGTGCCATGTGCACCTGTGAGAGGACGGGGTTTGCCGGGGGCTGTTGCTGAGCCGGGTTGGGAAGAGGTGGCTGTTGTGGAGGTCCAGGCACTTGGGTCCTAACAGGCTGCTGAGGCATAGGAGGATTGTACACTACTGGAGTGCCATCTGGATTCAGGAATGGCTGCCCTGGGAAAGGTGGAAGAGAACAAACAACCAGTTGCACCGTCTGTGCTTGGAGAAAACACACAAATATATTTACAAAACGGATGAAATAATAGAATCTTATTAAGAATAAGTGAAGTCATGCTGTTTGGTATGACAGGTTTATGCCAAATCCCCACAATCACGTTCATAATAGCAATGACCACATGCAGTGAAAAACCAAAACATTTACGCTAAACAAAGATACCCCAGTCTTTACTTAGTGAACACATAAATATTTGCTGTATCCTGCTTGTCTTGAAACCTGATTTTTAATCAAGTGGATTGAAGAGGACAGGAGTAATAATGGACCTTTTAAAAATGAATTTTCTTTAATCAATTTGAACACCAATCAGAACACAGGAGAGCTTAAATGCAAATATTTTTTAAAAAAATATATAAAGCAGTAGATGCCCTGCTATTCGCATGACTGCTAATGAGATTATTGTTAAAGGACTCTCTTCCCCTATTCTTAGATGAATTGGCTTTTAGCTTCCAAAATAAATAATGTAGTATTAGTCTCCTATTTAATAATTTGCAACTTCAGTATTACAGCAGTGGACTAACGAAAAAGAATTGAAAAATAAATGCCTTAAAAGTAAGTTATAGACAACTTATTTTTGTGCAACAAATGCAAGGAGTAACAGCCTGACTGTGAGGATCTGTGTCTACCTGCTTCATGACTCACCTTGCATTGGCTTAATTTGATGCTTAAGGCCCAAATACTGATGTAGAATTTTCTCTCCTCTGATATAAATATTTTCTTGTCTGAGATTCTGTCCAGAAACGTGTAAACTGAGATTAAATAAAGCCTTTGCCCCCTGGCCATGTCAAAGCTTACTGGTGCTCCTCCAGGCTGCTTGGTTCCATTATATTTAAATGCAACTGGCCAACATAAAATGTAACAGCTATTGAAAAAAAGGATTGAGGAATTAAGGGAAGAGACAGCCAGGGAGCATGAACAGGCTCACAAAAACATCATGCAGCTGGACTGCAGGTGATCAGGGGAGATTCAATTCAGCTTTAGAAGTTTCTCTGTAATGCTCAAGGATTGGGAATGTTCCCAGAAACAGGGAGTCAGATTTGCCTATTTCCTTCTATCACTTTCCGCTCACCACCAGAGCTTAACTTGTTCCTTGGAGTGGCTGAGTAAGAGCTGTCTTTTCCTAATTACCCTCTTCAACTCATGAGCAGAATGACTCTGCTGACCCAGGCCATGGGGTGCTCTGTCAGAAATGCTGAGAAACTGTTTGCCGAACTCCAGCTATCATTTGGAACATTAAAGCCAACGAACAACTACAGAATATGATGATTCCAGTACATCATAAATCCAAGTTTATCTGCACCTAAACGTTTCTTGTTCTTAAAGTGCACTTTACCTTCTATAAGACACTACCATAATTATAAAAGACTATTCATGAACTCAGCTCTGAGATGACAAATCCAATGGCTATCTATGAAAATTAGGTCCTACAGCAAACTCATTTGCAATCAAATTTTAAGAAATTGATTCATATTAAGGAGAAAGAGCAATTTATCTATTTCTACATTAAATCTTCCAGTTACAGAAATTATTTACTAACTGATCATCTTAAAAACCCCAATCAGAAACATTTAGTTTAAAATATCATGTGCAGTTACATTCAAACATAATAAAGTCCACCTACAGGATGATGGTAAACATATCCTGAGGCATTTTCCTGCTATGAAAACAAATCATTAAACTAAAATTAAAATATAATAATTTCCCCAAATTATGGTGTTTTACATAGCAGGTAAATTAAAATTTTCAAGCTTTCCTTAATTTCTACAATAAAGAAAAAGTTTGCCCAGAGAATTCTACACTCCTCATTTCATCCAGACAAACAGTCACATATCTCCTTGCACCTACATTATGGAGTATCCATTTCCCACTGCTTAGTAAAAATATCAGGATTGGCCAATTACATCAACATTGATTTAATCCTGTTTTAAACTGACAACAAAAGTTTAGAAATAGCAAGTCAGCTCATGGTTCTCTCTCTCACTTCTATTAAACCAGAGGCATGAGCACAGGGACACAAGAATATGTAGCAACAAAAGAAATGAAGGATGACAAATCCTTGCCAGTCAATGTGAGTCCTTTCTCAGGTTCTATCCCCTCACTGAAACAGACTTTTCCCTCTCCTGAAAAGAGCCAAAACAATAATTTAAGTTATTCTGTGTTCTGGATAATAAATCATAGGATTTTCACATTTTGTGCAAGTCACTCATTAAAATGTCACATATAAGTTAAAACTCTCCTAGAGAAAATGATAAACCAGAGTTTCCTTATCCCTTTGACCCCACAATCATGCTTTCTTGCTAAATCAAGTGCACTGAATGAACACAACCACAGGAAAAAAAATGAAAAGGAAAAGAAAGGACACAGGACAAGACCGAGGGTGAGTCTTTGCAAACACTCGTGCATGTCCCCAGTTGTCAGTGTGACACACCCCCCGAGCGCTACCAACCTGTTTGGGGGTTGACCAGCACACTGCCCGGCGGGATGCCCGCCGCTTCCAAGGGAAGCAGAAAGAAGCTACTGCCAGCAGGTGCCACTTGGCCACTCATGCCACCATCAAAGGAAAGAGAGTTACTAGTGCTGGCAGCTGGATAGACGGCAGGAGTGCCAGGAGAGGGCTGGCTTAGAGCTGGCACGGGGACAGGCTGCTGGGTGTGGGAAAGAGAACCCGTGGAGGACCCTACACTACTAGAAGACTCTGAACCTGGGAAAGGAGTAACGAGAAAGGGTTTTACCTACAGACAGAAACATCATGCTCACTTAAAATATACACTCTAAGGGTGAGCACTTACAAGCTCAGCATTAAGCACATGATTCAACAGTGGCCTTTTCAATGAATCCCCCTTCTTCTCCCCTGAAATACATTACAAGGTCCTTTCTGTGCCCCAAGGGTCAGTTCAGCACTGCTTTGCACTGCAAAGGGAGTCTTTTGTATCTAGAAGTGGTTTCGTGGTCAGAAACCACATATCTGTACATCCAGAGTTCCTGTAAGGAATTGGTCACTCCTCCAGAATGCTGGATGCACATGTGTGGATGGGATACACCGAGGAGATGGACACACAGCTGCTGCACCTGTGCAATAAGGAGCAATGCAGATCCAGCCTGGATACACCGGCTAAATCCACATGCTCCGCACACACAAGATCCTGCAGGCAAGCAAGGACCAGCTGCTTTTTACTATTGGTGTCAGAAATCTTCTCTGACTCATCTATAGGACAATTTGCAGAACACTAAAACCCACAAAACTATTTTTTTCCTCCTCTGACCGTTTTCAGACTGAAATCACAAATACATCTAGAAAAAATGAGTGTAATATGGGAGTTTTAGCCTGGCTTTACAAAACAATTCAAATTTCCAAAGGGGTATCAAATAGCCAATTGAAAGCAATAATCATTTTACAGCTGTGAATGACTATAAATATTGCAAGGCAGTGAAGAACAAGACCCTGAGCTTCCTGAAAGCCAACACATGCAGCTAAAAGCAATATTCCAGAAGGTCAATAAGGAGAGGTCTGTGGAACTGTTGTTCCCAGATCACTGTGCACCTAGAGCTCAAGGTATACAGTTCAGCAAAGGCTTCATAAGAAGTGTATGATACTTGCAGTGCTTGCAAACAGAATATAGTTGTTTAAATTAAAGAACTCCTCATTAGCAGCCTCTATACAATCTAGAAGAGAAAGGAAGACTCAAAGCACTCTGATGGAATCTCTCTACTGTTTGAAGTTGCTTTGCAGTCCTTCATAAAATTGTAACTCCTCTACTTGTGCTGACGAAGAGAGCACAGCTTGAAGCATTGGCTCATGCTACTGGCCTCTTTCTATTGCTGAAGGAAGCAAAAATCAGAGGTATTCATTGTAAACTGGGCAAAACAGCACACCCCAGCTCTGTCAAGCCATCTTGCCCTGACCAGAGTTATTTTGATTGGATTAGTTTCCAAGTGTATCCCCTTCTAGATTATGTAGAGAAGTCAGGCTGAAGCCACTGGAACCAAAGGCCATGACATCCTTGATCCAAATAAACAAACCAACCAACCAAAGCTCAACACGTGCCAAATCACCACAACCTGGAACTGCAGTGAAGCAACAACCACCCAGGCAGGCATTCCAAACCTGGAATGTTCTCAGAATGCCAAAATAAAGTTTCCAGCAAATTTTTAAGAATCCCATTTATGTTCTTGAAATTTAGGCAACAAATATTTCTTAGCATGTATTTTATATCTACATTGTCAGGTTGCAGTTTCTAATCAAGCTGTGCTAAATAGCATTACTGCACTGCTAAATGAAATAACTCCATGTGATGGCACAGTTTTACAGCACATGCAGAGATAACTTGAAATATAATTTTTTTATACAAGCATACAATGGACTAATTTGTAACTGTTTTACTGCATAAAACAGTGTGGCAATATACCTAGAAGGTAGTGGTGGTTTAAGGGAAAGCAAAAAAATTTGAACAGATCCTTATTAGAAACAAGTTTTATAAATGAGATGAACGCCAACATTATTAAGGCATGCAATTATATTCTGATTTTTTACAGTTCTACTTCGAATTCTGAAGCAGTCCATCAGTAACCCATTCACGTATTACAAGCCTCAAAATTCTCTACAACCAGATTAGAGATCAGATCAAATTATGTTGGCATTTGGAATACAAATATTTATTACATTTCATTTTTGACCCACAGAAGATTCATATCCTTATTTTCTGAGATTTTGTTTTCACATTAATTGCAACTTAACAGATCTCTGAAACCCAGACTCTTAGGAGTTTTTTTGCCTAACATTTCTGAACCTTAAAATTCAACAGTACACTTTGTTCCACTGACGTCATTTCCCAGCAATCTAGAAACTGAATGAGCATTTTAACCATATTCATTGAAATTTAACAAAGGAAAGATAACACAACAAATATAACTACCAATTCCTAGTCTTTAATTCTGGTTTATCTGAGCTAGTAGCAGAGCAGTGCAGTTTCCTAAGGCTGCACAGTGCAGCTTTGCCACACTGGAAGTGCAGAGTTGAACTCCAAGTATTTTATACACAGAAATTTAGGGTGATCAACGTTTTCCAGCCCTCTGCACAAGATGAAATGCACTCGGCTCCAAGCCACCCACAACACACTTGAAACCTCTGCTTCCCAAGCGGATCAAACCCCCCTGGAGCCATGGATTTGTACAGACTTTGTTGTACCTGTCTTGGACAGCCTGCCCGTGCTCTTGCTGCTGCCAGAGCTGTCTCCCCTGGTGAGCACTGAGATGCCACTGAAGCTGCTGGCTTTGGTCACCGCTGGCTTCAGGTTGCGCAAGGAACTGTCGGAGTCGGTGCTGCTCCAGGGCCGGGGCTCGCAGCACTTCAGATCGTTCTCAGTGCTGCTCTGGTGGCTGTTGGCTGATCTCCCTGATGTCTCCTTATTGATCCTGCAAGTTACAAACTCAGCTTTTAGCACCAGTTGCAAAATAAGGGAAAAGAAAAAAAAAAAAAGAAGAAAGAAAATCAAGAAAGAAAAGGTGAAATACATAAATGCATGCAGAACACTGGGGGGGGGTTATTGGTTTAAGGAAAGCATCAAATACCTAAGTATCTGTCGTCTTTGCTGTGTACTATTAGCTTCTTCCTCCTGGATTCTGTTGACATTTTAATAAGACAGCTTAATATTTATTAAGAAAATAGGAAAACAAAACAGAATTAAACAGCAAAACTTTCTTACCTTTTGTCAGTGAAATAATTCTCTTGGGAACACAGGGACTGAGGGGCAAAGAAGCGCAGAAATTAATATGAATGGATCTAGAACCCCTCCTATGGTAAATGGTAAATTATATATACATGGTAAATTAATATGCCTAAGGAAAAGGTAATTTTATATCCAAAAGCCCACTCTTTTTGTTTGTAGCTAAGGTGAACAAAAAGAAATAAATTAGCCTCTCAGAGCTCATTGCTCTCTCTTCAGAACAAGAATGTGGGTTTGCATGTGCAAGAGCTACAGATAAATGTCAGAAAATGTGGATTACTAAAACTAACTACATTTTTAAAAACGTATTTGTTCTGTTTTAGTCAATATAATCACTCCTTGCAATTGAATTGCAGCTTACAAGGTTGTCCTGCTGGGTATCTCCAGTCAGGGATTAGACTGGAGATTCCTGACTGAAATTTCACATATGGGACCTGAAATGGTTTTACTGTGACCACTTAAAGTGTGATTGCTACAGATACATGTGAGAAAAGGGTTTGAGTTTTTTTGCTTGTTTTTTTCCTTCTTTAATTATTGCTCTGAGCAACAACTGAAGTGATTGCAGTACCAGAACTCTGAAATTTAAATTGCAGTAAGGGAGTAAAACAGTGCAAAAGGGGGAAGTGCACTGAAGGAGGTGGCGCCAGAGAACACATCAAAATAGATCTTGAAGATCTCTTGGGTTTCACAGAGCAGTGATTAGAGAAAACAAGATTTCTCAGTAACTTCAATGTAATATAAAATTCACATAGAGCACACTAATGATTCTTAACTGCTCAGTCCCCTTTGGAAACAGAATGTTTCCTGGAAAGAAGTATCCTTTAACAAACCCACATGTGCAGGTATGTGTGTGAAGTACTCACAGAACACAGTGAAAGGTTTTCTTTGATACATACATCTTGTGCAAATATTCTTTCTCTAGCTCTCTGATATTCTTCTTCACGTTCTTCTATGGATTTACTTCTTCTGTCATCTTTTAATCGTATCCTCATCTAAAGCAAGTGATACAGTGTCAACTTCTACAGGAAAATAGTGTGAATATAGTCAAAGACAGCAAGGGGAAGGAAATAAGCTGTGCCTTTTACCTGGTTGTCATCTTTGTCTAAACTCGAGTTATCTCTTTTAAGGATGTACCGCTTCTGGAAGTCATCGCTCTTCTCGTCCTTTATGTGCTCACAAAACTTTTGGTCAGGTCTGGGAAAAGGCATCGCAAAGAAAAGATGTATGGTTTTGTAAACATATACTGGACAAAGTGGAGCAAACCGAAATATACTCAAGATTAATGTTAAATATACTTAATATTCTAACTGAAGTCACAGATTTGGGCTGTCCAGGCAATGGAAAAAGATGAGGTGCACCCCTGACAAGTCCTGCTCCTGAGGCATAACAAACCTGCTTTTAAAAACCTCTTCATCCTTTAAAGCTTTTGCTGCGATTTCTAGTTAAGGTGGCAGGCAAATCACATGCCCTTGGGGAATCAGAAGTGCTCTAGAATCCCAACTGGTGCCATGCAATGGATATTGGGCATGCATGGAAGTGCAGACAAGTGTTTGCTTCTACAGCTGCAATACCTCAGAGTTCATTGCAAGGGAAAACAGAAGACAAGATAGAGGAGAGAGCACTGAAACCCAGAAACTTCTAGAACACAATTAAGTAGAGGTAAGTAAGAGAAGAACAGTACAATGCAGGCAAGCAAGGGCTTCACACGATCATAGGGAGAGGGTGAAGCAACAGATTATAGACATTGCTTTGGTATTTTATCTACTTTGTGAAAGAAAAAGCAATATTTTGCAAACTCTTGTTATTAAAAAGAGATACCAAGTTCCTGGACAATAAAATTTCTGCTGTCATAAGAGAAAAGCTCAGACAATCAGGAAATATTTGCCCAATAGAAGACAAAACAAATGTAGACTGTTCTCTGTTTCTGTTATTTATTCATTACCAAAGACACCTGCGTAGAGTGAGGAGAGCTCTTCCTACAGAACAGCCAGCCCTACCTACTAGTTACTGGCTGCCCAGGCATAATTAGCAGGCATTTCAGAGAACCTTTAGACTGTCTTACCTCTTTCTTTTAAAGGTCTCTGAATTTACTGCCCTGCAATCACCAACTCCCACTCCACTGAGTCGTCCCAGTGAGCACTGGGTGGTTGATGTCAGAAACATCACTGAGCGGCGATGGAGCCGGGACCTGCCTATGAGGAAAAGGTAAGTTGGGCTTTATTCCACATGGAGCACATCTCCAAGGTTTTCTTGCTAAATTCTTATTTTATATCCAAAGAGACTTAAAATAAGAATGTTGAAAACATCAAGAATCCTTAGGTCTGCAGGTTAGATGAAATGCCTGCTAATTAGTAATTACACCTACAGGGGCTTCCAGAGGCCATCAGCTATTCAAATGTGGACTAGAAGGCATAAAAATGAAATCATCTTTTATTAGTTCTTATTTCACAATTGATTCTGTCTAGAGATGCTAGTAGATGCAAAGGCAACAGATTAGAAATGCCTGGCTTTCTAAGTCAGTTTAGATATAGAATGTACAGCCAAAGCAAACACATAGATAAATAACGTAAGCATTCATCATATATTTAGGCTCTATATATTTTTCTAAAAAATTCTGAGGAGAAACTGTCTATTTAAGTGAAATTTCATCGTGGCGTATCATTTCAGTTCTACTGACTCTAAAACTAGGGTGGATAATTAGATTTTTTTCTCCCAAAGCTACAGAGAGTGTACAAAGAGACTGGGATTAGGATGCAGGAACTGCCAACTCCTGTTTTCATGTTCAAAACCACAAAAAACCAGTGTCAGGTAAATTCTTTAAGTTAAAACTAGAAACTAGGTGGCATAAATATGTCAACACATTAGACTTTTGTCTTTCTGAGAGAGAATGAGAAGACAGAGCAAGTGCAGAGGACAGAGAGAACAGGTGGGTCCTTTGAATGAAAATCTCAATTCCACCCAAGTTTTGGTGTTGCTGTGGCTCCAGTGCTCCCCTTTTTTTGCAGTATGGATTTTCCTAGGGGGTTTTCCAAGAACGCCCCAGTCCTCAGAGTAAAACACCATGCCATGGCTTGTTAACCTGATTGACACTTCCACTGCTGTCTGTCCTCCCTGCTGTGTTTATTTGTAAGGCCATGTGAGAACCGTAAGCAACTTTATTCCGACTGATAAGGAACTTCAACACCTGAATTTTCCCTGTAGAATTTTACAGTACAAAAGCCAAGGTTGTGCAAGTCTTGTCCTCTCCCTTCACCTAATCACAAATGACCCCATTCTAAGATAAGGCTGGTTCTGCTTTCCAAAAGAAACGCAGAATGTACTTTGTACACTTCACTGGTGTAAATCTTTAAACAAATAAACAGTTGATACAAATTCGTATCTCACAGGAACCAAGTTAGCAATGCACCTCTTCCAGAAAAACAACAGAAATTCCAAACTTAGAGGTTAACATCCCTTGTTCCCCAGAAGAGTTAAACATGAAACAGATGACATTATTATACAGCACTGGAAAATGAACAAAGATCTCACAACCACCTCTCCTTGATGCCTGTTCCCAGTGAGGAGATAGACCCCACCTGCTACAGCATCACTGCATCAGATATCCCAGGTGTCAGATCTATGCATCAAAACGGTTTTTTCAAGACTTTTACACTTACATTCTTGTATTGCTAGTTTTATTTACTATGACTGACTTCCCACTCTGGTCCACGTTGTGCTCTAATCCAAAGTAAGCAGCTACCCTGTGCAACAGCATTCTATGGTAAGATGTCATTGGGGGAAACTTTTTTCTTGGAACTCTGGAAGAAAGGAATAGTAGCTTTATTAAATAAACAGGAACACTCTTGAATTCGTTTTTCCTATGAGAGTACAGTACTTACTCATTATTACCAATGAAATCTAAAATTTCCTGTTCTAATTTCAGCAGCATCATTCTGTCCCTGAAAATAAAAACACAGCAACTCACATATGAGACACTCCAATAACTGTGGTTGTACTCATCTTAGGAATATACAGGTCAGAGCTGTGATCAAGGGGTGATGGCAGACTGTAAACAGGACCACCAGGTGTCAAATGCAGCGTTTTTAGGACAAAGTATTCTTTTTTTGCTAAGCTATAATGTCTTGAGCCTGCCTAGTGAAACGTGCTGTTCTCAGCTCAGAAATCAGAGCACAAAGACCCTCCAAGAAGTCTCTGCCCAGGAGGCTCAACAGAGAGCAGTCCTTCAGAAAACAGGCTCCAGGAGGAAAAGCAGTGCTAAGGTTGGTTTGTGTGGGCAGTGAGATTTGCAGAGGTCTCAGCTGGCCCTTGGATTGGGAGCACATCCTGGGATCACTGAGACACAGTGACAGGGCTCTGGGAACGGGAGGCATAACACCAACAACGAGGGGGGTTAAAGGTGGCACATGGAGCAATGTGATGAGGGATTGAAAATGCAAGGGTGGTAGAAATGGATATTCTTCTTGTAATTGTTTATGCTGGTTCTCCTGACCCATTAACAGGCACTGGAATTCACTGCTGCATAGTTCACAATTTGTGCACATCATAGAACTAAGCTTCCCAGTTACTCTGCATGTAAACCCACGGAGATCTAAACCTACAGCTGCTTATTTCCACTGGGATGCTTTATGACTTCAAATACGAACCACCTAAGAGTCTCAGAGAGGTCTGTCTTTCTAATTTTACTCTACAGGAATAGTCCTTTGGCTTTGGCCCATTATTATGGCTCATTTAAAAAATTTGTCAATGAAATGGAATCCCAATCAATTATTGCATTGGAATTCCTAACTATAATATGAATGAATAACAAAGAGCAGTGAAACAGCTTTTGTGACAGAGCACAATTGCACCCAGTTAATCTCTTGCCTCGTACAGCCACAAACCCAGTGCAAAACCCCACTGAGGGGAACGACGAACAAGGCAGCCTGGGACACACTGCAAACCTCAACACAGAGCCAGGTCAACTCTGTTGCTAACAAACAGTGGACTTGGATGAGGTCAGATTTGGTTTCTGATGTGCAGAGTGAAGATCTCTAACTATAGTTATAGCACAGCTTAAAAGCAATGCTTTTATCTATAAATTTAGTGCAAGGCAGATTAGAGTCAGAGAAGGAAGTTTGGTCTCAAACAAGCAGGTGCTTAGAGAGTACAAGTTCCAGAGACACTGCATCAGAGTCCCTTCAGGGAGAGAACTGCACACAGTTTGAACACATTATTTGCATATTAAACATAAAAAGCATATTTCAATGTCCTGAACCTGTGCTCAAAAAACACCTCAATTACAGTGGATTGGTGTTTGAGATGGCTTGTGCAACAAAACCTCTTCCTGAATAACTGACAAGTGGTGTTAGACACGTGAGAGGGGAAGAAATCAAACCACAAACAATAAACCAGGTAGTGTGACACCTCAGGCAACAAGAAGAAAGAAAAACATGAAGAACGTTGACATTACTGATTCTTACCTGGGATTGTTTTTTAATGTATTTACTAAAAACTCGTGAAGATCTATACCAGTGGAATCTGTATATTCTTGGCTGGAATCTAAGGGTGAGGGGGAAGAGAGCAAAATTACACTCTGAAGAAACATTAATACTACTTTTTCCAAATTATTCCTGAACATAATATATACTTGGATCAATACTATGTAACTATTAAGCACATTATTCCCAAAATTGAACACTCCCACCCATTATCCCGATTCCAGAGTAATAGGGAAGCAAATGCTTCAGTGACACCACCAATCCCTTAACAACTGGCTATGGATTGCAGTAGATCACCTTGAGACACCTTATTTCCCTCAGCCTTCCACATTCCCTCAATATCCTACACTGTCCTGGTGCGTTCACATCTGTGGACCAGCAGCAGCCAATCTACAGAATTACTGGATGTTGCCCAAAGAAATATTGTAATTCAGAACGTGACAGTTTAACCTTCACAAAGTGTTGTTTTATATCACTAAAAATCCTTGTTCTGTTGGGCTTCATTTTCACAATGTCATGTTTAGATGTTTTCAAAAAGGAATCTCACAACCTTCCTTTCCTTTCAGGTTTCAGTAGCAGAGAGTATTCAAAGTTACACGCTATGCTCTAAAATCTGCCCCTGGAAGAAATGATTTAACACCAAATCTTCCCTTACATGAGCACCTTCAAGTTCCAGGTACTAGAATTCAAATCAACAGATGTTTTAACAATATTTTTGGAACTAGATTTCTTCAAAGAATTACTTCTGTGTTAACCTAGTCTTAGCTTAGTTAGGCACAACTCAAACTTATGCTGAGGTCCCAGTCTGAGCATTTATGGTTTGGGATTACTCTTGATTCTGAGGAGGGGAAGTTAAAAAAAATGCCATGCCTGGTAAAATAACTCTGAGATTCAATGATTATTTACTTTAATTTTCTTAATTTGCAACTGAGCACTGATTTAGTTATAATTACTAGAAGACTGATGCTTAAATTCCATAATTTTCTATTTTAGCACATCCTATATTGGGAAGTAATGAACCTCCAGAGGAGATAGTGGTTGCATTTAGAACAGCTCTACCGCAGGCATTTTGTCACTTTGCTCTCAACTCCTCATCACCAGCTGGAGGGTATTTGTGGGTTTTTTAAGGCATCATTTCAAAGACTGAGATTTATAAATGCAGGTAAAGTTCTCCACCCCAGTGCTTTTTATTTCAAGAATACCTGGCTGCCAGCTGTGACAAGCTGCACTGAAATGCCACATGAGGAAGGCCATGTGGAATTGCAGGACACGAGGTGGACAAGTGCCCTCTGTCCCAAAGAGAATTCTGTCTTTAAAGGTATTTCCTTTACACTGTGTGATCTAAGACACTTAGCTCTCTTTCAGACTAAAACCCAAAGATTTTCAGCAGATAGACTAGATCTTCAATCCAGAATGCAATAATATCTAAGTGGAAACATAATACTTGTCCCTTTTATTTATATAGTTCCACCCTTAATCCAAAACTTCATAAAAAAAATTCTCTCAGAAGCTAAAGAAACAAATGAGAACATTGACTTCTGTTGAATGAAACTCAGAAACAGTACAAAAGTGGCTGTGCCATTCTCACTTAGGTTTCACAAGTCCTGTAACAAAGTCTAGGAGTAAGACAGGACTGGTAAAGTCAGTTTTCCAAGGAACGCTTGGACACAACTGAGGCAACACAACAGCTTGTCTGCTGGTCTGCACAGCCAGGCAGGAGAGAAAGGAAAAGCATTTGCTGGATTGCATGTGTTTGACGGAGCCTTGAGAGCACCATGTCCTCTGGGACCAACTCCTTTTCCCTCAAAGGGGTCTGATCTATTTGCTTCATTTTCACACACACAAAAATAAATAAAATAAAATAAAATAAAGCAATGTTTCTGCAATGCAGACCTGGAAGCAGAACTGTATTTTCATATGTTCTTTATCTACACAGTATATTTAAAAGGACAATGACAGATAGCAAACCTCTTGATAACATTTTTCTGGACAGTTTATCACTGGATTTTTCCTTTTCTGATTCATCTTTTGCAGGTTTTTCTTCTTTTTCAAAGGACTGTGACAACTGGATCTGAATTTTCTCCTGCCAAAAGTAAAAACCAGTCACCACACAAATCATTTCAAGCAATACCTGCAGAAGAACTGCTCTGTACTATATTACCTGCAAAATAATGAAGTAACAAAAAAAAAATTGTCTTCATATTCTTTTTAATCCCACACGTGCTCTGTGTCACTGTGCAATGAAATTATTTATTAGTAAATAAAAAAGTAAAGAAAAGGCAGAGAAAGGACCGCACACATTTTAGATTTACACACACTTCCAGGCCCTGAATGCTAGTGCAAAATGAATATAAACTATCTTGCTTCATACACATAAGAAAGTATTCCAGTTTTACAGATGTATAAATTTTATACAGCTTCTATATTTCAGTAATGCATCATCCACGATGCTTTTCCCCTCATTCATTGTTTTTTACTATGAAAGCTTGTGTCAAGTTTCAATTTGGTTTATACCAAGAAGAAAAAAAAGTTTCCATCTAAGACAGACCAGCACTTTCCAGAGCCACAAAAAGTAGCGGAAATATTTCCAGTACAATATATCAAGGCAAAACTTGCAAACCTGTCATCAGGGCTTAGATCCTTAACTTCCTGTGTATTTCGACAGAGAAGCTTTTTGTGCAATCATCTCAAAATCCCTGTTTTTATACAAGCAGGTGAACAATCATAAAATCTGTTTCTTGAACACAGAAAAAGAGTTTCCCTTTGAAATTAGTGACACAATGGTTCCCTGCAAACTGCAGTGAAAGACTGCAGTTTGTTTTTCCTGCTTTACTCTTTCCCAGGATTGTTGGTGAAGGGCTGACATCCTTCAGACAGCAAAGCCGGGGAGGTTTGGAGTGATGGAGAATCCGTGTCTGAGTGACTCCAAAAGCAGGACTGGCAAAGTCCTGTCAGAGACTCCCCTGTTACCTCTGAACTCCCCCATATGTCAGTTCTGCTCTCCCAGATGCCAGCTGAGTGGATGCTGTCACCTAACCATCCCGAGGACATCTGACCCTTCCCAACCCAAAGATCCTGCCCCTCGTCCATTGCTGCCCATCCCTCTCCTGCCCTGCACCTGATCCTTTCCATGCAGACCTTGCTCTTCCTTCAAACCCTTTCTCACCTGCATCCAGGCACTCACTGTGAACTTCTCTCCTCCTGTGTCATTGCACAGGCTCGACCTCACCCCTGGAATCTGGCCAGAGTTAAATATAGTCTGGATTCTCCAAGGCTGGAGCCTGTTCCACATGTCCACCCTGAGCCATTCCTGCCTGTGCAGCACAATGGGAGCCCTGCACGGATCCCACGGGGGTCAAACAGCGCTTTCCATCAGCAGCTTTGGAGCAACAACATCTTCCAACGAGGAAAAAACGTTCACTGGTAGTTTTACCACCTCTGCCTTTGAGAGATTTTCCCCCACACTACATGTTCTAATTAAACTTAGGAATTCATGAACACCCCAATCCAGCACGACAGTGTGAAGACTTCTCAGCTTGTGATATCCTCCATAACCACATCTGATAAATACCATCACAGGCACTAGTAAGGAACTCTCTTGTGGAATTCTTTCCTAGTCTTGAGCATTCCTTACCTCATAAACCTGAATATAATTCAAATGAGCAGTTTACTGTCACTCCAAAGTGCATTACAATCCCTGTTCATCCAGGAGCCGTGTAACTGTTATTTGAAAAAGAAACATGTTTCTGTCTTAATAAGAAATTATTCCTGACCATCCACCTGTGTGTTATCCTACCTTTTACAATAATATTCTACAAAACTAGCAGTAAATTAGGGAAATTTTCATAGTCTGATGTTCCTTCACTAGAAAACTGACTGAGTGCATGTTCTAAACTCATCCCCAGTCAATGCACACAGCAATGGTTCAGTCAAAGGATCTCAGCAAGTAATGATTGTCATGCTTCTTTCCCCAACAGGAGCTAAAAAAGGAATCACCATCTGAACAGCCAGTTCTGCTACTACACCAGTTCTACTTCAAAGTGTGATACACCAGAACTGTGCACCAAAGGGCACTTTCTTGTGATTTCATGCTATAAAAACTGTAGCATCTAATTAAATATGACCTACTTGACTGCAAAGCTGCCGAGAAATCTTTTAACTTCTCTTCCCCTGTAAAACTCTCCTAATCCCATCCTGTTTGCAGCAGGTCTCTGCTGGCATTGGGACTGAGCAGACTCAGATCACCCATCGCAAGCCCTCACTGTAGCAGAGGATATTGTCACCAAATTTTGATTAAACAAGAAAAAGCAAAGCAACCCCTCCCCCCCAAACAATGAAAACCTGATAAATTCTTCTATCTTAATACATCTGGGAAAAAAAGCTGAGAATCAGGAAACATTATGGAATATTTCTCAAACTCTGTGTTCTGGGGTCTTGGCTTTTTACCAGCAATCTCCAAAGCCAACACCATCCTGAATTTAAATAATCAATAGAAACTAACACGACAGACCCTTGTCTTCTCCTCCCACTCACCCTCATTTGGGTTGTTTTTTTTTTTTTCTAAATAAAAAAGGTCACTCACATAAAGATTTACTTACTTGGAACCCACAATAATAACTGTCATTCATATGAAATGGATCATCCTTTGCTAGTGCTTGTACTTGCTATTGGAGTGCACAGTGTCAGAACGACCCAACATTTAGGCAAGGGATGGCAAGAGAATAGTTACTGTATTTACAAAGATAAAAGATCAAATGTATCAGTTACGTTCTTCCTCTCACAATAAATGTGTAAGCTTGTACTTTCACAGCACCTTTTAGTAAAGGACTGCCAGTGCTTTTTAACAAGGATTAACAATTTGTGAGGCTCTTACCTGGGTTTCTCAGTGAGGAACAGTATCTTATTCCCTGTTGCAATTACTCAGGAATATAGAAACTCATGTATCAGAAAATAGTCTGCTCTGCTCCAGAGAGTCTCTTTGGTCCATCCCCCATCACAGCCTTAAAAGAGGAGCAGCCAGCAATGGCAGCAGGGACTTGCTGAAGTGTCTTCTACACACACCTGTGTCAGAACTTGGCCCTGCTGGAGCTGCTGCACACACTGGGGCAGCTGATGGACAGTCGCAGGCACAACTATAGAGTTATGTCAAAACTCACACCAGTTCCTAGTTGAGTACACGCATTTTTCATCCTATCAAGGCTACACTTTCTAATAATCAAAAACTGGGATTCTTCAAATATCACCAGCAACATCAACATGATTTTTTCCCCCCTGTGTCTTAAAACCCATTTTAAGTATTAACACAAAGCTGGGAGCCACTTTTCAGTCACAATCTCTGATAAACAACAGAGCAGTGACTCTTGCAGCAAGGGGAAGTGCCACAGAGGTGACTTCCCTGCTGCCAGGGAGGACTGTGCAGGGCAGTCTCTCCCTTCTTGGAGACACTGCATGTCCCAAGCACAACTAATGCTTCAGACTGGGGGACCTGAGACAGCCAGCAGCTGACTGGTGCTTATGGAAGCACTCTTCCGTGCCTTCCCAAAGACTGTTTGGGAAACAAGGCAAAACGGGTGAAGAAATTGCCTGTGCGAGTTGTTACAGAGGGCATGGAAGACTTGTGTCCCATAGGATGTGCACTCCAGCATCAGAACTTGTAACAAATTCCCATTCTAACCCTCTAACAAGCATTTCTCCACTCTACAGGGAAGAACTAAATTTGTTCTCACAATCACTTGCACAGCTATTGGGATTCATAAGCTATTTCTTCCACATTACTGCTTCCAAAAAAACCTCACAGCTAGATCTAATTCTGCTTCTGAACAGGCAATTTGCTTTATGGATTCCTTTTGTACCATCTTACATGATCACAATTCAATTCATTCTGCAGAACAGGCCTTTACCTCCCTCCTACAACCACAATAATTCCTTTCCACAACCACCTGGCAGTGCACAGCCAAGGACAGATTCCCAGAGGACTTGGGAACAAACGCCATCTGCAGAGAACACTTATTACAAATGTCTGATTTTAAACCACTCAATGCATAGTCTTGCACAGTGCTGGAGGCTGGAAAACCCTAATGTTTGAAATACACCCTGGATGAACCATCCACCAAATCCGGGTTCTGTCTTCTTGTAATTGCCTGCTGTGACTGAAAAAGTTAAATCCCACTGCTTCAGACTAAACAACTCAGCCTCAACTAGATCCCCCAGTCTATTATCTTCCACAAAACATTGCAACAGCGATGTAAGTCACTGTAAATAGCATTAGCTTTTCTCTTGGCTTTTAATCTCTTGCTCTGCAGCCTGTACCAGTCTATAACTTAGATTTTCATCAAATTAGCAGGCCTGGTTTCTGAATTTCCCTACTCCACTCTTCAAATCGTGGTATATTACTGAAGGCCTACAAAAACACTATTTTCTTGATTTTCCCCAAGAAAAAAACCAAAACCCAAACCTAGATACTCTGTGCTTCAATCCTAAAAGAATTTTAATTACCTTGACAAACACCTACATGAGTTCTCCATGCCTGTTCTTTCCCAGAAGTGAATTAACCACTCCCCCAGCAAAACCCCCTCACACCTGCTATTCTACTGGTTCCTTCTGAACAAAAGTGAGTTCTCACAAAAAGAGAGTTTAGAAGCTTCTCAGTAACAGCAAAGGATCATTTCAGTTTTGACAGGTGTGAAAAAACAGCAGCACTTTGATGGCCTCATTCATGCACAACAACCTAAAGCCAGTAATAGGATTTTGCTCTGAAGATACAGACTGGTATAAAGGTAAAGTCAGGTAAGCTGGACTTTGTTTAAATTCTCTCAAGTATTTTTACATATTTTGTTCAGCCTGTAGGAACTTCTTTAGGTCTGTTACGTCATCCTAATACGTTAGTCTTCAGACGTTACACAGCCACCAGCAACTGTGGCTGACATGGAGGAATTCAGCTACAACACCAGAACTTACAACTGTTTCAACTTCCTAAATACAAAAAGCTGATAAATCGTGCTCCATACTAATCACAATGTTTCTGGCTTACTGATTGCAGACAGCACTTGAGCAGGGCAAGAGCCCCTCAAGTGTACTGTAAGACTAGAAAGTTAACCTAACAAATCCCCTCTGCCTGTCCCCAGATATCAAGCAGTAGAGTCAGCAAAACATAACAGCAGCAAATTCTTCATCTGACATCATCACCTCTCTTAGAGCTGTATGAAAAAAAAATTAAACCCGGGTGGTGCCCACATATTTAAAGAATACCCAATAGATTTTCTTTTGAACAAGTTACTTGAAATTGTTTCAGAAACTTCAGTAATGTGTTTTTTTACCTGGAGGTCCTGTGATATTTCAGCTGTGGGAGGTGGTGGATACTCTTCACATACAGCAAGGCTCCGAACTAACTTTAACTTTGTGTTTGACTGAAGGAAAGTATGTAAAATTAAAAACTATGGCTTATAAAAAGTTATATAAATACACCATAAGCCGTTATTTTTCCATTCATTTTATGTAAAACAAAATGGCTGAAAACTGCATTTTTAATATTTTCAGTAGAATAAATAATTCCTTTAGGATGAAAACACCCAAGCAAATTGCAGCTTTTGAAGGCACTACCAGCACAATAGAGCACATCTAATGAAAAGTAAATAAAAGTGTTTGGGAAAAGTGTTTCTCTCTATAACAATAAAAAGCCACTAAAAATATGAAGGCAAATCACAAAAGCGGACAACTAGGCACGACAAAAACCCAACAGAATAAAACAAAGCTACGATGCCAGAAAACAAAACTAAAGGCACTTTCCACAAAGTAACAAAGCTCCCCAAGCATGAAGGGCTCCCTCTGCATGCCAACACAGGGCTACTGTACCTTGGACCTCTTTGCTGCCTGTCCAAAGGACTGCAGGGGCCGCTGGACAACACAACAGAGAAGGGTGGGTTAAACTCAACGCACAAGTGTGGTAACAGAAGTCTGTACAAGAGAAAGCTTTGACAGTTATCACTGAGAATTCCATGGCAGGAACAGCAGGTGCTTTGGGCTGCAGGATTATACCCTCTCCCGCTTTCATCGGGCCTTGGTTTCCCTTCTCCGTTAACCAGGACTACAGCAGGAAGAAAGCATTACTCTGCTTCAGCAGGATCCAAGCAGTTCACTCTCTCAGCCTGCTCCCACATTTTAAATTCTTGTGTCCTAATTTCCTGGGCAACATCACGTGTTTTTTATAAATTTTTTTCTTATTCCTGAAACCTACCTGGAGAAATGATCATTGGGGGGAAAAAAAAAAAAAAAAAGCATTGCCTCTACCAGGGAACAGGTACCAGCTGATGACCCACCACAAGCAGCTTAAAACACATTGAGTTTTCTCCTTTTATCTTGGGATCTATAAAAGTATATTTTAAAATGAGTTATTGGTCTTTTTTTCCCCTTTCATTTAATAACTTACTGTGCATTAATATGCTTTTTCTCCTCCCAGAGCCCTTTTAGTACCTTATTATGCATTAATTTGCTTTTTTTCCTCCCAGACCCCTTCTTGTATTACTACTGTTCCTTAAAAAAGAAAAGATTACCAGACTCTTACTACAGGATGTACGATTGAAAGGTACATTTGAACCAACAAAAGCATTTAACAATCTGTTAGCTGCACAGTGAAAACTAACCCAACCCTCCACGCCAGTGACACAGGAATAGAAGCACTTAGAGTGGCATCACATAATTTAAGTACTGGTTTCCCTGGAGAAGTAAAACTCAGGAACAGAGAAGCCTTTAACAGAACTGGTTTTAGTGAGCACAGGCCTAATGTTTGCAAGGAATAGTGGTAATATAATTTCAAATGTTGTTAAATGGACAATATTTCCTCCTTTCAGAAGGAAACTAAATGGAAACTCCATTGGAAAGCTCCCTGAAGCCAGCCCTCCTCAGGAGATGTCTATCAAGTGCCTGAGTTTCTCAGCAGGATGTACATGTTGCTGAAAAGCACACCTGGCCTCCAGCAGAGAGCTCTGGACGTAAGGCAGAGCTGCTTTCTCCCTTGTTTTCCTCAAGTCCTGAATTTCTATTTTGGGTGTTGCAGCAGCTCAGCTGAGGAGCAGCAGAAGGGGAGCTCATTTCAGCTCGTTTCACTGCGTAACAGCATTTTAAATAGCTGCACTGAAAACTAACTGAACTCATCAGCAGCTTTTCAAAGGAAGCTTGCTGGGGTTCTGAGCAGCAGAGACAGTTCAAATGCTTCCAGACCTGGAACCAGACTCTGAGTTTTGCTGTTTCCATACCTGGAACCATATGGAGACTTGGAGTTTTGCTGTTACCTGCAAAATACTTTTTTCCTTTCCATCATCCCAGCTGAAAGCATTCCCTGCATCCTGAAAGCTGGCACTCTGCACATCCCTTGCAGAGTTCCTGTTACACCAAGCTACTGAACTTTCCAGAACTGGATGATTTCCCAACCTCCTGTGGATTACTCCAGCCTCAATTACATGAGGTGCATTCAAATCCAGTAGTGTAAACTCGAAATCACATCAGGACTACCAGCAGAGTCCTCAGTTCACTGTCCAGAAGCAAAAGAATCCACACTTGGACAATTATTTGTCTTTTGCAAAATTCTGGGAGCTTTGAAGCCAGCATATAAACCAAAAGAATATATGGAAGCAAACACCCCAGATCCACCATTTGAGGGGGCACAGCGGGGAGAAACCAACTTAGTTATACAGGGCATCAGACACTTTACACCAGCCGAACAGAATTCCCAATACTGTTAACCAGAACTTGACACACAAGCTACTGCTCACTAATTAGATAAGTCACACATTTCAGTTATTTTTAAGACTGATTAAAAAAAAAAAAAGCAGCAGAGAAGAGATTGTTGCTGGAAAGGAGAAACCATATTGTAATTAAATTCAGTCAAGATCTGTACAAAGCATAGATCTCTCCTCACTTTACCTCAGTAAAGTCTCAGGAATCCACTGCAGCCAAAACTCCAGTTTCACACCCCATAAAGTGAAGCAAATGCCTCAAAATTTAAACGAGATATTGAAATGGTCCGGTATCAAATCTGAATTCTTTGTAAGAATGTTTTAAATTAATGCAGTTTTTATATTTCAATGACAATGGGACAAGTTCAGTTGTACATTCCTTAAAGTGTTTTACATGTGTTGTTAGCCTCATCTTCTGTTTTGCTTGGGGAATTACAGTTGTGTTTCCAGTTTGGAAAGCCAACACTGACACTGTCAATTTTTTAATGACAAGTGTTTGCAACCTCTGGACAAGAAGTCAATCAAGGCAATACAGGATATTCAGGGCAGTAAACTACTGGAATACCCTGGTGCTCAGTTTCATGAGCACCTGACAGTTTTTAGTGACTAAACCAACACTAACAACACTGGGGGGCCACTGTCAGAAGGAGATTCTCCCTTGATTGAAAGGACTCAAACCTCAAGGTTCCACATGAGACAAGTCTCATTCCACCCATCATATCCAAACTCGTCCAACACTCCTGTGACAGGTGTGGATTCCTGGCTTTCCCATGTGACTTTCAGGATGCCAAAACATGAAATACAAGCCTCCACATCCAGCTGTAACTGTGAGCAATGAGCACCACACACTTGCTGGGTAAGAAGCACTGGGATAATAAACGGCCAGCTGGGACAGCTCACGTGGAACAGGCTGATGGTGTGAGGCCTGGGCCTGGAGGTACCAACCCCAAAGTCCTGTCACTGCACTCTCAAAACATGAAGATAACTGGGCACAATCCCGTGATTCCTTTCTTGGACAGAGGATAACACCATTTCCGCTGGAATTCCAGGACAATAGGCAGCCAACGCATGTTGTAGCTGTTAATGAACATTTTTTCTCTCTTCAGACCCATGAATTTTAGTTCTGTCCTAATTTCTCTGCATTTACTAGGTTTTGCTCCTACAGAGCATCTTTATGTTCCCCACTTGTGAAAAAGAATTTATAGCTAATTTAGAACATGCAATCCTTGGTGAGTGCAAATTAAGCAATTTCTTCATATTTGCAGCTCTCAAAGACTTTTACTGCCTTGAGAAAACACTGTGTTAATGAAAGCCCTATTTATAGTCATTATGGGCATGATTTCAAGACAGTGTTTAAAAGCAAGTATTCCAAATAATTGCATAATGAAAATAATGATTAGGTTCTCGTCTTTAAAAAAATCCCCACAAACACAACCACTTTTAAGACCAACTATTATGCTACATTTCCAACTGCATAATAAAAAGGGAAATAAGATAGCATTTACCAAACACATGTAATCATATACATCCAGGCTTGCAGTAGGAGCATTTGCCTGCTTTGTTTTTTCCCTAATGGCCTCACCAGATCACACACATTAAATGCAAAGGAAAGATGTGGAGCTGTTACAGATCTTCCTCCATCATCCCTGTGCTGTCTAAACAAGCTGCATAAAACCAGGGCAGGCACAAGATGGCAAAGTCAGACGTGTGAAAGGCTTTGTGAAGGAGCCCTATTTCTGAAGCACCATTTGGACGTTTCTGAGGACAGGCACAACATGACAAACCTGAACAAAAGGTGTTCTGAGGACACTCAGTTTTTCAACTTTCTGCTCAATTACGTCTCAATTTTAAGTGCACTTAAGGGCTACAGTCCTAAGCACCACAGACAGCTCTGTACCACTGAAGGAAAGAGCGGGGTGGGCTCTGGTTACTTGCTGTCCTCCATCCGTGAGCGGGGACAGCAGTTTTCCATGACACAGCACAGGATGACTGATGGAAAAATAGCTTCAACATTGGACATGGAGGCAGTTCAAGAGTAGAGAATCTACCTGATCATTCACCTATTTAGAAGTATTATGTCATGTATTTTGGAGACAAAGAAAGGTAAATCCTGACAAGGCCAAACCAGGTGGGGAAGAGGCAAAGAAAGGCTTCAGAGAACTCAAGCAGTGAAACAGAGAGAGCACCCAAGGTTTGTGCCAATAGGGAGGGAAGAAACTTGTAGAAAGAGAGGTGTCAAGTTGCCAAGCAAAAAAATTAACCAAATTCCCCCAAAGGACAGGGATATCTGTGTAATTAGCATAAAACAAAATCAAAATTATACTCCCTAATACAACATTTGCCTTGCCTATCTTATATGGGAGATGCTCACAACTCTGTATTCATGCTCCGGCCTCCATCCATTCTTCCTAGAGGCTTTTATGTTTAGTAAAAGAAATATTCCTAATAATAACAAGCATAAGGGACTATCTTGCCAGATAAATTCAGATCTTTAATTTGTTGTCAATATTTCCTGACACTTTGCGCTTATAGTGGATGATGTAGCCTGTCCCACCACTCAAGGGCAAAGGCAACACACTTCAGACCCTGTATTCCAACTAATTCCAAATGAGTGTGTTGTCACCTGACCTGGATAAGATTAACAGGTGGGAGACAACAGTGACTGGTGAACCAAAACTTTTCTGACCACAAAAACTACCATAGTGCTGCTGTGCATGTTCACGTGAGTGTCTCTTATTTCTGATGTCATTTAAATACACTTGAACCTCAGTTCAGATATGACAATCCAGAAATCTCTGTATCAATTACACTACTTTTGCACTGCTTAAAGAAACTGGGAGTGCTGGCCACGTCCTCTGATTAGATATTTATCTCATTCACAACAGCAAATCAGTTACAAATGCACAACCCCTCAAAATAATCTGGAATTTAGAACCACAGTTACATTTCAAAACATAATCACCAGTTTCTGAACTGTGAAGATCCAGAAACATACTTGAACTCAAACCATGTTAAGATTAGACAGAGGAAAAATCACAGCCTGTTTCTTCCTTGGCTGTGAAGAGTCAGAAATCAAGTGATAACTGTGCTCAGGAGTATTATTGTAGTTTGCCAATAGGTATTAAACCTATTCTACTGCTAGTGAGGAAAGCCAAACCCAAATCCCATCCAGCTCCCACCCCAACCCACCCTCTAATACACTCAATTAGCATACAGAAGAACACAACAAATTCTAATGAGCTTCTGATAATGTTCTCTAACATTTCTCAGCAAATACTTCGCTGTTTTTCCCACCACCACAGTAACATTTAAGCTGCCCTCACTGACAAGTAGTGTGTTCTGTGGAATTTCATCAAACTACTAAATCACCCATTAGTTAAAAGCTTGCTGATTGCTCTACTGTTCCACACAGATATTTTACTACGGACAATCCAAAATGTTCACAATTTAGTATAAAGCATGCTTTCAATGAGAACTCCTCAAATACATGACACACATATTTGCACCAGCGGCTACCACAGTACAAGTGACATTAACTTCTACTGATTTCCCCTATTGCAAAGGGCTTGCTCACATCAGCAAGGTTCCACTTGGTAACCGACTGCCTTCCACTCTGGAAATCTGCACCCTCAGCCTCCAAACTCAAGTTTTTAATGACGCTGCTGAGGCAACAGGAATGTTCCAATTCTAGTGGAGACTCCTGGACACAACAGTGCCGACAGCACTGAGCACAGACGCCGGTGAAGCTGTGTCCATCAAACAGCCTCCAGCACGGTTACTCAGTCCCTTTGGCCACGGAGATAACTCTTCCAGCCACCAGCCCTCAAATCCTGTGCAGCACCCAACCAAGCAACAGCCCCCCTGCCAAACCCACAGCTCCTGGCAGCTCCAACAGGTTCATTCCTCTGGACTCTCTGACTGGGGGGGTTTATTTCTTATTTGCCACTTGAGTCTCATGCAAGTTTCCACACCACAATTTGCTGAATGAGATTTGTTAAATGAGGAAATGTGAATGAGATTTTTCCAAATTACTGAACTGTATGAAAATAAATAAACCTTAAATTAATTTTTAAGGCTTGCCTCTGAGATATTGCATTGATTAAAGGAAATACCAGCTCAGCCATAATGCCACCCGCTTTTCAGTAGCAGTTATTTCTCATGTTACAGGAGAACTATTTCATTTCAAGGATTTATTTTTTTCCATAAAATTATCTATTTACACTGATGTCAGCCTTAATAAAGCCAGCAGATATTAAAGTGTAAAACTATTGTTATTGCAGGGATCTACAATATTTATTTGAAAGCATTTTAACATACAGATAAAGTTTACTTCACTCAGTGGAGTATTGAATTGTTAGTCTTGAACAAAACTACTCCCCAAAGAACCTTTTACTCAATTCACAATAACAAAAATCTAATAAGTGCTGTCCTGGTTTTGCAACCCACAAGAGAATTCCCCATTTCCCAGTCAGGATTTTTAACAGAAAAGTGTTCAGTCTTAACCCACAGATACAAAATTCTTATAGACAACTAGATTTTGTAAAACACAACCTTCTGTGCTTTCATTTAGGAATCTGGCCCATTTTCTAGGTTGTGTCAGAAATTTTTAGCTGCTTTCCTCAACTCCTCCTCATCTGAGCTGCTTACAGTCCTCAGGGAGTAGGTGGGATCCTCAGCCAGGAGTGAGCTACCTTGTCCCACGGGAAAGAGACCCATCTCCCGGGACTCTGGAGCATAAACACTAAACTAAACCTCAGAGGTATCAAATCTGCTGCCACAAATTCCCAACCCACCCTTATCAGGGTGTTCTCCATTAACACAAGGTGTTTTCACACTGTCTCAGCTCCTTCTCACTTGAAATGTGATGCCACGACTCCTTTACAGGTACATCTCCCACCTGCAAAGGCCATTCTTTATATGAATCATGAGGACTGTCTTTCCTGCTTGAAAGCCGTGCACTAAAGCTGTCAAGCAGTGAAGAACAGAGGAAAAGAGAAGGCATTCTTAAAAATGTCTGATTCATCTTTACAGGAGGGGAGAGGAAGCAATAATCATCCCACTCACTTCCCTAACACCAGCCAGGTTTTCCTAACCTGTACCAAAGAAACACCTTAGAGGACAAAGAGAATGGAGAAGAACAAGACACAGATTTATTTAACATGATACACTAGTGAAAAATGAAGGGAAAAGCTCCTTACCGGCATATTGTTCTTGTTATCAGGACAATTCTCATCCTTCTCCGCTGGAATCTGCTCCTGACTTCCTGATTTTAGAAGGTTTTCAACTGGGTCTGTGTCTTTAAATTCAGCTTCTGAACCCTTCATTGCATCAGTTTCATCTTTTACAGTGAGAATATCAGACATCCTCATTAGAAAAGGTTATTTTAAAATTCTACAAGAAATATGGAACCTTTAGGACAAAGAAAAAGTGGATCATTGAGTCATTTAAAATGAATCAAAAAACCCCACCCATACCTAAACAGCTCCCCAAAATAAACACCATTTTTCTGCAAAAAGGATCTTTTTCCTGTCTTGTATTAGAGGAATTGATTTCTTTTTAACCACTTTTATCAAGAGGCTGTAAGAGCAAACATCTCTAAAACAAGAATTACAAGCTACAGGAACTACTGGATAGCACTCACAGATTTTTCTTTCTCTATTTTAAAAATAAACCCTGAACATTCAGATACTCCAAATCAAAGTAGGTTCCAATAGAAACAAGGGAAGATTTTCTGAAAGGAAAAAAGAATTATATATAGATTTATTCTAAGGGGGTTGAAAGTAATTAGATGAATCATAATTCCCCAACTGTGCAAAAAATAATAAATTTCATTAAAACTTTTAAGTTTTATTGTTCCCAGATACTTCCTGCATTCAGAACTTGTGCAGTTGGTATCTTACCTACTAAATATAGTGAAATTAGTCTTAATAAAATTAAGCATTTTCTCAAAAGCAACAAAGAAAGAGAGAGACAGATTTGGTGATTAGACTAATAATAACCATTATCAACAACTATAATTTACAATAATAATAATAATTTTAAAAGCTCTAGAAAAGATGACTAAATGTTGTAACAGAACCACCCCAAATTTTCCCTGTAAAACAAGAAACATAAATTCTTGTCACTACTCAGCTACAGTGCAAGTAAAACCAAGAATTTCCCATTTCTTAAAAGAAATAAAGAGTAAGATCTGAATGATTCAAATCATTCAGAGGAAACAAATAACGATCAAAGAACATTGTAGAAAAGTCTTACTATCTCATTTAGTACCTGATACGTCCTACAGTTTGGGGATTGAGGTCTTCCACGAAGATAAAATAGAATAATCCGAAGTTCCTTTTCACAGTTGTCAACCAGGATGTCAGTTGGAATGAACCATCTGGAATCTGGCAGGAGGAGTCCCATGTCCCTATCCCCAGTGTAGAGTCCTGGACAGAACTACGTGGTCTTGAATCAGCAGGAACATCCCTTTTGAATGCCTGAAAACCAGCAAAGGAAACACATTACACTTCTACTCATTGTGGGAGGGGAAGGGGAACTTGGTGACACCCAAAAGCTTAAATAGTCATTTTAAGGAAGAAAATTAAAAAATAAGAAGCCATAGAAGAAAGCAGCTTTTGTCACACCCATCTCACTCGTCCTGTGCAGCAGCAGTGACAGTTTTCCTTAGAACACCAGACATTACAGAGTTAAAAATAGTCATAATAACATTTTGCTGGCATTCCTGGTGACACTGTTCCTATAAACAAGCAGGTGTCTTCCCAAAGAGGCAGAAATCCGCAGCCCCGCGGGTGTGGGGGAGTGACAGGCCATGGAAGCTCCCAAAGCCCTGTCAGTATAACAGCATTCTTTTCTTCGTTGTAGTTAATAGTCTGCATAATCCGTATTTTAGGCAACTTGAATTACAGAAGACAGTTTTATTTTACTCAGCAAAATAACGGCCATTGGATGAGGATTTACACAGTTTTACAAAACTGATAATGCTCCTTCTTCCCTCTTTTTCAGATTTGCTTCTCTGAGGAAGAAGTAACCCCACCCTCCCCAAGGCAGCATTGGAGGTAGAAGGCAAGGGCAGACCTCCCATGGCAAAGCAAAGGTAAGTCCAAGATGGTTTTCCCAGACAATCCACATGCAGATACTAAGATTTGTGAAGAAGCTCAGGTTAACAACCTTCACTGTAAGCAGAACTTGAATAGAGATGCCATTTGATTCTGTTGCCTGATCTACGATTTGTACTGTACTTAGATAAATGTTAAAAAATATGACATGCTGAAGACAGAAAAAAAATAATCAAAACTCAAAACGTGTCTGTCCAGGTGCAATTCTAATACTGGAAAATAAGTGTAATTTAATTATGCCCTACACAAGTCACAAGTGTAGTAACTGCAATCAACATCTTGAAGTTTTTCCTTAATCCCATCAAATTCACTAAGAGCTCCTGACTCTTTGCAACACCATTTTCAAACTGTCCCAGCATCCTCAGTTACTAAAACTGCTGCAAACATATTGCCTGCCTATGCCAATCCAGACAACTATGCACAGGAAAAATGTCCTTATATTTCCTACACCTACCTAACTGCAAATCAGCTTAGAACTTGTTCTGGACAGATTTTTCCTTGCAGACAGATTTAAAGCCGCAGATTTGGTGCTATGTAACCTACAGGGAAAGGGACAGAGCTGAGGAAAAGCTGCACAGTTTCAATTCACACATAAATATCTAGTTTTTGGGTTCATGGAATGTGCCTATTTTGAGTCAACTAGAATCACCATATGTGCATCCACGAATAAATGCTTCGGATTAAGAGCAAAACACACATAAGAGAAAAATGAATCTTTGCTTATCTGATTTTTTAAATAATAACAGCCACAGATTCACTGTAATTGATAATGCAACCTTGTGTTTGTGACTCACAGCTGTGAGTTGTAAGTTCTTGGGTAACAGTCCCTGAAGTTCCCTTTAATCCAGACAATTTTTATAGCTGAGATAATCTTGTTCTAGTTTCTAAAATGGCAAAAATTGGATTAAAAAAGACTTCAGGAATTTTATGTGCTGCAGTCTGAGCGGAAGGGCAAATTACAGACCATCCTTACGAATCTCAGCTCTTTCACCTCCCCAAAAAGTTTGATGTTAATTTACCGTGTCCTGTGAAGGACAGAAAAAAGGAGAAAGAAGCAGGAAGGCTCCTTAGGAGCAACCCTACTGTCTGGGGAGGAAATCGGTTCTAGTCAGCAAAGTGACTGACTGACACCAAATCCCAGCCCTGGCCACAGACTGGACTGCAATACAGACCAACCAAAATCTGCAGCTTTTAGCTAACAAGAGGGACACAATACCTCCGCCCTAAAATTATCTGAACAGGGAAAGGACTGAGTATCACTTTTCGTGTTAAAAGTTCAAACAGCTCACAACAGATCCCGTGAAAAGAGCCTTCTGATTTTACTATAGTTTAGAGGTGACAAAAATAAGCATAGAGAGGAAGTTACAAGGACTTGCATGTAAAAGTGGAGGGTAACATGTCACACTTATCTTCTTCGCCCTCATGGCCGCTGTCCCCATCTGAGCACTTAGTGCTGAAACGTATGCTTTTCCTCTTGTTCATCTGACTAGTAACACTATACACCCACCACTCATCTTAAAAGTCCAGTAATTCTCTTTCTGAGAAGTTGTAACCACTTTGTCTATGCAACTGTTCTCCCCTTTTGGGAGGGAAAATTGTAATTATGAGCTGTGAGTGAAGTCTAGTACTGCACAGGCAGATGCTTGTCAGTCAGCACATCATAGAAAGGTCAATGCTGTGCTCTTACTGCTTTCTTTTGCACAACCTGTGACAAGACAGGGAAAAAAGCTCATCCAGCAAAGCCATCCCTGAGTTTTATGATGGCAGCCTCCTGAATCCTGACACATGGAAAACCACCGGGTCCTTTGTGTCAGGTTCTGACGTGAAAATCATCATATGGAAACCCACTCAATTGACCTGTAATGAGTAGAGATATTTCTGGGAACAGGATCTACTCAACTTAATCCAATTTCTCTAATAGGCATCAAGAGTTCCATCTCCTTCTCATGGGCAGTGTAGATGGAGACAGGAAGCTTTGCTCTGCCCATGACGGAAGAAATCCAGTCTTTTTCTTTTAAAAAGAAGGTAAAAGATAGAAGGTGGTTTTTTTTGTTCTGTGTTAAAGTTGTTATTAATATAATTGTTGTAAAAGACCCCAGGAACAGCTGTTAAAATAACTGATATCAAAATCAGAGCAGGAAATTGGATTAGAAGGGTGGGGGATAAAAAAAAATAAATCTGCATTCAACACACGAAGTGGACACACTGTCAGTGGAGAGGTAAAATGAAAAGTTATTTCTTAAACAAGCTTCTGTTCACCAATACTTCAACAGAATTCCTGCACAGGCCTTAAGAGCATCCCTGGTTGTGGACAAGATCCACCTTATTTTTACCACGATTATGAGTTTACCCCTAACCTGGCAGTCAAAATTCTGCACTGAATTCCCAGTGAGATTTGTTGCAAGTCATTCCAAAATCTCCAGGCTGTACCTTGGTTTAGCTCCCAACATCTAGTCCCATGCAAAGCTCCACCTCTCCTCAGAATTTGCTTTACCTTTGTAATGTGAAAACTCGCCTTTATGCCTATACAGATGCCCAGAGGAAGCACAGTAGCAGGTTATTTTCTATGCTATTTATCAAATATTCCATTAAACTGATTATAATGATAATCCTCCCTAGAGAGAAAATATCAGGAAGGGGAAAAATGCATAAAAGAAGCTCTGCATTGAACAATTACCATTACTACAGAAAGGCTAGATTAGTATTATCCTGCTCAGAAGCAGCACTGTCTACTTAAAGGGAATCTACAAATCTACTTGTTTTTCTTTTGGGAGACCCGAGTTTTGTCTAAGGCTCATGTTATTTCAAAAAAATCTGTTACAGGAGGAGCTGCATGAGAAAAAAAACAAACCAAGAAACCCTTTCACAGCAGCTTAGGCAGCAACTCCCCCCATGGCTCAAGGGGAGGAACAGACTGACGAACACAACAGAGCCTGTGGGACAGTCCTGCCTTACCCCTGGAACAACGGTGAGGCAAACTTTCCTGGGATGTAGAAGTGCTTTATTTTTTTCCTGAGAGAAGTCAGGACATTTCCTAGAAAATCAGACCTTGCCACAGCAAGAGCTTTTTCCAGCTGTTTTTCACCTCAAGTACAATAAACATATTTATATGAGCACCATAACTTCAGGGCTCCTGTGATTAGAACAAATACCGGCTCTCCCCACCAACCAAAAACACTCATAAAGTTACATATGTTCCTTTGTTAGGACTAAAGGGGGGAATGTTTATGCCTTAAGCAGAAAGATGTCAATCAAAATTATCTTACCATTACATTAACACAAGCTATGGGTATAACCAAAAGTGAGTTACTGCATCCAGCTAGAACTGCTTAGTTCTCGAGGACCACAATCCACACACAGCTCTTGGGAACAATTAACTTTGGCAAGTCAGACACCCAAACCAAGAGAGAACTAACCTTTGTCTGAGAGCCTGCAGGTGAGTCCTGAGAAAAAGATGGACAACATGACCAACACCTATATTTGGAATGGATTAGTCCCTCCTGGGAAACTTTCCTTAGAGGAGAGGTGGGAAAAGGACCGGAGAAAAACTGCCTGAGGTGATAAAAGAGAGGAAAGGAGAAGAAAAAACCAAAACAAACCTCCACCCCAACCTTGAAAATCCTGACTTGGAGAGCAAGGGAGGATTCCTGAGGGAGCAACAATTCTGCTGCCACAAACGGCCCAGGCTGTGCTCGCAGGTGCTCCAAGAGCCATAAACTAGGGGCTGAAAACAGAATTTTGCTCGTCCTCTCTCAACCAGTGCTTCTGTGGCCCAGGCTGTTAAAAATCTACCACACAGGATCTGTAAAATGGAGCAGCTGATTTTAAGATTGCCATTCATTTCACAGAAAATTCAAAGCAGATTTGTACAATTATGAGAAGTAGAAGCTGGAATTATGCAGAGGCAGCTGTTCCCTTTTTCCAGAGAAAGCAACACTTTTCTTATGTCTAAAGTTTGAGACCCATTAAATGAGTAACTAGGGAGCCAAGTCTTGGCCTGCCTACTGCACTGTGATATTGTGCAGGTCTGGTCTTAATTATACGATTATTAATAACAAATAAATGAGAAATTGATCCACTTTTGAAGCATGAATCAAAAAGATTCCCTAATCTTGTTTAGATGTATGCACTAGAAAATGCTGTACGAGTGAATCCATGCTGCATTGACTCACATGCACTTAAATCAGAGATTTATGCTTTTCCCAATGCTATTTACCCAGGTTTGGAAGTTCTACATTAATCACTTAACAACTGAATGCTATTTACTGCATTAGCATTAGAAGATACTTCTTATTTGATTCAATTTACCATGCTACTTAGTAATCAGATTTTCAAAGAAGCAGTACAATGACAGATTAGAATACAAACACATAACGTGCAGTTACTCTACCTCTTCCAAAATTAATTAAGGACTGAATGTATCCTGCTGTCTCTGCAAGCGATGTCCTACTACCAAGTGTAGGCATCATTAAAAAATTAACTGGACAGAAATAGCACCAAATTTAGCAGAAGACATTTGCAGACTTTCTTGAGAAAAATCCCTCCAATTAGGACAGAAAATCCCACAATTGTGAGCCCAGTAAAAGGCTCTCACAGGTCCGCTCTGCAAGGAAAGACAGACTTAAAGCACCAGAACAAACCTGTCAAACACCCATTTCAGCCCTAAGCACACTCTGGTGTGCAGGTTATTATTTGTACAACAATAATGCTGCATATCAGAAAGAAAGAGTGAAACTTGCCCTCAGCCTTGTAGTTCATCACTTAAACACTCCTTTTCTTTACTGACACATTTTCATGCTCCAACCTCTGCAATACTTTTGAAGAACAATACAGTGCCCTTCTCTGTCACACCCAGGGCCCAAGATAGAACACTAGCACTGTTCATAGGATGGTTGACAGGCTTTTAAAGAGGACACCTTTCCCAGGAATAGGTGTGTGAGAAGCCAAGGTGTATTATTAGTAATTATCCCTCTCCCTCCTTTTATATCTTAAATTCTGAGCAATAATCTAAGGCTCTGTAATCCTGCCTCACCTTCTCCTGTGAGTTCACTCCTGAATGCAATAGGAATGCTTAGCTGATAGTGACAAGGAATAAGATAATTCCTTCAGGAAAGTAGCTGCATAAATGAGAATACAAATTTAACAATGAATTTAGAGCAGTCTTTTATTCTACATATTGATAGGAAACTGCAGCATTCAAGTACTTATGTAGAGTTTGTTCTTGTAATTTTTTTATCCATAAATTTAAAAAATAAAGCTTGAAATGTACACTGAATGAACTCTGCCACTGTAAAATGCTTCTTCAGAGGAACCTGGTCCTCAGGAGGGTTGGCTGTTCCACTCAGCATAAAGCGCTGTCATTGTCCTGTGAGTTCCCTTCCTGCACTTCACTTTGGACTGGTAGGATAATAACAATCAGAGGCAAGTACATCATAGGAATCAAAGGTTTCCTCGTGGAAAATGAAACAGTCCCCTAAATGTAATTCCTGCTACAATGGAACATGACAAAAGGGTTCTGCTCAGGTGTTTCCAGCTCACTATTAAATCTGGTAGGGTTCAGGTATTTTCCTTTTAATAATTTAGGAAAGGAAAGGCATACTAAGATACTGCCTAAGGAAAAAAAAATCCCACTATAATCCTTGTTTTGACATGGGGAGCTACACATGAAGAACAATGAAAGTCCAAGTTCCAACAAATGCAGGGTTTCTGATGAAATTACAGTCCTAGCATTGAACAATCTGTGGTGGATGGAAACCAACTTGGCTTGCATTTGCATATTGTTATTATAAAGCCCAGCTCTGTGGCCAGGCCACTCTCATTAAGGTAACTATAATAATCTCAAATGGTTTATACACTATTTAAAGTTGTAGCTCTATCAGGATCTGTTCTCACTTTTGTTTTTAAGCTTTATGGAGAGAGGGGAAAAAAATAATTTCCGAAACAGACCTTAAAACAGTTCCATAAACACAATTTTTTATATAATTGCCTCTTGGAGAGCATCTGCACAGGGCAGATGTACGTTGGCAGACAAAAGCCTGAACACTATTGCAGCATTAACCTTTCACAAATGCCAGACCTCAGAGAGAGCTGAGCTTTAGGTTAGTGCAAAACACATCTGTTGAGCGGCTCAGCGTCTCCCCCCCAGAGGACGTGCCTGTCTAAAGGCATGAGGGAAGAACTATTTAAAAAGCTCATGAAATCCAACATGATGTGTCTTTAGTTGTTGCCAGCACAGATCTGTTGGCCTGCGAGGTGAAAAATGAATGCCCTCCTCACATGACATTGCTGTAGCAGCAAAAGCTCTGCAGAAACAACTGTGCTGACGAAGACTTTGTTGGCTTGGCTTTCATCATTCAGAGAAACCCGACTGACAGCACAAAAGCTCCTCCTGGCTCTTGAGTCTCCTCTCTGGGAGCTCTGTGGCTGATCCTCACCCAGCTGTGTCCCGGTGCCCACACCAGCACCTCCCACAGCTTCCAGCCATTTCATCTGTCAAGCCACCCCCAAACCTGCCCTTTCTATCCCCAGGTTGTTTATATTCCATGCTCACCCATCATCCCAAATCAGCCCCTTTTGTCATCTTGTATATTTTTTCCCCCCACAATTTTTTCACTCATTTTCAACTCTGTATTTAGAAAGCTCCCAACAATTCCAGGCAGTACACTCCGTAATACCACACGGCACAAAACTCTGCATAAATCACCATATAATCTGTATCATATTTATCTATTTAATACCTTTAAGTCACAAAGTCAGTCAGGTGAAGGACGCAAAATTGAAGCATCTGCCTCTTTTCAAATATCAAATAGTCAGTTGTCCTATTAAAAATGGCTCTTAAAAAGGGCAGAAGAATCAACTGTTAATAGATCATTTCCTGAAGCTTCATTTCTAGTGTTAAAATGGAACAGGAGAAGAGTAACAACACACTTTTTCTGTGGCAACTGAAAAATCATTATTTTGGGAAAAAACAACTGGTCTTCCCTTTATGAGGTTATTGATGCTTATTAAATGTCAGAAGGTTTGTAGCATGATAAAGTATAGCCTGAGCTGCTTTAAAAACAACTAAATAAGAAAGATTAAAAACTTTTAAAATATTTTAAGCTGTCAGCTAACCAGAGGTATCTTCAAGTCTTTTCAGCTCAGCACTGATTAATTTTCCTTTATTAGAAACAGGACAGAAGTAACAGTACATAAATATTTTCATTTCAGATACAGTCAAAAAATCATCTTGCTACTTAAAACACTTCACAGAAAGCACATGACAACCACATGCAGAAAACATGTAATATCAAATAAAGTCCATGCAACCTACATGTCCTCACATGATACAGCAGCAAATTTAAAACCTCAAAATAGTCAAAGGTTGATTTTTTCCCCCAGTTATTTTAAGTAAATAAGGCAAAATGTTGCCTGTGACTATTTTCAGTGGATACCCTTCAAATAGCAGCTTTCCTAAAAAGACATCAATCTCCATTTCATTTAGCAAACAGCCGCTCAGAGCTGCACACAGCAGCTAGAAATTTTTTAGGCATAATTCAGGTTTTATTCTTAGAATATATAAGTTAACATTTTTCCATTGTATTTCCATCAATAACAACAGGGAAAAGTGTCTCTAGAACTGACACACAAATTTCCACAGCGGTAGGAGCAGACTCCTGGAGTCACCAGGACAGATTAAAGACTGTGCTCAGGGCCCTAAGATATGCTTTGACAGTGCAGAAACTTGGTAAAAATTATATGACTAATCTTCATGGAATCAAGTGTCATAATTTTTAACAGTCATCAAAAACTAGTTATCTCAACAAAAAGACATTTGCTCCACAACATAAGACAGTCACCAACATCCTGCATAGGAAAAGATCATTTTCATGTAGCCTTCTGTAAATACTGTTGCTGTTTTGATTTGAAACCTATTTTTCAGTCCAAAACTTATCTTTATAAAAAAAATTAATCTTACTTGTACTTCCTCACTGGAAGGGAGATAACAGTAACACTTAAAAAAAAAAGTCATGTTTCCCATTTTTGCTACCTTGGGAAATTGTCTTGTTTTAGCAGAGATACTTAGAATGGTTTTCCAAGCCCTGCACAAACAGAATACAAAGGAAATAAGAATTAGCAAGAATGCCATTATTAAATGAGAAGATACAAGAAAAAACCTTTTTCAAGTCAATGATTAAAGAAAGAAGAGATTTAGGGATGCTAATGACCTCTGTTGATTGATTAGGCCTAAAATGCCTTTTGTGGGAAAAGAGAAACCAAACACAAGCTACAATTTGCCTACGGACATTTTTCTCTCCTCTCAGTCAGTGCTCAAACATCCCACTGCAGCACCCACGTACCTGCCTGGCACTGGCACTGTGCTCCATGGTGCCGTCCCTGAGGATGTGCTTTCCATCCTCCCTCACCCAGGGCTCTGCCTGTGCCGCTGGAGCCCCATCCCAGGCACTGCCGGAGCCTGGGAGACAATGGCAAAGCCACAGCTGGGCACCGCTGCCGCTGTCACTGTCACCCAGGGAGGCAGCCCGGGTGCCCCTGCACTGCACAGCCACCCAGGGAGTGCTGCTGTCACTGTCACAGCCACCGAGGGAGTGCCTCCTCAGCGAGCCGCAGCCCTCCCGTGCTGGAAAATGGCTGCACAGATTTAATCACTGCCTCCATTCACAGCCAGACCTCTCTCAAAATGAAAGTTTGTACAACACCCCGAGACATGCTGCAGTGACACAGGAATAGGGCAAAAGCATTCACACATGAAAGATATTAATTTCCTTCCTAGACAGTTTCACTTCTTCGGTTTGGCACTGTGAGCACAACTCAAAAAGCCAGCACAGTCACTTCCCAGTGCCAGCAGACAAATGCCATTGTCACCAGCACTATGAATGCCATGGTAATCTTCTGGACTGGCACATAACCACCCTCAGAACCCAAATAAGGAAGAAAAATGTTTTATAAACAGAGGAGTGGAAAAAAACCCCTCCAGTTATATGTTAATTATCAGACTTCCAAAATCTGTATCCAGACCAGGGGTCTACAACTTTCTTGCTTGTGAGAAACTGGTATCCCTGGCCCACCTGCAGCATCCCACAGCGCTCAGCAGCACAAGGAGAAGCCCTGCTGTACCTCCCTGAAGCATCCTGCACACCAAGGGAGGCTGGAAGGCAAATGGGGCAGGATTTTTAACCTGGAGGCTCCAGAGAGGGGAGACACAATCTTGGGAGGCTGTAATTCCTGACAAACAGGAATCAGGATCCTATATATTTAAGTGACGTGGCTAAAAAAATTCTTTATATTGACATATATATATATACACACATATGTATATACACACTCATTTCTATAATATAACAAACAGAAAATAATTAATCAAAAACAACCATAGGAAGTTTTAGACCTGTCACAGACTGCAGCAGTCTCAATGCGAAAATAGATTTTTATAAATATATATAAAAGTATCTTTTGGTATTGAGACTGCAGCAGCCTGTGACAGGTCTAAATCTTTCTACTTTTGCCATTCCCCTCTTTTGCTGCTTCTGTGCTCCATCTTTAAAGCCTCCGCTCTTTGTGCCCACACACGACAGTGGCAAACACTCCACATATCTTGGCTGTCATCCTTGACCTTATCAAAAAGGATCAATCCTTGATCCTTTAGGGGAAAAGAAAAAAAAGGACATTCTTTTCTTTCAGCTGAAGATGGCAGCTCTGAGAATACCAGGTACTTTTCTTGGGCATGGGGAGATCAATGTAACTGCTGGCTGTGCCTCTCTACATCGCAGTTCCCTCCCTCCCTTAGCACACATGCTCCCCACTCCTGTGTCCCATCCCAAGCCATGGCTTCAGGGATGCAGATGGCAGCTCTTTGGATCGAGAGAAGGTCACACATGTTGCCCCATCAACACACCCAATTATCTCCCCAAGTCTGTAACAGCTCCAAGGAAATACACACAAAAGGCACGGTTCTGGGAGGCCCTTGATATTTCCAGAGAGGTTTCACTTCTTCTCTTTCGGCTGGTCTGCACAGGAGCGTTATTTGTCATGGAAAAGATTCCTTTAGCAGGATTTTAGGCAAGAAAATTACTTTTATTGTTTTAATCATGCAATCAACACCTGTGTGCACAAGCCACTCATTGCAGGGCCTGTACTCTGACTGCTGCCAAAGAGAAGAGTTTCCAATTTCTGGACACGTCACACAGGTGACATTAATGTCAGAATAATCTGTTCAGCAGTCCCCTCACACGACACCAGGTAAACGTGTGTGTGTGCGTGATCTGACTGTTATAATCAGATTTCTACTCACACACCCCACAGCACCCAGGAGCATCTCTGTAATCACTCAGATCAGCAACAAGATGCAGCTAAGTCCAAACAGGAAATAAAGTAGTACCCAGTGGAGAAACAGGACTGAGCAATGAACTACTGCTATACCTTGTACTGCCCCTTAGAAAAATTTTGTTTATTCTTCTAAAACTCACACATTATAAAGAGTTGGGCTTTTATGAGCTTCTGTAACTCCTGTCCTGGAGACTTATACTACAGGAGAGGAGAGACTGGTCTGGGTTTACTTTCTCATTAGCAAAACCTTCCCCCCGCCCCCCCCCAAATGTATGGGTCTGCTCTGACTGATGGATTATAAATGGGAATAGCCCCTGTCACCTGAAATGTTCCCACATCAGAAATGTACTCTGTAAATGCCCATCTGATGCTGTGGCCTCAGCTTCGTGAATGCCTCTTTACAGAGACAATGCCAAAAGCAACTGCGTGCAAACAAACACAGAAATAACATGTGTGAAATAGTACAACCACTTGAACCGAATAACATAAAAATAATGCCTTGATGTATCTCTTAAATTATTTCATTTTATAATATAATTTTATTTTAATAATTAGTATGCTTAAGCGCCAAAAAACCTTATATCCTGGAAACAGGAGCTGGAGCACTCAGGGCTGGTTTACAGTTGCATGAGCAACCCTGACTTAGTGGATCTTCAGCTCAAAACACACATAAATTGTCTCTGCTATCAAGCACACACAGCTATATTTGCTGAAATACCATCTAACAGAACAGGCATTGTAAGCTCAGAAATAGGTAAGCAAATAAAAAGTTTCAATTCAATCTAAATTTGAAAGCAATAGCACATATCAAACATACAAGACAGATATTCAAGAGATAGGCAAAAAGCAGTCTAGAAAGCAACCAGATGCTTGCTAAGGGAGGGAGGATTCTAAGGCTTGAGGAAAAAAAAAGTGAAGATATGCAACACCACCTCTTCAAAACCATTTTCCTGAAAAACAGTCCCCTCTGATAGTTGTACTGAAAGCTGCAGCAGGAATAAGAGATTGTGGAAACGCTTCTTTCTTTTCTTTTTAACTCATAACAAACTTCCACGACTCACTAAGCGGCAAAAGTGCACCATCAAGTGTCTCTAAACCAGTGTCTGACTCAGAGTAGAGGAGACTGGACTGTCCTGAAGGAAATTCTCTTTAGAACTTGAAAAGGAGGGAGAGAAATCCAACCTGATAAAAAGCCTGCTCTGTGACCCAGGATATATCGGGAAGCAGGTGCTACTGGCTCTGCAATATCCAATCTCTTCAGGCACAAGTAACTCACTGCAACATTTATGGGCTTGTACATTTTCAGGACAGAAACGGCACGACACAAACTCCTGGAGGAGGACACCCACAGCTCACAAACTGAAATGTTCTAACTAACAACAGCCTTTCTTTTCAGAAGAAGGAAAAAGAGATGACAAAGAAAATCAGTTCTTCGAAGTTTCACAGAGAACAAACTGAAAAGCCTCTGGACCAACGAAACTATATTTAAGAAAAAGTTTAAGACACAAAGACCTTAAAAAACACTAGAATGGGGTACTGTAACTACCTCTCACAATTCCAAAATGAAGTTTATCTATAAACCTAAAGGAAATAGAGCAGCTTTTCTCAGTGATGTGAGAAAGGGAGACACTTAACAGTGTCTGTCCCATAACAAAGGATCACATGAAACCACCTTCTGACTACACCAAGTTCCATCCACCTGACTGATCAAGACTGGTCTTATCTGAACTGCTAGTAAGTCTTAAACATTTGATTGAACAGAAATATA
This sequence comes from Cephalopterus ornatus, assembly GCA_013396775.1. Lineage (NCBI taxonomy): Eukaryota > Metazoa > Chordata > Aves > Passeriformes > Cotingidae > Cephalopterus > Cephalopterus ornatus. Next base: position 1,459,332 of record VZRE01001354.1, read on the forward strand.
TTTATCTCTCCCCTTAGGGAAATGATGTAATTCCAGATTGGTCATGAATGCTTATTCTGTGTTTAGTTCACATCATCTCCACATAAAAATCTCTCAATTCCAAGAAGGCAGAAATGCTCCAGCACTGCAATTTCATTCTCTTGAGCCATAAACTCAGTATAGACAGTATAGTGATGAAGGGAAAATAAACAGCTTTCTCTGGTGCTTTTATTTTTGTTCTAAGAAATGAAATATATCCTCACTCCTACCAGTACAAATGAAACAATTTCACTGCTGCCTAGAAACCAGTCACCATTTAGCCATGGTTACTAATAAAGTGTTGTCCAGGTCTAAATACAGTAGACTTGAAGCTAAAGCCTGGAATTTAAACAGTCTCAAAACACTGACTATGCAAAGTAGCCTTTAAAGACTAAATGCAAATACATTCTGTCCAATGGATACCAAATGAGCAAGTGTCTGCCTGGTGGGTCCATTTGTAGGGCTGGTGGCTAATGATTAACTTACTGTTAATTAAAAAGTCTGGAGTAACAGTAAAAAGCAATCTGAAAAAAAATCCTTCTAGGGTTCACAGAATTCCAGATTAAGGATCTCTTTACAAGTACTCATTACAGCAATCTACCAGAAACGTATCAAATGTACCTCTGGGTATAAGTAAACTTTTGGTGTTATCTGGAGTACAGAAATTCTAAATATTTAAAGAGAAGCAACATTCACGTGACCAGACTTTGGAAAGGAAAAAACAACCAACCAAACCTGACACCTCTTCAAAGTTCATAAAAGCTATTACTAAGAATGTGGAAGGGATGTTTTTGGGACCAGGTAGAGAAGCCAGAAGATACATTTTGTTCAGTTCTTCACGTCTTGAACAAGGCAACTCTAATCTCTTATTTTCTTCAAGGAGTGAGGAAGATTTAGGAGAAAGCACATTCTAGTAGAAGATGATCCTACAGTACTGAAGTAGCCATTCACTTCTTTAATTATGGTCCTTACAGTCATGCTCAGTGAAGCAAAAAAAACCCAAACCACCAAACCTTTTTCTTTTCCTCTAGAAAGCACACTAGAACACATTTTAAAAGGCCATATTTCTAATTTTCTGTCTTACAAAAGAAAGTGAGAAGAAATACCACCAGTAGAAGCTCTGGCCTATCTCCATAATCTGAAACAAGAATCACTCAGATTACATTCAACCACAGCCTGATTTTTGAGATCTACAGAAAACATTGCTGCTTAATAAATGAAACAAAGCATTGCTTCTGCAGTCCGAGCAAACAACTGAGGAATGTCTCTTGCTAAACCAGGGAGTGAATATATCACAAAGCAAGACTAAAGATCAGTCACTTCGGTTTGTCAGATGTTTTATCACTGTAATTTCTGTCCTTCCACCCCCAGCTGTTCCTATTACTGAGCATTCTCATTCACTCTTAAACTCACTTCTAAAAACTGGGTGTATGACCCTTTCCAGACTTTCACATTTTCTCCACAATCCAACCTACTTCATTATTAAGAAAAATAAAAGAAAATGAAGATATTTAAATTTAGTCTCAAGATGATAAATTCATGCAAACCTAATGAACACACCATGTCTAGTTCTGCATTCATATCTTGATATTAACTTTTTCCTGAACTGCAATTGAAATTCAGACTGTTCTAGACATTGTTTTATACAGTGCCATCCAAATGCCAGGCATTAGATAATCAGAAAATTAAGCTACTGACAGGCTGGAGTTGAAGGTCCATCCCCAGTGCCTGAAAGCAGAATCTGTAATATCCTCTCATCCACATGAGGTTCACTGTGCTTTGGTTTTTAATGAAAAAGCAACTGTCTGAACACAAAATAACACCCCTGAGAAATCTCCTCTGGGCTCCTCCAGAGGTGATCCAGTGAGGGGATGGACACAGTGGCACAGCCACATGCAGGTCCCACCTGCTGAACAGAAAACCTTTAAAACCACAGCATTGCCTCAGAACCAACTTCTGATGTCTACCTGGATATATTTTTCCATTTTTCTCCAAATAATTTTTTCCCCATAAGCCAAACTTTATGGTCTCCATAAGGTGTAGGATATGCAAATATTGATTCTTTAGAATGTCCTCTTTTTGAAGCCACGCTGTCCAACACCCAGGAGCAATTCATATAGAGCTGTCACACCTAGCAGGGGATGGGAAGTTTTGGTACAGATATTATTAAGCAACCAAAAAAGCCAAGGTTTTGTCTATTCCAGCGAAAAATTAGAGTGACCAGTAGTTTTGTGAACACAAAACCAAGAATAGAGATCTGTAAGAAACTGTTTATACTGTCAGGGTTATTTTCTGCAAAGAGAATACAAGCTGAAATACAAGCTGAAATACAAATTCCCAAACAATATAAAGTCTAATCCCAAAATAACAAAAACCTAAACAATAAGACTTAGCTCATGTTTGCAAAATTCTGTGTTTTGGTAGCACAACAAATTGTGTTATCATCCCACAAAAATTCTAAACAACTAGAGCATGGGAACAGGTCTTCAGTGCCAGGTGCCCAAAAGCAAGAAAAAAGGAGAGAAGGGGGCTTCAAGTGGAATCACGACGAGCAATTCAGCTGTAATCCCACATTTTTCCCTTCCTTCAGTTGTTCCTTGTCCTTCCCCACAACTTAACATTTGCTATGTCACTAGTTACCAAGCTGCCGGGATTAAACACCCTTCAGATCACTATAAACCCAAAGTAGCCAGTTGTTGAAACTAACAATATTACCCCAGTCATCTGGAAAGCCTGGGCTTGGCAGGCACAAAGAAACCCCCTCAGAAATCACGAAACTTCACATTAATTTCAACCCTCAAGTACCTCTGAGGCAAAAGACTAAGGAGTTTAGACTAAGAGAGATGTAAGAGTCTGAACAAATCTGTCTTTTCCTAGAGTGGAGTTTGGCTCCAGCTTGTTGATGCACCAGAGGTCTTTACTACTGTCTAGAACCCATAATATGAAAATCAACAGGTCAAATAAGACAAGAGTAGCAAATTTCCTCACAGCAGATATGTTTTACCTTCCACCCACACAGAAAGGAATGAGAGGAACTGTAGGGTTGACTCAAACAACAAGCAGCATAACCCAAAAGGAGGATCTGAACCACACAGGACAGAGGGGTAGGGAAAGGGTTGGAGCTTTTTTCCTGCCTCAGGACAACAGAGAGGGTTTGGAAAAATTGGTTTTCTCTCTTGGAAAAATAAAATCCAGCTTATCAGTTTTACTCCTCAGTTTTGTTCCAGAAGTAAGTCTTCTGAGATAAGTGTGTCCAAGCTAAAGCAAGTGAGTGCTGCAGTTGAGACTTCTGGGAGCTGTGGCATGAGCAGCTTCAAGGACTTTGTTACCTCCTGCCCCAAATTTGTCTCAGGTCAACTTCATAAGCACAAAGGAAGATCTTTCTAAATCATAAAGTGTTTAAGATTAAACAAGATCTGACTTTTCATGTAAAGTCAACAGGGGGAAGGAGAAAGGAGGGAGGAGAGATGGAGAGGGGTCCCAAAGAACACCAGGAGTCAACATGTGATTTTGTTTTAGTTTCTTGCATATCTGCAGGGCCAAGCATCTCCATTCAGATATGACAACGGCATCAGCAAACCCTAAAGGGACTTTAAGCAAAATCAGCATCATATTTAATTATCTATGACTAGTTAGAAAAAAAGAGAATAGATAATTTTCAATTAATGTTACATAAAAGGAAATCATTATTTTTTAAACAGCCAGGGCTGGGACCTGGAGTCGTCACTGGAGACGCAGCCTGTAATAATCCAGATTGGATAGTGGGCTTTGCTAGACAAACAAAAGCTTTTTCATAGATGCAACACTAATTTTCAGAATGTTGCCAGGGCAACAGCAGACTGTAACAAGAATTTCTGAATAATGAGCAGGTGGCAATATACAAAGATCTTCGACTCCTGACTGAATTATTTATATGTAATTCTGAATGGCGAGATTTAGAAAAGCAATAGCCTTATTCCACCACCACAAATGGAAATACTACTTACCTAGTCTAGAACATTTATTAGAGTTCTAAACGTGCACCTCTTTTCATTGTTTTAACATTATATGTAAGGCAAGATCACTGGTCTGAACACAAGGCTCATGCCTCTACCTGAAGAGACATAAATTGTTATTTTGCATAAAATACTGTTACATAATGTAAAAAAATAGTTTTTCTAAGCCAAAGCTAGATCTAATTTTCTATCCAAGATCCTCCTTGTACAGATTCAACAGCAATTCCAGAAGGACAGGAACAAATCCTGGCAATTACGAAGTAAGGATCAGACTAACTGAGAAGAACTGGGCACACTTTATCCATCATGCACATCCATAGCAGGGATTTTGCCAGAAATAAAATGCTGTGGGGAGATATTGTATATGGACAAGTCAAGAGATAGTCTATTATTGCATTTCAAAAGCAATGGCAGCAAGATTTGGCAAGATTTTTGTTAATTTAAAACTTTCAACTCTGAGAAGTCAATACACTACTAACTAATTGGCTTTCCAGCCAAGTCTCTGATCAGCTGATCAGAAAAGGTTTGAGGATCTGGACAAGGCCAGCTGGAACGTTCTTCTTTTTGACAGAAAATAACTATTTTATCTTATTCTAGGACTGAACTGTTTCTCCCTGTGAGTTCCCTGAGATACTGTAATAAGATATTAAAAAACCCTGCCCTACCTTTAGGGCTTTTTGTCACAGATCTCTGTTTCCAATACCAACAAAATAGTAAGATTCGTAGTTATTTTAAGTTCCCAGTTTTTCAAAATTAACATTGTCTACATATTGAGATATAAATTCACAGGCCACCAGAGAACTGTGCATGAATGTTTGTAAATACAAACTACGGAGCTGTTTTACAAACAGCTGACACTACCAAAAAAAGGTCCCAAAACACAGTGAAAGATGGATAATCTCATTATTTGATACCATTTTGATAACTACTCTTTAATTCTCCATGAAGCCACTCACTAGAACAAAGACATCAAGGGGCTGGAGCATGTCCAGAGAAGGGAAGGGTCTGGAGTACAAGTCCTGTGAGGAGCAGCTGGGGGGGCTCAGCCTGGAGAAGAGGAGGCTCAGGGGGGACCTTTTCACTCTCTACAACTCCCTGACAGGAGGGTGGAGCCAGGTGGGGGTCGGGCTCTGCTCCCAAGTGACAATCAACAGGACAAGAGGAAATGGCCTCAAGGTGCACCAGGGGATTTACTTTGGACATTAGGAAAACTTTTTTTCATGGAAAGGGTTGTCAAGCACTGGCACAGCTGCCCAGGGCAGTGGTGGAGTCCCCATCCCTGGAGGGATTTAAAAGACACGTAGATGTGGCACTTGGACACATGAGTTAGTGGTGGCCTTGGCAGTGCTGAGGGAATGGTTGGACTCCATGATCTTAGAGGTCTTTTCCGACCGAAACAATTCCATGATTCTATCTTTTACTACATGCAGTTGTTTCATTTATCTGATTTTCAGCTGATGTGCATTAATTTGAGGACAAGCCCTGGAACAAATCACACATGAAATTGTCTTGTCACAATGTGTGACAGCTGGACAGATGTGAATACCTGCCAGAGAGCCAGAACTGGACTTAAACTGGAGTTCACCCAGGGAAATCTCACAATAGCAATTTGACATCTGGCCAAGTTTTACCAGCAAAATCTCCCATGTCAGCGAAGCTTCCTCAATCAGGTTATTGCTAAAGCAGCTTCCTGTGGAATCCATAATTGTTCAGTGGAACAGTCTAACTCACAGAAGATTAAAATATCCAGTTCTTACAGCTGGTCTTCCTGCATTGTTTATAAATGAGCTTCTGTCCTCTGTAGCAGCTTCAGTCTAAACAGGTTTAACACCCAGTGCTGAGCAGTTCCCTGCATTGCAGCTGAATCCTGTGAATTCCTTTGTTCCTCTCTCTGGTCAGAGGGAGGTAAGAAGACAATCTACCTCACTCACAGGATGGCCTCATGGAACAGCTGTTTAACCACGATCCTACAGCTCAGAACTGGAGATCCTGGCAACGAGGCAAACCAGAGTAAAAGGAGCATCCTTTTGAACACTTCTGAAAGCACGTGATCATCAGCAGAACAGCAGCTTCATTGCCCAGACTGAGGCACAAGGGACACTGGGAGCTGATTCCTCCTTTCCCCAGCTGAAAAAGCCTCACAGTATCACTCTGGTGCTCATACCCTTCTTAAGCAGCAGAGGGGTCAGTCAAGGAAGCAATGCCAACATTTACATCAAGTACCAATCTTTTGTGAGGGTATAATCACTGAAAAAAGAGGCTCTGCATTTAAGACACCCAAATCAAATGCTGTCTCTCTCTTTAAAGGAGAGGGGAGAAGGAAAACTAAACTTAATGAAGAATTTAATTTAAAAAAAAAAAAAAGTATAAGCACAGGACAAATACCAGGAACATTATATTCTGAAGGATCTCTGTAACTCACTGTTCAGATGAGAAACTAATGCAGTGTGTTAGAACTTACTGAATTTATTTGAAAAGTTTCTGGAAACCTAGTTTATGGACAAGTATAAAGACATGAGGGAAACGAAAGATAATCACCATTGTTTTCTTCAAAAATACCTCAAAGATTACATGTCCAAGCGATTGCAAATTTGACAGGAGAAAAAACCCCCACCCTCAAAATGCACCTACCAAATGCTCCATTCCCCAGCTGAGCACACCCAGGTCTGGGGGCACAGAGGTTTTAAGAGCTTAAAAGGACAGGAAAGAAAAATCTTTCTGAAAATCAGATTTTTCACATTTGAAGGGTGTTCCTTTACAACCTGTATTAAGCTTTGCCCAACATATCCCGGAAGTGTAAGCAGAGCAGGAGGCCAGGGCTGCAGTTATTCCCTGTGGTACCAAATGTGGGATAAGGAAAGGGGATGGTTTGAAGAGACAGCAAGTTTTAACTCTCTTCTACCACCAAACATGTGGATCCTTAAAGGTATCATTCATGTAGTCTGAATATTCAAGCAAAGGATTATTAATAATTAATGGAATATCTATTAATAATTATTAGAACCCTGCATTTCTCCAAGCAGAAGGCTTTACTTTATAGGCAATTCAGGACAGGGACTTTGACATAGTCTTAGGCCACAACAATCCAGGGATTGAGGATAATCAGGCTGTCCTAGATGTATTATTTCCTTATACAGACACACAATATAGTTATATTAATATATATTAAAATAAGTTGCTGAATTTTAAGTAGCATTTAACAATGTTATGTGTGTAAGGAATCTTCTCTAAAATACCCATGGAACTTCCCTCATTGAGACACAGGGAGAAGAGGCTGGGAAGAATGAAAGCCCTTTAAATGGAATAACCACAAATTCAGCTGCAAGAATAAATGCAGAGGAAGGGGACAAAAATCCCAACCGAACAACAGATCACAAACAAACAAAACAAAAAACAAACCCCACCCAACCACAAGGTAAGCCTTGGAAGTCAGAATCAAAAGTTACAACTCCGAGTCAGAACTTGGTAAAAAAAAGTTCATTACCCATAGAAACAGAAAAAGTACACAGGAAAACCACTACAGTACATCTGAAATTGAATCTGAAAGAGTGCATTCAAAGGAAAAATAAGATTCACAAAGTAAGTGTTGAAGACACCATATCCACTAACTGCAGAAAATTAGAAATCTCTCATCAGATCAGAAACCCCAAAGCGGAGAATTTTTTTAACAGTACAAAATAGATGCTGGATCATTTGATGTTACAATGAAAAGTAAAGAACTAAATATACGGAAAAAATAACTGTATGCCTGACTTTTGAACAAATTTTAAAGGAAAGAATGAATCAAAGGCACCAAAGTCAATGGAAAATGACAGAAAAACATGTGTAGCAGAGATTGTGCCAAACTTCTCTATTTAACAAAGTAATACTTTCTAGAAAAAACAAATGGAGTAGGCCTAATCTATTTGAATTATAGGTAGCATTACACAGGAAATGGATAAAGTAGATGGAGATTAACAAAATGAAGATTAACGAAATTTAAATTTTAAAGATGTAACTACCATTCAATTTATTCTCAGAAAAGCTACAGAAGTATAAATGCCATTCTAATAAAGCCCTGGTGAGACCTTATATGGAAGATGGCATTTGCACTGACAAAAACTTGCACGGAAAACATCATTTCTTGTGGCTGTAGCAGATAACAGATGGGTAGAAGAGCTACTTAATCTAGAGGAAAATGTTGCCACAAAACCATGTGTCTCTAAGTTTTCCACAGTCAGCCAGGCTGGAGGCCAGTAGATATCACAGAACCAGATTTTACAACTGCTGTTCAGCAGGAAAGAAGATAGCTGGCAATTTAATTAACATTAAGATGGAGTGTGACACAGTTATAAAAGCATGATTTCCTGTAACAAGAAGGGACTGAACTAAATGACCCACAGAGTCTCTCCTTTCAGTCTTCAGGCACATTCAGGCAGTGCACAGTGCATTCAGTTGCATCCTTGTCCACAAGCATTCCATTATTTTACTGATAATTACTGCTATTTAGTACCAAGGTACCTGGATGGCCCAGAGTCAGTGGGAACCAACTGAAAACCTTTTTTGCTCAATCAGCCTGTTATAAACCCTCCTCAGCATCGGCAAGAATTTTTTCTTAGAATCAAAAGAAACTTGAGCGAGTCCACTTACTTGTACTTTATTTCCAAAAATTTCAAAGAATAATTTAAAATCGATTTAATGTCCTCCCACATTTTACATGGGAGTCTGTTTTATCAGACATATGTGAGAATCCATCTTCCTTATGGAAGTCATGCCTACATTGAACCTATATATAGTCCACAGGCACTCTGCATTCAGAGTCCAAAAGTCTTAGAATCACTGCCATTAGAACATGTAACTGCAGCATATGTAGACATGAATAAAATATGGATCCAGAGAACAACTCCTGGTGCTGCGAACAGCAGAGTCCCAAGGTTAATAAGTTATGAGCAGCACTACAGCTGAACGCCTGGTAACGTCACACACTTTCTGACTTGTCCTATCAGCAGCCACTCAGTTCATCAGATACAGATACCCAGCCAGGGCAGGAATGATCTGCAGGACACCCTGCTGCCTCTCTGGAGCAGGGAGACACAAAATAACTAAGAACCCATCAGATCCGCTCTGATCTCGGTCAACATTGTCACCACTGACCTCAAATATGCCTGAATTCACACCTTGTCTGACCAGAGATGAAAAATCTTGTCAAGGTCTCCCATCCCCAGTCATTCCACATGTTAAAAATGGACTAAACTGTTTCTTGCTTAAAAGTAGCCTACATTGCATTGCATACTGGAAAACAGGATAAAAAATTAACATTAAATCAAAAAAAAAAAAAAAAAAAAAGGAAAGAATACCTATACATTTAAATTTCTTGGTCTTTATGGAAGACAGAAATTTTAAGCCTTCACACTGCTATGACCAAGGAAGACACACACATCCCTATTTGGATGTGCCAGTCTTAATAAGGAATTAATAAGGACTCCCACTCTTTGTGCTTTTCCAACCAAACTTTGCAGTGTCAGTAAACACCAGGTTAAGGAGTAGCTATGGGATGTCATCACACCAATGACGGACAGCCAACTGCTGCAATATCAGACACTGCAATAACTGCATTAGCCCAGTAACATCAATTATTCTTTTCATGCCACTGTCCTAAGAATTCAGTCTAATGGTACCACCTGGAGCTCAGAAATCTTCCTCAAAACACGGTATTGCTTATTACCCTGGATGAAGGCTCTTCTGTATTTAAACCATTACCAGATAAGCTCAGTATGGACTCAGTTGCTTCTCCCAGTAGCAAGGATGCCCACATAAATATAGGTGTTTCTCTCTAGAAACCAATATTCAAAGCCAGAGGGAAACAAAACACTACCACACAAAGTATTAGGATAAAAATCATAACATTCTTACAAATTAACACAACGGTTTGTGTGAAAGATTCATATCCCACATGTTAGACCACAAGTCTAAGTAGAAGCCAGTAGCATTCCTATGGCAGCTTCCATGAAGTCACTGAATGGCTTTCCAGTCCTGGAAGTCCTCTTCCTCCTTCCAGTCCACACCACAAGGATGACACCTCAACCAATACTGGCACTGGTTTGTTGTACAACTACAAACCCTGGAAACAGTAGTTTATTTTTCCATGACAATAATGCAGTGTGCAACCACAGACCTAGAATCCATCTGAGAGATTATTGCCATGAAAACACATTAAAGATCACTTTGATGTGCTTAAAACCTAAAAAGAAGAAACCACAACATCCAAACTAAGAGACTAATAATTTGCAATCTTCATTTTGAGTAAAAATCAAGGACTCATTACAGTCAATTCCAACAGTAAAACTACCGTGAGCAGATACTCTGAGTATCCAACTGTCACTAACGCAAGAAAACCTATCAGTTTCCCCTGGTTTTCCCTCAGCAAGCCATTAGGCAAAAGTTTTTGTTCAGGAATAATCTGACTTCCTCCGTGGACAAAGATAAGGATCCATCCACTCAAAAAGGCAAGCCAGGTCTTATTTTGAGTCACAGTACTGACCTTGTGTGTAGCTTTGCTAATCAACAGGGCTACTTCTGAGGGAAGACACAAACTGGCGAGGGCTTGGTTCTTGCTCCAAGTTATGGAATGGATTATAAAAGAAAGGGAGAAAAAGAATCTAATCCTTGCAGCAAGTTTTATTCTTCAAACAGCTACAGAGCACATTGAACCTAAAATGTAGGTCTTCATCCAAAAGACTGAGAGATTAACAATGCTTTAAAGGAAAAAGGCTTTTTTCTGTATCTGCTGTTGAAATGTTCCAAATCCTGCTGTGATAACACAGACAACAATTCCCCACAAACTGGTTTACTCATTTTGCTACTGCAGCATTTGGGTACAAAACCTGAATATTTGACTAAAGCCTAAGTTATAAGGGTCAGCAATTTTCCATTGCCTCCCAGAACTCCTACAGTATCTCCACAAGAACATCCAGAATCCTTCTGAGCTCGCTTAAAACACGACAACAGATGGAAATCTGCTTGTGGATCCAGCACCGGTCAATGGTGCAACTGCTCCCGAATACTCACCACCAGCAGGAGGCTTTTGTGCCCAAAGCTCTGCCATGGGGAAGCACTGTGAGAACACTCCCCAATCTGCAGTTGGCAGGAACACTCGAACTGCTTTGAACTTCACTCCCCAGCTGCACAACCAACAGCCTTTTCCAGATTCAGCTGCGCTAAAGAAGTCACTGATCTCACTTCAAGTCACCATCTCCTCCATCTGCCAGTTAAAACTGCTCCTCTAAGTCTCCCCATACATGTTTCAGTTTGACAGAATAAGAGACCTACATCTTACACGGCTAAAAGTTGGGAAATTCGTCCCAATAACAGCTCATTTAACAGACCAGAGGAGGTGACAGAGGGCATGAACAAAAGGCCAAGGCTGTGACAGCGTGATGGCCTCTTTCACATGGGCAGGTATTTGCCAGGAGTGCATCTGTCACACCTCAGCCCTTGTACTGAAAAACACAAAACTCAGCACCAGACTTTTGCTAAATCAAATCCAACAATGACACCTTTTATGCCTTTTAGAGGTTATTTTTTGACCCAGTAATGCAAGTTATCCAAAACTATGCTTTCAAAATGAAGGAGCAACTATGCTATACTGTTTAGCCATAGTTTTAATGATATTTGAGACACTTATCCTGACAAGCTTCAGCCTCTTCAGACCATTTTATCCACCACAGGACAAAGAGTTTTCACACATGGCAGTGCAAACTTGATAACAAACCTGGGGAGGGGGCAGAGGAGAGAGTTGAGTGTTAAACAAACGACAGAATTCCATTTTATACACAAATTTGAGTTACAGATAAAAAATAATAAGAATTGATTTTGGGAAGGAGATAAAAGAACGGAAATTTAGCAGCAGATGAAAAAGGAGAGATGAACAATGGTGCACATAAGTGTTTAAGTAGAAACCAGTGGCTGCTAAGAAATAATGGCCCTAAGACATAATGGCCTTAAGAGATAATGGCCCATTCCCTTACAGAGATCCAAGATAAAGAGCAGAAAAGAAACCCTGGAATAAGCATTCCACAGCCATCCCACTTTGCTGCAGCAGTCTGGATAGGAACATACAATAACCAAATTCAATATTCTTGGAAATTTAATTCTATATATTGGAGAAGAGTGCATATCATAAAGTGACACGTTGACAGGATTCTCATAATACATCCACTGAACTGCAGGAGACTCACTTATGCACAAGAGTAGCAGTGCAGGCTGTTCTGTAATTAAGGCTGCTGCACTTCCATAAATCTGGTTTCAGACATTCTTTCCTCTAAAGCGCTCCTTCAGAAAGTTACGAAATCAAATGAGATTATAGGCAGGCCGAAAGTGACGTTTTCCCAACAACAGTCAATCATAATCTGTTGCTGACTTATGATCTCCTAGAAATAGAGCTTCCCAACACCACCTTCAAAAATATCTTAACATTGTTACACAGCACATCAGTCCATCACCTCAAAGAAAAATCAAGGACGAAACACAAAGAAACGTATAAACTCTACTTCAGTGGGCTTGCAAAGACGCTTCCCATCATCCAGAGTGAGTACCACATTAAGGCACTGCCAGAGATCCTTCCTGCCTAAAGAATACGATGTTAACGACCTTATTATCCAGGTCTCGCCTCGCCAAACGACTCATCTTTTCATCACTAAAAGGCGCAATTTGGAATGCATCGGTCAACAAAAACCCCTGGGTCATTCCTATCTGGCCATTACCAGGTGGGACGCACCCGGGAAAGCTGCCACTAGGAGCCTGATCGGGCTCCCAACACTCCTGCACTCCTTGAGCCCTGTGGTGCCAGGACTACAGGATACTCTCCCACTGCTGTGGAAAGATCTCTGCTCGTACCTATGAAATAAGAACTCCAGCGTGCCGAAAAGTTTCAGAACCAATACACTTCAGCTAATCAGGGCATCCAAAGCTGTTGCTATTTTTATGCAGACGATCAAAGTTAGAGCACTGAGTTGTCGAGCTCGCCCAAACTGAGCCATGCCGTCAATATATATTAAAATATGTTTATAAAAATGCACTGTATACTACATTGCAGCCCAGGCAAAGTTTATACTGATCCATCACCAGACAACTCACTCGTTGTGAACACGGTGTCAGAAGGCCCATTTTCCCCAGACTCCCCCAGAAATGCAACTGTATCAACTACTTTTAAAAGCCCGGAATACAGCACCTTGAAACTTTAAACATATAATTGTATTTTAAAATATATGGTGCTACATCTTCCAAAGTCAAATTAACTCTGGGGAGAAGTAAATGTGCGAAAACGGCGATACAAAGACATGGACTTGAATTAACAGAGGCTACTGTAGCAAAGTGACAGCACCTTTCAACTGAAAGGACCCAAAACTACGGAATTTGTGTGTTATACCCAGAGCTGTGCCTAAAGCACCTGACCTAGAACGGTTTGAAGCAGTTTCACAGACAGACTTTATGCAAGAAATATGAAATAAGTAAGACTACGGTGTAAGGCAAATATACTGAAACTTGACAAGAAATGAAATCCAAAAACTTAACATAAGCTAAAAGAAGGAAAAAAGACATAGAACTGTGCTTAAGAGGAGAAAGAGCAAAGTAGCAGTCGCAGTCTCCTCAAATTTTCCTTTATTCTTCTTAACAGAGACACAAAATTAAAATATAAAAAGAGGACCACTGTAACAGATTAGAGTGACTGACTCTTCCCAAATCTTTAACAAATGTTTCCTGGAAAACTGCTACCAAACCTAACCCAGTACACTGCACACCTCTCCGAAATACTGGTATTTAGTCAATTTAGTCACTCCTAAGAAAAGTAGTAGTTGATCTTGACAGCAAATTACAGTTTGTAAAACAAAAAATGACTGAGCGGTGCAGTTCCAAGTACTACATTTTTCATCTTCCAAGATTTAAAAAGACACATTATCTTTACCACCTGGACTTCTTTAAATTGAGGAGTACAATCTACAAATTCCTAGAAAAAACTCAACCACTTGACATCACAGTACTTGCTGAGGAACAAATGCTTAATATTAAGTGCATGCCAATATTATAATATCTTCCAGCCAATGGAAGACTGTCGAAAAAACCGTGTTCCCGTTGCCATTTGTTTCTCCCGAACAGCAAACTGGTTGAATATTTTGAAAAATAATTTCAGAACTTCACTGTTGCTTTCACTTCGACAGTAAAAACATATTCCTAATCTAACATTCACAAGACATACTGCCCTGTAAGACTGCCCCTTAACGTTCAGGCAAAAAGCAAGGTCTCAAAGTCATTATTCCTTTTAGAAGACAAGACATGAAAAAGCAACGCCGTTAAAATCTGCAGGTGAATGTCCCAATGCAAAAGGGCCAGTGTCAGACACTGCAAGGGAAAAAAAACCAACACAATGCCTGTTCTGCATGGAGCACACAAGATCTCTCCAGCTTCACGTTAATGAGAAGGGGGCATCAAAATTAAAAATTAAGACTATTAACAAACCCACCCCCAAACACTATGGTAGGTTAGACTATCTGGCCATGCCCCCTAAGCAAAGTGTGCACCACTCTTTTGGGCTTTTTTTTTTTTTCCCCATCACCTTCCTAATCCAGCTTTCTACAGACATCACACAAATCCACCAACATGTAGGTTGTGTGCAAATCTCTTAAGGTGAATAATCTGAATAATTCTTAGGCTCCGTGCAAGAAACAGCGATGCCTCGCTCCTTTTTCTGTCTCATCCCGTCCTCCTCATAAAGTGAAACCCTCCAGTGCTGAAAACTCATTTTAAAAACGTTAACAGACGGTAAAAACCCAGCCTGTGACGTAGTTTGCTCCCGAGTCCACTCACACTTTGGATTATAACATGGTAGATACATCCACACGCAGCATTGCCCAACGTGCAGTAGGGGAAAAAAAAAAACAAAAAACAAAAAAACCCACAAAATAAAATAAATAAAATAATAAATCCATAATGCACGACCAGCGCTGTGTGCCGCTCCCCGGCCAGCCCCGGCTATATTAGGGCAGGGGAAGGGCCGGGCTGGCCCCGCCGGACCGCGACCCCCGCCCGGGCCGCGCCCCCGCTCCCTCAGCGCTGCCCCCGCTCTGCGCACTGCGGCCGCGGCCCCCCCGCCGCCCTCGCTCCCTCCCTCAGCGCTCCGCGACCCCCGCCCGCGGCAGCGCCTT